>BOPP01000010.1:14280565-14290707 GCA_017312745.1 Gryllus bimaculatus | reverse complement strand
CCTCGCCCCGCCTCGCCCCGCCTCGCCCCGCCTCGCCCCGCCCACTTTTAATTCACAATGAGAGAAAAATTTCACAAGATTTAACTGTTAATTTTGTTATTAATTTGGTTATTCAATTTCGAAACGTCTAGTAATTTTGAAAACTATAGAGAGTTGGAAAGACAGGGTACAGAGTATAAGTGATATACGTAATTCCCGTTTTGAGTAGTTTTTGTAACCAGAGTAATTCTTTTAGTTTGTCACCAACCCATTTCAAGGATATAGCATTATTGGATAGCGCTGTCTAGTGAGCAAACTCAGACGCCTGAGGCCTATGTTTGCAATCTCGTTGTAGAGCGATCAGCCCTTCGGATAACATTTTGGTTAATGCGCAGTTGAATCGTCGCCCTTTGGCCTCATTCACTCACAGCTTTCTCCCCCATCCGTGGGAATATTTTTTCCCTTCGTAATTCATTTACATGCAACGCCCATTGTAAACGCTGGTCAATTTCAGGAACAAAAGAACACTTCCCTTCCCGTTTTCGTATTGTGAAGTTTATTCGAATTACGTTTGTCCCAACGAGATTTCAATTCCAAAGTATTGAGGTCTTTCAGAAACTGAATCGAGTTCTGAATAAATGATCTAATAGTATAAACTGTGAATAAAACATCGCTTTAATTTGTTTTACATGAGATGAAAAATATATAATGATGTAAATGAGTATAAACGAGTCTTGTGAACGTTATTTAAAAAATATAGTTGAAGTTCCTTTAGTGTCTGAAAAGACGTAATGATCATAATAATAATAAAAAATTCAGTGATGTAACTACACGTTATACATCCCTTTACGTAATTGTTAAAATTAGGTTATTGCTACCTTTATGCGTTGTGCTCAAACAAAATGAAAAATGTAGAGAAATCTCAGCCACAATGTTTTTACCCACTTTCATATCGATCTTTGAAGAAAATAAAATTCGGAAATTAAATTAATAGCTTTTGAGAACGTTCACTTCGTAGAATAGCAGCATGCAGTTTTAATCGCCTTTCGATTGATTGACATTAATGGAATTTTATTTCGTTCAGAAGTGCGCATTTGTGTTATTTAAGATCAATACTAACCAAGTAAAAACGTATATCAATGCCTATTTTGCCATTTAATTGGAATGCCATTCAATGAGATGTTTGAAGGATAACGCACAAAGTATTCATGCTCTCAGTTTCTGAGAGTATAAGCTAAAAATTCAATAAAAATTTCAGATTCATTGACAAGTACTTTTTATTTGCACGGATCACATCACTGGAGTTTTATTAACTTTTATCAAACCAACAATATAAGTGAATTTTTGGTTGATAAAATTGTATCAAAAAATAAAAACATTAAGAGCAATGGATTCTTTATATGATAATGTAATTAGATATAAATTTGAAATAAAATTTATACATAAAATATTTAAGTACGACTGTAAAAAGTTGAAAATAATGAGTAAATAATGAATATTATTATTTAATATTAATTAACCTCAAATTATCAATTTCTGTGAAGTACTTCCCATAACACTAATACCAAAATACTCTACCCCGTGTAAAAATAAATTCCATTTGTGTTTTGTTACAGAATGTTATCTCATTAGAATATCAATACGTTACGAAACATGCCACATTCAATATCTAAATAATGAAGACTTGATTACACTCAGTTTAAAATTGAATCACCCAAAAATATTTTAATTCACTAATGAAAACGTTATACAACAACACATTGGTGAATAAGAGAGCTATATTTATAAGAAAGGAATGAAGGAAATTACTGACGGTTAAGTGATTGATTCATAGATCATTATTGAGGAAGAGTCTGGATGAGCAGGTTGTTGTCGAGTTATTTTAAATATATTTCTGGTGAAGACCTTTGGACAATAAAATGATTATCGAGGTGTTAAAGCCTTCGGAAACATATGTAGCGCCGCGTAGAAGGTTAGACTCTTTTGGCGATGTGTAGTTCAAAAAAATATTCTGAAAAACATCAGGTAAAAGTTCCGAAATTAACGATGACACCTTCAGCCTTGATGAAGCCCGGAAAGTTGCATCTGAGATTTTATTTTAACATTCATCGAGATCTATTAAGAGGAATAGTTTGAATGATGAACTGCAACATTATAAATGGAGTTCATTTAATATGGGAAAGAAAAACTGTATGTGGTTTTTGGGAGAGACAAACAAGTAATGTTAAGAAACAAAGCTTGTCTTAGTGTCGTAAATACCTAAATTAGTAATAAACGACACTGTAAATATCGTTAGATATCTTATTGCAAGAAGAGATCGGAGAATTATCAAACGAAGCCGTGAGGTCGAGTTCGATAACTAAATGAGTATCAGAATAAGATGTTACAATATGGACATACTTCTACTTTTCATCGTATTTATAAAATGTCCAAATAACTTTTTTTGTCTATTTATCTTGCGGTGTTGTTCTGATGTTGATAATTGTTCAGGAAAACAATGAATTAATTCTAATATTAGATTACGAAACTGATTATTGATGTAAATTGCGGATCATGGATAATTACAACCTTATTACCGTAATAAATTTTATTGAGACAGTAATATACGTTTTGTAGTTTAACTTTAATCACATCGATAATATTGAATCACATCATAGATGTCTGCAGGTATAATTTTATTCTCTTATCTTTTCATAAAGAGGAGTCAATTTCTAGTTATCTCTCATTTTTCAAGAAGATAGTCTAGGAGATCCCCTGAGTGATCCTATGAGTGCCCCTGAAAGTAAGGAAATAGAAATATCCACAACTGGAAAAACCAACACATTCACACGAGACATTTCACAGGAAAAGGGCCAACAAAAGATCGACGCCGCTGTGGCCGCACAATGCCATCGCCAGGAGGCCGAGGGTTGCAGAGGGCCGAGAGCTCTCCTCGACCGAAGGCCGGGCCGCGACCACAGCGCGCTTTTTGACGTCAATTGTCCAACATGGCGGCGCCCGTCTACGCGCATGCATTCGCAATGCTGTTGTTTATTGATGGGGTGGTGAGAGCCGGCGACGCAGGGTACAGCGGGGAGAGAGGGGGGAGGGAGGGGGAGGGAGGGGAAGGCGGCAGGATGAGCATTGACGTTCGGTGGAGGGCAAAACGGGCCCGACCCGCAGGCGTGGTGGTTGCCGCGCGCTGACAGTTCCTTGTTTTCGCTGGATGACTGGAGGCACAGGATGTAACAACGCTGCAATATCCTTATTCTGAAATATCCAATTAGAATGACGAATACATTGCTGTATTCATAACGATCTGTGGCACAGAGGTGTGGCACGTCTTCCATATATAAGCCAAAAGAATAGAACACGAGCCCTATGTAAGGCGAACTAATCTTATCGTTATATTTTCGACATCGGTCGCTCAGGGTATCGACTGATGGCACTGCTATGCCTCTGACCGAGAGGTCCAATGGTGTGAGTACTGACAGTGGCAGGATTTTCGACGCTCACTAGATAGCTAGGTTGACGTCTGTTGCATTCTAGTGGCCAGCTGTCTTCATCGATAGTTTTCCCTGGTTTCTCCAATCAATACCCAACACCCTAGCTCGGGGCTGTACCCTCGCAAACGGACCACGAATCGTGCGCAACCTTTCCTTCCTCTTCCTTGTCCTTTCTTCGCCATTTACGTACACACACTTACTATCACATGCACTACGCTATCACACGTGTCTGGAGACCAGTCGGGAGCTTCGAGGTTGTCTCGGCTGAAGCGGCGCCCCACTGGTGCGATACCTGGTTGGGGAAAATCCCCTCACGCGGACGTAGGTCGGCCCTGGATCTCGCCATCCAGCAGGAAGAAAGATCACCGCCACCTCCTGCGATACACATACACATACGGTAATGATCTTAGCAGTAAACGCGACCGAAATTTGATTAATATATTAATTTTTGGTAGTTGTGGTAGGGGTTGATTTCACATTGATATTTTTGTCCTTCTGAACATGACCTGATCCATAATTATCCTTCATCGCCATTTGCGTCTAATCGACTTCTTATAGTCATTTTTCAGTGAAAGGAGATCGCTGGAATCATCCTACCACGAACAGGAAGGACAAAGGCATCCTCATTGATCTGAGGTCTGAAAGGAATATGGCACCGCAACAATACACTAGTTAGACTTGGTTTTGCAGTTGTCTATGACTATTACGATCCAACTAAAAATAATATTGCGCTCCACTATTTCCTGATCGTCTTTAGTTGGTTGTTAATATTATAATCGTTTAAGTAAAATTCATTAAATTTAGCTACATTTTACTATAACTGGAATAATATTGAAGTGGAAACTTCAAGATAATAACTAACAAAGTATACTGGAATGCCGTTTATGCGATTAAAGAGAATATAATAGTTTATATATATAATTTGATATTAGATGTACAAACTAATGCATAATGTAATAGGGTAACCAATAGTAATTTACAACAAAGCTGTAATGTTGACTTTTCATGAGACAGGAGAGTTCACCCGCTGAGGCCGGAAGACCGAGGCGAGGAATCCAGTCGAGTTATGAAAATGAACTTTTGACGTGTGATGTACAATACTTTTTCGAAATTCTTTTTTCATACATGTTTTCCTGTAATTAAATAATATCCCTGACATGAAATGTAGATGTCACTCGATAATTTGTTCTGTTAACATGGACACCTACTTGTTGATTGTTGTGTGTGTGTTTTCGTTAATTGTAAAAAGAATGTCAGATCTATCGCTATTATGGATCTTGAAGTAGAAGATAATTTGAAAATAAATCAATTACGTTCGATACTATTAGCACAAGCAAGAGGTGCAAGTTTTGATGTTTCCATTAAAATTGATGCGAAAAGGTAAAGTATGTTACAAAAACGTTCATTTCCCATTATTTTCCAAAGTGAGATAAATGTTTACTTGTATACTGGTATACCATCGTTCAGCCTATGAATAGATTGTTTAATTACAATTAAATCTCCTTACTTCATTATGGGCAGCAGTTACATGGTCAAAACATGGTGAAAAGAGACAAGGAAATTTCATAACAGGATGGTTTCAACAGAATATTTCTTTAATGAAAAAAATTCTTGCCGTAAAACAGTTGTTACTTTCCCAACAGTCTCAAATATGTCTTAATATATTTTGCTGCTAATATATCTTTTCTTCCCTCATAAGATGAATTTAAAGTTTTCTTATTATCACGAAATACAATTTTCTCACTTTAAACTGACGTTTGTACACATTGTAAGAGAGTAATGTAAATACATAACTCCCGATAATTCATAAGAGTCAAATGTAAAATAAATAAAGTGTTGAAAGAATTTTATTTGCCAAGAAAAGGACACACGAATAAATATAATTCATTAGATAATAACATTTCATTTTTAGAATAATACAATACTTACATTCTAAAACACAGTTAACTCTGAAATGCAAAAAGCATATAATAGCACTTGTGATCTATAAACGCAAATGATGTTATAAACGTCATTTTACGATATTTCACATATGAAAGCTTCGCGTTTGAAGCAGAACGATTTTTACCGGAAGGTTTCTGGGAATTTGTAAGCCAGGAACAATATCGCCTTGTTTTGCTCTCGGGATCTAAAATTGCACCTCCAGCCGCGCCTCCAACTATTTTAAGAGGCGCCGTTAATAAAGCACGTTTCATTCAAAGTACTGAAGCTGTAAACGCCGACTCTTTCAACGGCGCCTTCCAGCGGGCGTAATTCGACTCGTTCGGCGTGAACGTGCAGCTAGGCCGAAGCGGCGCGGCACTGCGCACTCCAGCCCCGACGCAACACACGCCGCCGGCTCTCCCTCCTCCACACTCCTCTTACCTCCCTCGCCACCCACGCCCCACCTCACTGCCCCCGACAAGCCGCCCGCGGCAAGGCTACCCATTCACGCCCTCCGCCGCGCACCCGCCAACGCCACCCACACGCCGGCCCCTGCGCCCGCTGCCTTTGCACGCGGGACACACCATCCTCCAAAGCACCCCGCCATTGGCGCCTTCCACCGCCGCCCACAACGGCACCTCCGCCACGCCGCCCCCTGCAGTGCGCGCTCTGCCACAACGCCCGCCATGCCTCCTCTGCACGCCGACCACATCTTACCCTGCCGAGTTACCCCCGCCATGCACCTCCGTCCGCCGACTTCAACACCCTACTTATCCAACGCCTACCCGTCGCCTCCGCCCTCACGCAACGCCCTGCCACGCCACCGCCGATCCGACGCCCAACGTTACCTTCCACGGCCTCCTTACAGCGGCCCGCCTACCGCCGCACGCCATCCGCACACGCGCAACGCATCACTACCTCGCAGTTTACAACAAATTGCCACGTCCGCCGGCCACCCTAATCAAACGCGTCCCTCAGCACCATGCCTTGTTGGTTCCCGTCCGCGTCCGCCAATCGTCACCCCCGTGACGTTTAGGACGACATCGCTCTGCGCACCTTCCCCTCAAGCGTTCACCGCATTCAAGCGCTGTCCCTAGGTGCTGCCTCTCCCACCGTCTTCCTTGTCAACCCCTCCGCCCTCACAGCCACTGCTCGCCCACCCATACACCCACGCTGCCACTGCTCTCATCCTCGCCGCGCAAGTGGAGCTGCCGCCCTCACTGCCAACCCCACCCGTTCAACTCCCCGTGCGCGCGGGACTCCGGTCAGCCTCCCCGCCATCAACCCTCTCCTCCGCCCCAGTCCAACGCGACCAGGTGGGGCAGCAAATCTTGGACAGGGAGGTGTCTCTCGTCACGGGCCCGCGTTGTAGGCCTAATGGCGAGGCCGGGGGCGACGTCCGGCCATCCATCAGCGCGGGGGGCGGGGGCGAGAGGCGGCGCGCGGGCGAAGCGCGGGCGGCGGGCGGCGGCAACGCGACAATGCCACAATGGCCGTCCCCGCGGCCCGTCCCGCCTCCCCCCGCGCGGCGTACGCGTCCGCGCGCGCGCGCCGGGACTGGGACACGCAGCCAGGTGGCGAAAAAATCTGGCCCTTGTTTATTATCTTTCGCTCAGCACACATCAGGGTGAGCCAATACGGAACGCGGCGACGGCGGGCCGCGAGCGCGGGCTGGAGGGGTTGGGCGGGGGGGGGAGGGAGGTGGAGTGGACGAGGGAGATGTTGGCGAGCGTCAGCAGCCGCGTCGATACGTACGGGCGCGGGCGGATTTTTTTATTTCGTTTTCTTGTTTCAAAAATAGAAAGGATGGCCGACTTACGGTAAGCTCTGGCCTCTCTTCGTGCTGTCCGAGTTATGGAAAGTGGCGGTAAAAGTGGATGTAGCCTGGGTGGCGGAGTTTCCGAGGTGGTAGAATGCGCGAGAGAGACAATCTTTTTGCACAGCTATGTTTATGATATGAAAAGATGAAGACATCAGGAATTGTATCAAATGCTTTACATAGCATAAATCGTTGTCATGTTGTACAATATTAAAAAATTATTAGAATTAACCATAATTATTCCATTAAAATTATTTTCATCAGTTCAATAACAGAACACAATATATTAGCACATTATTGATATACATGAAGAATACTTACGGTCAACATGATTGGTTCAAATATTTAACAAATATTACACAAGTATCTGATTCTAAAAAGAAGTGATAATATTAGCGCGCTGTTTCTGTAGTAACCGCCCATTATTCGAATCGTTTATTATAATAAAAAAGGAGCATGAGAATTGAACACTGTCAGAATTCTAACATTTTAAACTCTTTAATAATAAAATGGCTAGATATAATAATATTGAATTCACGATATTATGAATTAAAATCTTCTTGTTTTTACTACATACAACAATCACTATGGTAATAAAATTTTCTTTATATGTAAAGCTTAAATTGTTCATTTTTCTTTCTGCGAAGTTTGCTAATTATGACTCATCTGGAGGGAAAAATCCTAATTTTTTATGGTGTTGGCATAAAACAGGGACTTAAGTTACAGCCACCTGGTATTACTTTATTGTACTAGGACAGATGGTCAGAACAAAGCCTATTCATCAGCTTTCTCTCCCTCTTTCCCGGATAACCGCAAATGAGGTATAACTGGTACGAATACACTTAAAAATAAACGCTTCATCAGGAACCATTCTGAACGGCCTTGGCGTCATCTCGTTTAACGGTCGCACAATCTGGCCAGCTCTTCCTTGAAGAGGACGCAAATGGGAATGCTTGGCTGGGTTTCTTCTTTTATTGTTCCGTCCTTTGCTCTCCGATCCAATGCACTTTTCTCTGCCCATTATGTATTCCCTTTCCATCGGACTTGCTTCAATCTAGGATAATTGTCCTTGCCTGAAAAATCACTGTGAAGGTCAAACTTGTTCGCATTCACCATTTATATAACTATTTTTCTTTTTAACTTTCATTAATTAGTCCACGTAGAAAATTTACCTTCACGTTTCTATTCCAATAAATTTATTTCTTTTGTATCATCTTCTACCATACCGTACCTCATCATCTTTCTCTCATTGCCCTCCAGCTTCCCCTTTAATATTCATAGCTTTCCGTTGCTTTCGGTTCACCACTCTCTCTCATTCTCTCTCTCATTTTCTCTTTCTCCACACACACGCATACATTACATCACACACTTGACTCTCTCTCTCTCTCTCTCTCTCTCTCTCTCTCTCTCTCTCTCTCTCTCTCTCTCTCTCTCAGCATTTAATATTAATCCATTCCATTTTTGTCATACCTTTCTTTTTAGGTATTTGCTTTTCATTCCCTTATAAGGATTGTGAACCTCACACTGAAGGTATTACGTAATTTCGTGAGTCATTGTAATTATCATCGTGTTGATACTTCTAGTACATTGTTTGCTTCACAACCCATCACTGAACACAAATATGAGCACGTCGTATCATCTGAAACATCTTAACAGTCCCGGCATCATGTAATTCATTTCTGTCTTGCAAATCTCGTTCTAAGTTCACCAAACATTCTCAATCCTTTTCACATTACTCTACCACACATTTGTGGTTTCCGCGCCTCTCTCTGCATCAACATATCCTCTTCTACTCATAACTAATTTCCTTCCCCCCTTCGTTGTTTCTGCTTTCTCCGACATTCCCACTGTTCGCGCGTCATTTTGTCTTTCGTCTCTTAAGCTCTCTCCTACCTCCTCCCTCAATGCGCTTTTCACACAATTCACCAGTCACACTCCATACTACATATTTCGCACAATTCTGATCTTCGTTGTCGAGTGTCGCTCTGCTCAAATATTCCCGCCATTCCGCTACATATTGCCGTTAGTTGTCTTGCACGGTCCAGTGATGTTTCTCACTAATGTTATCGGTCATTCTCTTAACTTACTGAAGTCACTCTGCGTCGCTTTTTATATGGCTCCCATTCCTTGTTTCCTGTCCTCTTTTCACTCCAACAATCCACAGCTGACGCTACTGCTCGCCGTTAGCCGCTCCTCATCTCCTGCAGTTACTCCCCCTGCCAACCCCACTGTTGCCAATCAACCACTTTCCATGCCATGTCACTCCTATTCTACACGAATCCCGTTCAAGAGGTGGCTCAGGGCATCAACAGATGTCACTCAAGTGCCTCTGTCCGGGAGGTCCAGGGGTTCGAGTCCCCGAAGCCAGATAGCTAGGTTGACTTCCGTCGGTGTCTAGAAGATAATTTTAACGACCGGCTGCACTGATTGATTGTTTTTCGTGTTTTTCAGATTAATACCAAACGAACTCCGGAGCTCCACAGACCGCTTGCATTTTTTCCCTCCCATTTCCTGATTAAACCTACCCTTTACACACACACACACACACACACACACTCACACTTACACTAACATGCACTACTTTACCACGTATGCCTGGAGAAGGTCAGCTAAGAGCTTGTCACGGCTGGGGCGGTGACCCAGCGGTGGGAGATACCTGGTTGGGGAAACCCGGTTGCCGACGGTAGGACGTCGCTAGATCTCGCCATTCGCGAGGCAAGATCGCCGCCACCTCCCGCACAAAAACATACACTACACTTACGGCACGAATGACCTCGTCAATAGACGCAGCTGTTATCACTCGTAAACAGTCAATCAATGAATATAGTAGTGTTTTCGGACCTCATTCCGATCCAACAGTCCTTCAGTTCGGAGTCATTGTTGTTAGCCGAACGCCACTCTCACTGTGATTCTCACTCTACAACTGTCACTCCCAC
>BOPP01000010.1:14257511-14278369 GCA_017312745.1 Gryllus bimaculatus | reverse complement strand
GTTATAATTTTTTTTAAATAAAATTCAGTGTAATCTAACTATGTTTCTTGTAAAATTAAGTTTATATTATTACCTATCATTATTGGGCTGTTATTATACATATCTACAATCAAGAAACTAGTGGTGCATGTTTTGGTAGCGGTAGGTGGCGATTAACTTCCTCCCTTGAATGGTGACATACGGGGCCGATCTACACATCGAATCGAGGGCTTTTCCCCAACAAAGTATCTCCTACCAGCGGCACGCCGCCTCCGAGTGCCAAGCTCTAAGCTTCCGATTGGCTTCCCGGCTAGTGCGATAAGTGTAGTGCATGTAAGTGTGTGTGTGTGTGTGTGTGTGTGTGTGTGTGTGTGTGTGTAACGGGTGAGAATAGTACAGTCGCCTGGTGTCGATCGGATAAACCACGGAAACATATCGTGGCTTATTACGAGATAAGCCTTCTGGTAGAATTATCTTCCAGGTAGCGGTTTAACTCGATTTAGCTGTATAGCTAGAGACGAAAATATCGCCACCATCGGGTCCCAAATCCTAGGACCTCCCACCCAGAGACACTAATGTAATAACAATTAATGCCCTGCGCCACCTAAGCCTGTATATTTCTTAAACCATTACATGGTTTTGTATTATGAATTTATGTTAGAGGAAATATAACTAGACAAACTATCACTAATCAGGTATTTATTAATTCCTTTTTATATAACATATTTTTGCCATAAATATTGGAAATTCTGAATTATTGTTCTACATTTCCAATAAGAATTTTTAAAGGTTTAATGAACTACCAATAACATATTTTTGTCCGTTTCACTTTAACTTCCTGATCATTATAAATAAAAATATATAAATGTACAACAGGCATACTGAATTTTTATGGATATATTTGAAAGAGAATTTCAATTATGTATCCATTTATCTCTTTGAATATATTTTCAGATATTTTTCTACTAATCAGCAAAATTTATGTTAATATAATGATGAAGTATCCACAGTTTTTGAATAACTGAAAACCTATCTCTTCTTCAAGTCAGAATGATATTTATGGAAGATTATTATAATTAAAATGTTCATTTTGGGTTGGAAGTCGTCATCACTTTGTTCCTAAATCATACAAATTATAATATCTTGTTAACCATTATAAATAATTATAATTTTCCATTAAACAATACGAGAGAAATCATTAACAAAGAAGAAAATTCTCAATTGGCAACAAACTATCCAAACTGAATTGTCATAAGTGAATGTATGTGAAATGCAGTGCGCTTCCAAATCACTTTTCTTGTAGACCTTGGGCTCAATACATTGAATATGATCGATCATCTTGTTACATGAGCCGGGAAATACTGACACATTTACGACTAGAAAGAGAGAAATCCAAACTCTGAGTCTGATAAAAATACACCAAGGGTGAATAAGTGGTCGCATCTGATCCATGAGACATCCTATTATTCAGAATCAGTGTGGAATCGTGTTGCACAGAATGTTCGGCCAATACGATAACACGTCGAATCGTAAATAAGTCACCTAATTTATGACAATCATGAGTAGAAAACTTTTTTAACCATACATTTGGCATTTATAAAAAAAGATAAAATTGGTACTTTTTACCAATTTTACCAATACACCTTCAATAACGTGAATATGCAACTTCAAAAAGGAAATTCACTTGATACAACATCTCCGCCAGTCTTAAATTGGAAAATTGCAGAAAATGCATTTAACAAATAATACGTCAGACTTTCATTCATATTTACAGTGCACTGTTTTTGTTAAAATACATTCTCTTGAAAAATATTAATGAGAGACATGTAACTAAAGGTTTACATTATTTTAGAGCACGTTATGATTTACTGTAAGTGACATTTTCTTTAATGAAATGCTTATATACAGACTAATTCTGCATTCTTGGTGCAACTAAATTAACTTTTGTACGTAATATGTTATCCTTCCTGTGAAGGAAACAGCGGGGTGTTTATGGATTCTATTTTAAAACAGTTTTAAAATGTTTATTAGAAAGAATCGTTGTGGAATTTTCTCCGTCTTCAAAGAATGGAAAATATGTTTAAAAAATAGGGTATTTTCTGAGAGAGAGCGCCGACTAGTGTACACATCTCCTTTAATTCTTGAATAAAAAAACTAAAATCTTCCTATCAATCTCCTGAAGATAGAAACATACGAAACGATCCCGAAATACTGTATTAGATGTTTAATGTTTAAATTTAAAATATTAATATAAAGGACACAGCGGTTTCATTACAACTTTTACATTCATTCATTATTACCACAAATAATCAAATGCCACCATCGAATCACGTCTGTAGTCTCTTTTTATGCTGGAATGCCAAATAGGAAGAAAGCGGAAGGAATACAGTTCGTACAATGTTTGCAAGACATTACTTCACAATGTGCCAAATACGTACACGTATCTAACACAGATACTCGGAACCAATGCAGATTTACTTCTCTAGGGGATCACCATTTTTTGTCGAAGAAATTGTGACAGAATACAGCTTGTAATGACTAGAGATATCGATGAACACGGAAAGATTAAAGATGGAAAGACTACTGAAGAGTGTATCTTCGGCTTTAATTGTGAAAATCTTGGAATCACAATACCCATTGAAACGTTGGTAAGGCAGCGCACTGGGGCAACTGTTTCACGACAATAAGAATGTTTGGCCTTCGTAAACAATGGAGGTGCTTCCATAGAAACGAAACATCGTCCACAGCCAGACAAGCAGGATGCGATCGTCTTTAAAAGTTATGATCCATGATTTCAAACTCTTAAACCCACGTTTATTTTCTTACACAAAAACGTAAAGTGGCACCGATGAAAAAAAAAAAAACACAGCAAAGATTTTGACGAAGCTGATGGCACGCAGGCAGTAATAACAGCGACGGGGCGTATATGCCGCCCTTCGCCCGCCTGCCCCGCCCACTCGCCCGCGGCAACAATAGCGAGACGGCCGGCGGCGGCGGCGGCGGCAGGGCCAGCTATTTATACTGGCGCGAGCGCCGACATCTGCTGCGGCGCGTGTCGCGAGCGCATCGCCCGGCACGCGCCCGCCTCCGCCGCCGCCGCCCGTTCCGCCTTCTGGGCTGGGGCGGCGCGCGCGCGCTCGGAAGCGCTTTGTCGCCGGAGCCTAAGGGCGGTGTCAGACGACAAGGCGCCGAATGCTGCGGCCGACGGGCGGCGGGCGCGGGCGGGGGCAGGGGTGGCGCGAACCGAGGGCACGAACGGGTGAGAGTCAAGTGGTGGCGGTGGTGGACGAACACTGCAGCGTTAGGAAGGTGAGCGGAGCGACTTGGGTGGGGTGGAATGAGCCGGCGGTGATGTGCAGAGACGTGGAGGGACGGAGTGAACGGTGGGACGGGCAGTACGAGGCTGGGCGAGACTGGAGCGGGCTGGACGGGGCGGAACGGAGCTGGACGGGGAAGGAAGGGGCTCAGAGCGCGGACGACGGAGAGCGGGTGGGAAAACAGGCGTGGCCGGCTGAGTGAGACGGACGGAAGGGGATGGATCGGGAACGGAGTAATCAGGGATTAAGAGCGGGTCGTGGCGCGATGGGGCGGGACGGAGCGGGGAAAGAATGGGGGCGAAGACGGGACGGGGACGGGGCGGAGTGGGATCTGTGTCCGGGAGTGGGTGACAGAGGAGGCGGACCCATGGATGGCGGAGGTGGCGGAGGCGCTGAGAGCAGGCGGGCCCGCAGGCGGGTGAGTGGGCGGGTGGAGGAGGGGCGGAGTGAATGAGGGGTGGCTTCCGCTGCAGCGCCGTGCGCGACGCGGGGAAGCGGCTGGCTCCACCGGAGGCCGCTCGCTGCAAGGAAATGCTGCGCGTGGCGCCCTCGCGCCCGCCGCCGCTGAAAGCGCCGCATCCCGGAAGAGGTCTGCGATGGAGCAAGGTGGTGCGTGGAGAGGAGGCAATGGGAGATGCCTGCACTTGTGTTAAGGTTCTATCAGTTAAAGACATCGATCCTCAAGTGAATCTGGGGGGGGGCCCGATGCTTCAGTTGTGCAGTGCTCCACTTGTTAGATGTATAGTGTCAGAACACATCGGGAAGATAATAATATTGACAGTGGTGTGCCAATGGGGCTGCACAATGTCAGAACACATTGGGAAGACAAGAATATTGACAGTGGTGTGCCAATGGGGCTGTACAATGTCAGAACACACCGGGAAAACAAGAATATTGATAGTGGTGTGCCATATTTATAATTATTATAATTATAAATATATATTTATAATGTAATATATTGTAATATAATGTAATCTAATGTAATATAATAAAATAAACACAATGCAATAAACATAGGTGAGGTTTTCGAGTATATGTGAAACGAAGGTGCTATGCAATGCTCGTTAACAATTGCTATTCTCTCAGGTTATTATTTCTAGCGCCAAATACCTTATGTAATTAAGGTTGTAGAAAACCTCTCTTACGACGAGCCGGCTGTCGTGAAGTGGGTTACTAGGTAACCGGCGTCTAACATTCTACGAGAGGACACGCCAACGTAGCAAGAGAGTGCATTCGTCTCGACGACTAACACTGCTCCTGGCCTAGTGATGAAGAGGCTCTTGAGCAAGAATCGTTCCGCCGTATGAATTCATTAACGACCTACAGGAGCGCTGTCTTCTGCCCTGACGAACGACCGTCGCCGTGAACATTTCCAAACAAAAAACGACTTCCCTCCGCCTGTTCCAATAACGGCTTTCTTATTCAGCGATGCCAAACGCACGGGGTAAGAATAGTCTCAAACATTTATTCTAGACGCTCAGACAATGTCGTATGTATTAATTTCTTCGCATTAGCTTTCCTCATGCCCCATTCAAATCGTGTGTCATCCTTGTTTTAAAGAAATTCCTTTCTTATCCATACGACTAATGAGTTGACATAGAACTGAAAGAAAAGATGAATGGATTAATGCATGTATACATGGAAGGTACACATGACTTTTTGTTTTAATTTTACCAATATATTGGCATTATATTTGAGAATGAAGGTAAACACAATGATTTTCATAAACATGCGCGAGAACGCACAGAATCTATTTTCTGTTACAACAGATAAGTTGCTAAATTAACGCGTATCTTAAATATAAGCGTAATTAAATAGTAGTTTACGTAACAATTGCACGAAAAAGGTGATTCATGCACGAGTCGAGTTTGTTGTCTTAGTGTAGCGAGGATGACAAAAAAACGAGTGCGGGAATCACCTCGCGCCCCGTGTTGCATAAATTATTTTTAACACGTCGTGAGCGCAACGCAAAAATGTCACGTAAAGGAATGTAAATTAAATATCAAATAGCTAGAAGTATCTTACTTATACGAAAGGAAATGGATTCCAGTCAGTATCGCAACACAATTGTTTGTAAACAATAAACAAATATATCGTCAAGATGAAAGACAATTGCGAATCGTTACAGTTGTATCGCACACGATTCGCGATATTCTGCACACACTTCGCGACGTTTCGCACATGCTTTGCAATGTTTCTCACATTGTGCAAAAAATTAGCTGTTTTGCACACGGAAAACAAGCACAAAAAACCGCGTTTCGCGCGTGGCGTGATAAAAAATATAATGTCACTTCATTAGTCTTAATGAAGTAGCTGAAGCACTTATTCTAGTTCCACGCGCAATTGCCTCAGGATTGTTTCGTTACATTAGCTGATTTTTATATTTCATTAAAAACGGATGTTGTTGTATTTTCTGTCCTTTCCATACGACTAATGAGTTGACATTTAATTGAAAGAAAAGATAAACAACTTCTCAGAGATACACTGATTATGTTTTCCCTTCATTTCCGCAAGATGTTTGAAAGCTTTTTGACAATGAAGACACACATTACTATTTTCATAACAAGTCAGAGTGGTGTATGATTAGTTTAGCTTTCCGTTTGAAACGTTAATATGGACAAATAACAGAGGTAATCACTAGTCCCTCAAAAGTGGCGTAGCCATATGGAAACCTGTTTAAACATCCATCATAAACGAATGGTTTTCTGAGAGTGTCTTGCATAAGCGCATAAACATTTTACCGATTTCCAAACCACCCCGTTCTAGAAGCTCAGAAACCGAATAGACATACGTCAAACTCCTCGCAAACTATGAATAAACCAACTCACAAAATCCCACGGCTCTTTCAAACTTCGACGCAACACGAAGACGTAACAGAATAACTTTGATGTTTCCACGCTCTTCTTACTTCGCCTTTCCCGTCAACAAACATCACTAGCGGATAAATTGCATTTAAATATCCAACAAGACGCACGCCTTCCATCTAGCGCTCGGAGGAGAGCAGCAACGGCAGAAATATTGTTTTGCATGCGCCAAATCAAAACATAATTCCGCCTAAGGAGCCCCGGGGCGGGACTCGCTGCCGCGATACAGCTAATTGGCCGATTCTCGGGCTCTCAACACTCGCAGGTCAGGGCGCGCGTGCGACGACAGAGCTCCGCCCAACACAATTATTTACGGTGAGCGATCCTCCAGCGGAGCTCTCGCAAATTAATCTCCATTAAAACGTTCGGGAAACGTCTGGGGAAATTATTATATCAAGCACGATCCTTTTATCCCACGAATGAGACATTTCCCGAAAGGAGGCAAATAGGAAAGAGAAGACAAATTATCCATTAATTCATACGGGATTAGCTAATGCACTGAGGCTCTATCAGGTAACCCGACTCGTGAAATATGGAACGTTGAGACGTGGAGGTGGGGAAGGGGGTTGCGGGGTTCGTGGGGGTGAAGGGTTGGAGGAAGGGAACTTTGTGGGTGTACGAGTAGCAAGGACGCGCGACTGGAGTGTGTAAGAGAAGAGAGGAGGCGGAGTGGTAGGGAATGAGAGTGACAATTGAAGGGGGAGGAGAGAGATAGGTAGAGTACTGGAGCAATGGAAAGGGGCAAAGAAGGAGGAACTGTGGGGGAGTCGGAGGCAGCGGATGCAAAGGGCAAAGTTGTGACGAACCGGCGGACGGTGAGGGAAGCAGGTTGGGGAACGGGATGGTGGGGGCAGTGGAGAGGAGGGGAGTGGCGGGGTGACCAGACATTGAGACGTGGACTGTTTATAATATTAATATTAATAATTATATTAATAATAATAAATAATAAATAATGTCTTTATTAGTGGCAAGGCTCATGCAATTAGGCCTGCTCTACCGCCTAACCTTTCTTTGGGGATTCATAGCCCATCAACTGCAAAGGCCATTTGTGCCGTAAGTGAAGTGCATGTTTTTCCTCGGGAGGTGGCGGTGACCTTCCCCGCTAGATGGCGAGCGGAGTTTTCCCCAACCTGGTATCTCCCAGCAACGAAGCACTGCCCCAACCGAGGCAAGGTCTAAGTTCCGACCGAACCCCCTGCATGTGTAGTAGTGTAGTGCATTCTGAAGAAAGTGTTTGTAAGGGGCGAGTGTGGGACAAGATAAACGAAGGAAAGTTCGCGCACGGTCCGTGGCCCGTTTGTCAGGGTACAGCTCCGGCATTCACCTGGTATTAATCGGAGAAACCACGGAAAACTGCTCATAGCAGCCACACAGTAGAATTCTCAGGTGTCAGCAAGTAAATTCGACCTAGCTACCTGGCTAGTGTCGAAAATCCACCCACCATTGGAACACGAACCTAGGCTCTCCCTGTCAGAGGCCCCGCACTAACATCAGTTGATATCCTGAGCCACCTCACTCGGTAGGAATAGAGAGGACTGAGCTGGTGTGGAGGGCGGGGGAGGGCGGTGAGGGCGACTGAGGCTTAGCGGGGCAAGGAGAGGAGGTTTGGCGCAAATGGTGCAGCAGTGCGTTCCAAGGACTGCCGAGTAGGCCACGCGTGGAACGCAGGCTAATTAAAGTGCGCGGGCGCAAGACGATAAATTGACGTCAGTAAAAGCAGAATGTTATTAAAAAGCTTCGCCGTTTGTCAAAGCGGGAGTATTTCTTTCCATTTCCACCGGCAGCGGACTGGGATGCAGATGGCGAGAGAGAAGAGTGGATGGAGGCAAGATTGTGAAGTACGAGTGGCTGGAAGAGCAAAAATTATGCTCCGGATGGAAAGATATAGAAGAAATTAGAAGTCGCTGAGTAGACGCTCGTTTCGGTTCCTCAAGTAGACGGTTTTATGATGATGGAGTAGGAAACAGACGTAAAAAACCTTTGACCTGGACAGAAACGTTTGTTCGGAGATGCGTTGGGTATAATCTCTCAATGAACTTCCCTATAGCATGAGAAATCCACCGTAACATTGTAAGATTGTATCATCCTTTTTCAATTGTTCCATTTACATGACAACGTATCTCGTTATTCGTTTACCTTCAACTGATGCCAATGTGATATATGCACGAAAAAGGCACACGCAAAAATAGATAATTTTAAACCAAATTACGAAGTGAATAAATTTAAATTATGATTAAGTGACCCAGAAACAAATACTTAAAGAATTAAGAACACCGTGCGCTAAGTTGCAAACAAAATGCGTAATATAATGTTTGATCGTCGAGCAATAATGTCCACAGCCGCCCTGGATAGCAGAGGTGCTTAGGCTGAAAGGCCGTAAATGCCCTCGTTCGTTAAGTGTCGCTGGTTCGAATATCGCCCGTGTATGGATGTTTGTTGTGCGGTCCGTTGAAATATGAGTATGGGAGTACTGCTACCTATACTGCTACAAGACCTACGTTAATTACACTGGACACTGTATAACCTTATAATTGTAAACCGATCTTATATAAGTAAAACAAGTCAGAAAGTTCTAAAATACAAATGTAGAAGTCAGAAAGCTAACCACCTGTAGACATATTAATGAATTAGACTATATTACTTCCGGGCGGACGCCATCGCAGCTAACATGTTTCTCACAGTGGAGAAAATAAACATTCTGGATTTTCCTTCCACAGCAAATGCCTGTCGACATGAGAAACTAATTATGTATAAGGAGATTATGCATTATTTACTTATTATATATCATGCATAATAAGTACAGGAAGTCTGAAAAAACACTTTGACTTTTCCTGGCCAACAAAAGTTTTCCAGTGTCTGGATTTTTAACCAAAGGACGTTCAGCGATCAAGTAAACTCCCGTAAATTTTAAGAATGTAACGGGCTTATTGGTGACTTCTACCTGTATTGTCTCTTGTAGCTATTGTCATTTTTTGCAATAAAGTTTACAATATATAAATATATCTTCTTGCCCATCTTGATCTGTTCTCGCACATTGTTCCATGATCCTTCTCATCATCTTCTGGGATATGTTTTCTTCGTTTGCATTTCGTATTATTTCCCTTTCTCTTTCACCGCCTTTTCCTACCTTTGTACCATTGTATCCACCGTATTTCCTAATTTACGTTTCAATCGCGCTGAGTGTAAGAAACTCTAAATTGGTTAGTAGGGTTTCAATGCAGGATCCAATGAGAAAGGCAAATACAAGGTTTAAAGTAAAGAGGCCCCAATGCGATCTTCCATTGACAATTCTCAAGACTGGTCTCAACTAGGTGGTCGTCAGTTTGAAAGCCAATAAAGCCAAGATGTTTAAGTTCCAATTGTCGATTAGTATTTTAAGGAAGTTCTCCCATTTAGGGAGAAATATTTTTTCATGTAATGGAATTTTTAAAACACAAAATAAAGATAAAATGAAAATTTTGAGTGAAAATAAAAAAGTTTGGAATAAAAAAATATTGATTTGGTAGTGATCAGGTAATCGCCATAACTATTGTTGAATTCTTCATTCACCAAACAAGTAAACTATTTGAGGTGATCTCTTTACAAAGGGAATGAACACCCTCCAATGTTTTGTCTCATCCATGCGACACATCTTTCGATGTATTACAACATAATTTATAATAGTAATAAAATGCTCTTTTTCTAAAGGACACAAAATGCTCTGCATAAAAAGTGGAAAAGAAAAGTACGATGCAATATACAATGTGTAGGAAAATAAATTCAAAGAAAAGAAACCTGTGGATGCAAAACTCATTTACAAAGAACCCATTTGTTTTAATGCCAATATATGGAGTCTGATCCAAGGTAATATCTCAATAAAACAATATATGTAAAACAAAACAATAATTTGCAGAACATGTTACGATACACTCCCCATGCCAAAAGCTGTTTCTGGGTATGATATTTCAAACAAATGAATATCTTCGCGCAGTGCTGTCCCATGAAAAAAATTGAGTTTGTAGATTACAATATGGCGGTTAATTACAACAGACCTCTGGAAAAGAGGCCTAGAAGTCCGCAGGCCGTTCGTCAAGAGATCGCCTCAATTATTACTTACAATATTTATATATTTAAAAAAATCTATTTTGAATAGCATTATATAAAGTAAAATTCTCGTATTTATAAGAGACACATCAGAACCAAAAATCGTGGTAACTACCTAATTTCATCTAAGACCTAATTTAACGTAGTGAAATGCAGCAACTCGAAGTGGCATGGTGACAGTTAACTGTAGTGACCAGAAGCAACATTTGTACATTTATCTTCTTATGTGCATGAGTTTTCCCTAGTGTTAGTGAACTAAGGAATAAATAGAACCTTGTAATAAATAAAATGAACAGTGGGAATGAATGCACTCTGATAATGTGCGATATCTTATGAAACAATTTTCCTTTAGGAACCCCCATTCTTTCACTTCTGATCAATAATTAAAATGTCTCAGCACACAACGCAATTTTGTTTTCACGAAACCATCAAGAAAGCACAAGTATTGCGTTACATTCTGTGACAAATTACATTGCGAGCCTTTCTTTGAAAGAAACCCACACGAAACGAAGACATCGCGGCCCGATGCACAGGGTCCGTAAGCCACACGCAAGCCTATTAGTTGCAGCTCACGACGTAATCGCAGGCAACGCAGCACCGCGCCTTCTGGCACGAGGAAAGTCGGAACGGCAGCAGGCGGCACAGTGGAACGAAATGGTGAAATTCAGACTTTTACGTGGGTTGAAGCGCGAAGGGGTCTTACTCGCTCCATAAGTAAGTACTAAATACAAGGAAATTGATATTATAACTATTTAGAATTTACGTATTACAGTTTTAGCATTAGAAAATTATTTGTGTTACATGGGCATTCGCTTTATCATCCTGAACATTACAAAATTATGAAGTTTGGTGTACTCGAAGTTTCAGGTTGAAAAAGGCAACGGTGAACATTCTTGACACGTCCAATCACATTTCATGGCTAGTTGTATTAAATACATCCTTTACAAAAGTGTCCCTTTCAGTATCAATAAAGTCCAAGTTTCACGTCAGCGTTCGTCAAACATAATTATTTGTGAAACCAAAAGATAAAGGGTCTTTATTTGCAGAATCAAATAAAATTGTTAAATGTCGCATATTACTCATATCCATTATGTTCATTTAAACGTTTCTGGATTTAGATTTCCAAACTTTTTATGAATAAAATTTGTCGTTCTCATCGGGGGTGTAGAGATTTAAGATTTATAATCATGTTATATGATCAAAATAAAATAGGATACTGTTAATCAAAATTAAAACTATATAGTAAGGTAAACAGAACTGGCTGAATTATATTATTGAGAATGAACTATGGATGAATAGGCAGCCATTTTAGGAACTACAAATCTTTTGATCACTGATGCAGGAAAGACTTGGAGGAATACACAATTGCACTACACTTTCAAGAACAAATGGATGAAGAAAAATGATAAAGAAAAAGAGAAGATAACACAAAAAACAATTAAAAAGAGAGGGGAAGAGAGGGGGAAAACGAGAAGATTGTGAAATAGATTAGGTTTTCCTAAAAGACACAATGATCAAGAAGAAGTTAGAGCATAATAATAAGAGATGTAAGAAGGAGACGTGCGTTCGTAGGCTTCCGCGGCCGGAGTCAATATACTCTTGGCCATCCGGGATAAGTTCAATTGGGCTGACGTTTCAGCCATCTTGCTGTGGCCTTTTTAAGAGTTATACTGCTGATGTAGTATGGCTCTCAAGAAGGCCACAGCAAGATGGCCGAAGCATCAATTCAATTGGCCGAGACGCAGCTCATCCAGGGTAGCCAAGAAAGTAAGAAGTATACGAATACAAAGGTGATTAAAGAACACCATTTCGCACACACAGTGCGGAAACGCTGTCGCACGCACCCACTGTGATGTTCCGTCTGGAGGAAAAAGCGCCTGCTATTGACACATCTCCGCGGCAGCCGGTGGCGCGCTGGCCGTGGGCGGCGGGGGGCGGCGGGGGCGGCCGAGTCTCGTGCAGGCCTATCGTAGCGGCGCGCGCGCTCCGTAATTCTTGCTTATCGACACCCGCCATCGGGGAATTCAATGCGCCGCGGGGCTTATTGCTGCTGCCGCTGCTGCTCCTGCAGGTACTCGAGAGCCTGCGGCGGGGGAGGCCGGAGTAATGGCGAGGGAACGACACCGCAGCGCGGGGCGACGTTCGCAACTGCGCACGCGCACGCGACATGACACGACGCGACGCATTGCGATCCGACACGACGCCTTCCGACCCCACATAAACCGATACGACCGACGCAAACCGGCATGACGCGATTCCACGTGACCCGATCCGACACGATGCGGTCCGACAAGACGCGTTCCGACAAGACGTGGTCCGACACGACGCGATCTGACGCGACGCGATCCGACACGACGCGATCCGACACGATGCGATCCGACACGAAGCGATCAGACACGACGCGATCCAACATGACGCGATCCGTCATGACGCAAGACGACACGACGCGATCCGACACGACTCGACTAGACTCGACACGACGCGAACCGACACGACGCGATCCGACACGACGCGATCCGACACGACGCGATCCGACACGACGCAAACCGAAACGATTTGAAACCGAAACGAACGCGATTTGACATCTTGCGTTCCAATACCACGTGATCACACACGACACGCTTGCTGACAATATTATTCAACACAACTATCACGATCAGACATGCCTTATTTCGACATCATGCGAGTTGTGTTCCGATTCTACGCTATCTCATGAGACGCGATTCGACACGACGTGTTTCGAGACGATGCGATTCGACACGTCCATATTAGACTATACGATCCGATATGACGCGATGCTTTACGAAACTGCAGAGACAAGGGGGAGGGGAACAAAAAGGAGGTTGATAACTTGATATAACTCTGTAGTAATATAGAAAAGTATTATTATAAATGTATTTCATTTTCTTACGATCATTGAATTTATGATTTTGTCATAAGAGGTGTGTGAATTTAAAATAATACATTTTCTCTTATTTTTTATTGTTTTTTCTATCCTCTTTGAATATAATATGCTTCATGAGATAAACGATAAAGCATTTGGTTTCCGGCAGTTATGAAATATTTAGAGGATGGAATGTTTTTACTTTGCATAATCATAATACTAGAACATTATTTCGCAACTTGCGAATCTACATCCCTAGTGCTGGGTGGATGCCAACAGATGTTTGTGCAATGTAGGTCGATGAGTGTTATTTTACATAGTAAACAGTGTAGATGTGTACCATTACTTTCCACCTTAATATCCTGCTGTGATAACGCGGTCGATCTGATGTCAAGAATGTTCTTGCCTGTTCATGTTTAGGCGTAATACTAGTCTTCAAACTTGCTTCAAATGATTAAAGCTTCACGAACCTTTTAAGTTATTCTTGCTGCAAGTATCCCAGTTCCTATAGAGCAGTTTTCTTGAAAAAATCCCGATATGAAAAACCTATAGCCTAAAACGCGTGCAACATCTATATAGCGTTCTATATAGAGTTTAATTCATTTTGAGTGACTATACATAATATACCTAATGTATTTTTGAACTAAATATGGTTCTAGAAAGTTTTGCCATAAAGAAATTTGGAAACATCTGACCAAATATTTATAATTCAAATAAAACCCCTTGTTTAGCCAGAAAAGAAGATGCAAAGATAATTGCAACATTCTGTCACTCTCGCTCATCTCTACATTTTTTCTGTTTGCCTTACATCATATTTCTCCCAATTCCCGTCAGAAGATACTTTATAAAAGTCCAACGTTTGACTTTCAATTGAAATGTGAAAGGTTTTGGGTGATATGTGACCCCACTGTAGGAAATTCATGTTAAAAGAAGATTCTGTACTGTACTAGCACTATACTGTATTCTACTACAGAAGGAAGTTTATGTCAAAGGAATGAATTGCAACTTTTAGTAGTCCGATGAACATTTCTGAGAAGTTGATTGTTTGGAGCGGGAAAACGCGGTGGCGACGCACCTATGCAACACGCCCTACAACGCCTCCGCCCACCTAAAGCCTCAGACACGATCTGTTCGCACTCGCTTTGTGTGGACAAACGCTTTGTTGCTTATTATGTTGTATAGAATCAAGCCACATTTTATACCACAATAAATAAGTGTTTTAAAATTGTTTATAAAATTTTTATTTATTTAAAAATAGCAATTGTGATAGTACATGGAAAATTTGTTTGATTAAAAGTAACAATAAAATTAATTTCAAAAGATCAACTACACATACGGGTACAAGCACTAGCAGTAGTAACAATAAAACAATTACGCGCCAAGAAACGATCTGCATGCAAGAATTCACCAAACAAATGGATTAATACGCAGGCTGACTTTCAAATACCTCTGACTCGAGGAGAACAGCCGCATGTTTTAAAATGAGCTTTGACAACTTTCTGGTGACATTAGAAATTCAAGCATCATCTTGTATAAAGATGCGGTATTTCCTTGGTAACTCTGTAGACGTCTATACCTTAATTTTTTTTCGGTCTGTACTCAGAGATATTCGCATTGTTTCTGAGTCGTGCAAACGACGGCTTTCCCTCGTGACAGTCCTCGGAGAACACACCCCTCGTGGAAGTATTCAAGATTCATATCGTGCGTGTTCCTTCCCGAGTGGAGATAACATCTGTTTGTATTTTGTTATTTCTTACTGTGGTGTGCTAGTATTTGTATGAAAAAAGTCCCCTATAATATCAAGCCAGTGAGTTGATGTACAGGGTAGAATTATTACTGTGTAAGAATGAGGAAAAGTAAACGAATTAAGTAATCCAACAAAAATCTTCAAAACTACCGTTTATGATGTTTTTTATAACAATTTTCCATTGTATGTAAGACTGGTTCAGAGATAGATTAAAAATATTTATGCTGTTGACACATTTAACATATCAACTCACTCTGGTAAACGTGACAACTGATAAAAGCATTTGTAATTTCTAACAATCAACAAATTTTGGCAACTATTTCAAAACATAGTGTTGAAATTGTCACTAGAAAGTAAAAAGGTACTATTACGAGTTCACAAAAACATTTTCATTCAGCAAGTTAAATTAACGCAATTTTTGATATGACATATCTCAACCTCGTGTTAATTATTTACAAATTTAAAAATAACATTAAATTAATTGATGTTTTACTATGTAACACGAATGTTTGTAGGCTCAATACTCTTTAAGATATCTTAACTGTACATTTTCGGACTTTTCATGTACTACTGACACGTAAGCGTGTATGGTTCAATATATACTCAAATATTAGCAATTAATTCAACAATATCCGCGTAATTACAAACAACGACGGGTAATCAGTCAATAGTTAATATAGATATTTCGAAAAACTTCTGATATCTTCCACAATTTTCCCGTTACGTCTCTACGCATGTATCTAGATTTTCTTTTCGATTTTCATATACTATGAATATACCTGTATAGTGTATATACTGAATGTTTTAGAATTTTAATTTAAAGCAAAATTTCTGAAAGTGTTTTCAGGAAGAGAGTTCAGAGAAGTTCAAGTTGTATCAGAGAGTATATTGAACAGATCATAACCATCAGCTATCTAATGCCGTCTAGAGGTCACTTTTTTCCATTTTCCAGATTTTTCGATCCCCCTTGATAGAACTAAAATATGACTTCGAGAATATTGTAGAAGAATAATATCTGGTCCTGCGTAAAACTGTGAAACAGTTATTCGCGAAAATGTCCTTTACATGTTTTTACAGATAACGTTTGAGTATATGAGAAATTTAATTGGAAATCAATTGTATTGTGTTGCAAATTGTTTCGCAATTTCAAAGAAATCACTAGGTCATTTTGAAACCTTTCTCAAAAATTAATCATAATTTTTTTAATTTCTTAAAAAAATATAAGGAATAAATTTATAAAGATAGAATATGTCCGATTTTAATGTCCAAAATGTAAAGTTTTGACAATTACAAAAATTCGAATTTTGTTGGCGTCTTCTTAAAAATATACATTGTGATAGCGATTTGTTCTCCAAATGAAATCCATTCTCCAGAATTAGAGTTTTCATTATTCTCAGGTTTTCAATAAATTAGAAGTTTTATCTCAATTTTCAGTGAAATAAAGTTAAATACATTAAAAAATATTTAAAATATGGTTTTCCAAAGAACGGATCTAAATGTTATTTAAACATTTTCTAGACTAAATACCATATTAAATACATTTTGATGTATATATATGCTTTTCATAAAATTACATATTTGTACTTTTGTGACATCTCCGAAGTCGTTAATTTTTACAATTCTGGCGTTTTTTTAGTTTACATCTTTTGTGAGTACCGGCGGTTTAAATGATTTTTCATGAAGTTTATCGCAATTGAAAAGGTTTTCGGTGAAAATGATCAAAATTATGCATTTTCAGAAACATTCAAAGGCAATTTTTAAAAAAAACTGTTCCAACTTTTTTCTTCAATTTTGTATTGGTAGTGCAAATTTACCGAATAACATTCCAAAAATGCGACTTTTGTGTACTCTTCTGTTTTTCTCTCAACTCAATCACCACGTAAATATTTATATGATGGGTTTTGTATGCATTGTGGCATTTGTAAAAACAATTGATTCATATAATGTTTCATGAATGGTTCTTAGAAACTCAAAAAAAAGTGTGCAAATTAGTTTATAATTTCATATTTCCAAAAACAGCCAAAGACGTATCCCAACTCCGCTTTTACTTGAAGTCTTAGTTCTATTTCAATTCTCTTATTACGGATTCACGGAAAAATTGAGTAAACCTAAAAAAAATATTTAAGCCTTAATAGATAGCATGTGAGGCACTGTATCTGTAGCACCACTAATTTATCTCAAAAGACAATTCATGACATGAATAACACTGTTTCAGGAACACAAATTTCAAATTAAATTTACAGCACATTTTCAAGATTTTGCTTTTATTATACTATAACAGAGGAGCAATATTCAACAGCCAAATGTAAAGATATGTTTATGTTTTAGATGTTAGATGTTAACTATGCAACCGCGCATGTTCTGTTTTATTATTACAATTGGGTTTTCAATAACCGCTGCGTCAAAAAGAAACTGAAAATCCTCTGAACTTTCTTCCATTCCTTCACATTTAAATTCAACAATAATACAATTAATCCTATAACATATTTTAACTAATATTCTATAAAGAAAACTTCCACATTAAATATCTTAAATATTTTTAAAATTGTAGTAAAACTCAAGGCAGTGGCCCCTAATAATGCTTACGAATACATTTTTAAAACAATTGACAGATGTAATTAACGTTCAAAAGACAATATATATCGAACAGGAAGAAATGAAAAAAATATACTGATCCTCAGTGCGTTAATCTACAAACTGAGTACGGATCTAATGTTACAAGTACAGAGAGGCTCTTTATTACTAGAATTCCTTCAGAAGCAGTTTTTTTTACATCTGTCATTTCACTTACGTTTTACTAGTTGAGGTTATTACGTTACTTTCCTCGTTAACGAATGATTTTCCGGAGAGGATTTATGGAGTCTGAATTAGTATGTTGCACGTAGAACATCCCAGTATGGCGGGATTGCATCAATCAGGAGGAACTGACAATATATTCTGATTTCATTTTGTTCTCCCTTTGTGATTTAACGCCTGAATAAACTAGAGATGATATAATATAACACTCTTTCTCACTTTTGTAACTTTCGTAATTTTTGAAAAATCAAGGAGTTCAACAGAAATGGAATCTGCTTATGTACTTATTATTTTCTATTTCAGAAAAAAATAAAACCTTGAAGCGTTTTTTTTAGTTTTTAAAAAACTATCTATATTTAACGCAAAATGCAGTAAAGATTCCTCTATTTTTCGAAAAATTGTACATGACCTAGTTAAAATAGCTCTCCAAGAAGAACTATCATTTCATCCATAAAAAAACTATCTTCAGTATTATAATTGAAGGAATAAGTTTGAACGTCAGCAATTTTTAAAATAAATTGAAATAAATTTCCAATAAAACGAATGCTTCATTTATTAACAGAACTTTTATTTGTCTCAAAGGGAAATTATTTTAATAATTATACCCATTTTCAGAAAAATTGTGAAAATGTTTGTTTTTTTATGAAAAAGTTGCATGAACATCCATCTTAAGTCCCCCTTCCCAAAACACAATTTCCATGTGAAATTTGCATGCCTTTTGACCAAATCGATCCGCAAATGTAAATTTTGGAGAAAAACGTCTAAACAGCTTAGACGCTGGAATTGCCCACAAACGAGGAGCCGAACGTTTTTCCGGAAACCAATTTTTCAGTATTAAAGAGACATAAAACGTGTATACTAATTAGAGGAAGTATATTACTATATAAAGGAAGATTTATCCACATTTCGATATTAGAGTTTCTTAATATGAGTTTTGCTGACGAAAATTCACTTATCTGCCCAAAATCTACACTATTACAATACTTTCTCGTTACTACATAAGTACATAGTAGGCAATAGAGTAAATTAATTCCGAAAGGAAATGCAAACGTTTCCGCTCAATTAGAATCAAATATAATATTTAAAAACAGGCATCAAATGAATAGGTGCATTGAAAATTTCATTGCATCCATTACTGTTTTATCCCACGTGCGGAGGTAAGCAAGGGAATCAGACAAGACACACGCGAATGGTTACGAACAAAAACTTCATGTTCGACGGAGAAAAATAATCCAGGTCTCCGCGTTAACTCAAAAGGTCTACCCTCGCGCTTCTGGCACAAACACGTTGCTGCAGTATGAGTCAGCGGTGCATCTCACCATCAACGCTACGAGCGAGAAGCACGCAAACACCCCTCGAACCTGCATAGAGCCGCCGATGCGGTATGCTTTTTCGATGAAATACGACGCGCCCTCAGAGAGAAGCGTATGCATTTTTTAATAAACTTTTAAAATAGCCTTTTGAAGCAATTCCTATTGAACGAAATGCCGTTAAGAGTCAAGATAATCAAAGACTCTCCATGTTCGTGTGCACGGTCCACCTGTATAAAAATGACATCGAAGTCACCCAAAAATAGAAAAAAAAAACAGAAGTGGAATGAACGTCTTACCAAATGTAAAGCGATGTATGGTCAGGTGGATGACGAGATTTTATGAACTGTAAGAAGTTACTCTGAAGTACAGACTGAGTAATTTAATCTTCCACAAGGAATGCATGTCTTGGAGGACCTGGAAGATTTCCGAAAAATTTGAATGATGTTTGACGTCTTGTGCAAGTGAGCAGGACGACGTATATTGAAATACGAACAGACCGTGAAGTTTTTACTTTTATTTGTTTGTGTAAAGTTGCTCTGGTTATTGTTTCTTTTCCTAAGTATTGTATAATATTGTAAATAATTTTTTGTGTATAATGTTAATAATAACGTTTTATTTTTATTTGAATCTTGATTTTTTTTGTAATCAAGTGGTAAGTTACCTTGTTCAAGTTTATAGTGTACACCATAAATCAGCGATACTAAAATAAAAAAAAATAATATTTGTGTTCTTCCTTATTAATGGATTTATCTCGATAAAGGCAAAATTATGACCCTCACAATAATAAGGAAAATAAGAATAATTAAATTCTTAAAAATCGGTATACGAGAAATAAAAATTATAAACCAAATGTCAATAATGTAATGATAAATAATATATATACATGACAAAATCAGTGTCTTCATTTCATACAAGATTTCATTTTCAGTAATATTGCTCGTCGTGTGCATTCAAGAAGTGAATATGACGTTGACAATTACAACAAAACTCGACTTCTTTGACTCACGTATTCATATAGTTTTGTCAAACGGTTACGAATAAAACAAAAAAATGGGTTCCCCAATTTGATTGGTATTAAAATATTACGCGTGATAAAATACTTTTCCAAATCCAACGTTTATACAAAACCCAAAATAAGTACAAAAATTATTTGATAGTTCAATTCATTTTAGATGAATAGAATGTTTAATACTTCATAAATTTCACCCCAACATGTAGATCACAATTTATCCGGACTCATTGATCGTGCAAAACTCATTCAAACTTCCTCTCTATTTCCCAATATCTGTATCCATTGTTATTAGAACAGTTTAATGCGTTTGAAAAGAATATCGCGAACGGCGCGCGCGTAGAGCCTTCTGAAGCGTTCAGACTGCAGCCTTTATAAATCTCAACCCGTCTCCACCACCACCTCTACACCCGCCGCCAGCCCAACCATTGCCACCACCACTATCGTAACCATCGTCATCATACCAGTTGCCTCGCAGCCTGTACCCGTAGCGCCGCCACTATTTCCACCCTCCTACCCCACTACTCCCACCATCCCCTCCATCGCAGTGCGAGCGCCACCGTCACCCACACATCCCCTATCCCGCCCAATGCCATCAGCTCTGCCACCCATGCCATTTACAGCACCGCGCCGCCCGCAACCACCCGTCCTCCCCCCATCTCCACCCGGCGCGCCTCTAACTATTTCCACCCTAATACCACTCGCTTCTCCCACCATCCAGCACATCGCAGTTGTAAGCCAGCTGTCACCGATACCCCCACACAAATCCCTTATTCCCACCATCCTCCACGCCCTCTTTATCCAAATCCAAGGCTCTGGCCGCCCACGCCCTTGTCCAGCCAAACACGCAAAACGCCAACCCCCCG
>BOPP01000010.1:14240106-14256333 GCA_017312745.1 Gryllus bimaculatus | reverse complement strand
CTGCTGCGGGTGGTGGTGGTGGCGGCGGCGGTGGAAGAGGATAGAGGTGTGGTGGTGGTAGCGTCACAGCGGTCGAGTCACTGGTGATGCAAGTAGCATGTGAAACGACGACGACAAATGTTAGATCGATGGTGGTGGTGACATACTGTGCTATCTATGTGGCAATGGCGGCTGAACACTGGTGAATGAGGTGACATAGAGAATTGTAACAGTGACAGTCAAATGAGGTGACAAGGGAACTTAGATTCGCGTGGTGCCGGGGCGTTGGAAGAGGAGGATCTGCGTGTGATGATGGCGTCATATCGGTCGAGTCACTGGTGATAGAGATAGTATGAGAAACGACGACGACGAATTTTATAACGATGGAGGTGGTGGCATACTGTGCTGTCAAGGGGACAATGGTGGCTGAAAACTGATGAATAAGGTGACATAGAAAACAGTAACGGTGACAGTAAAATGAGGTGGCAATGGTCTTGACAAAGGCGGAGATTGTGAGGTAGTTTTAGCAGTGACGTAGTCGGTAGGTAATTATAGTAGTGCCTGTATAATGAATAACCATATGAAATCAATCCTTATTTACATGTCATGAAATCTTCTTATCCAATTATATTTGTGAAATTCACGGGTAATTACTTGTTAAGCTAAATTGTTATTTAAACCGCCGGGAATACAGTAACAGTTCCTTTCTGCATTCAGTGCTTCACATTTCAGAGCCGGTTACGTTTATCGTATGAACATTGTTGAACGTAACGGTGCATATGAATGATAACAATGCAAAATGGTAACTATGGATGAGAACTGAAAGTTGTGGATAGTGAGGCATACTGAGAGTTATCCTACAATTCGGAGAACATAATCATATAAAAACATGTGTAGTCAGCAAGAATGGATAATTCAGAGGCTTTGACGTCAGAAGCTAAAACGAGATTCCGAAGGTAACAAATAAAATTAAACGATAACTTTGATTAGAATTAAATATGACACAGTAGAATTATTCTAATCAAACCAGAGATTAGAATTTAAAATAATAAAGTCACTTGTGCTAAAGATGGAGTAGTTCTTGAGCTTTAGTTGTTACTACTGTACTCCGAATTTTGCCAACAATAATAAAAGGTCGTTTTGAATCGTAAGTTGAGGAATCTGTCCCTTTTCCCCCCTCACTATTGATTGCATTTCCTTTTTCTCTCCTTGTATAAAGTTTCGCGCGTTACCGCGTAAACCACGATGCTCAAATATATGGGCATAAAACCCATTAATGACAAAAGAATAACCAGTGTCTTGTCACTTCCAATTTAAATAAACATACTTTCTTAAATAGACAGTGACAGCTTCTAACGATGTCGAAACTGCTCCACGATTCATTTCGCTTGTTTGTTTTGACTAACAGAACTTCGTTTATTTACACGTAGTTGCATCTGTGGGGAAAATGTACGTATCAACCGAGGCAACATTTAAATCCTTTTAGCTCTTTCAATAATATTTCTGTGCTCATCGCTATTGCAGACAGATATTCTATCTTTACAAGTGGGGTTAAGTTAATGTGAACGTCAAACAATGGATGTCTGGCTAAGGATTTAGAATGTTTACACAATGATGCGTTATGTTGATTCGGATTAATGGGATGTGAGGCCAATCTTTTATGCGAAGTGTTACGCAGACGGGGAATTTCAAACACAAAGATTCTGTCTTTCAAAAAACAATGAAATGGAGTAAATGGAAAAGCGTTGTCGAGAAAGAAAATGAGTGGATAAGGATTTGGTTACATGCTTAACATTACGAAGCCTAGTTTCCGCGTAATTCATAAATGAATTTATAATAGCCCAAGTGACAAAGTAATACATATGAACACTGAGTTGTATAATGCAATTTTAGGACGACCAGAAGTAATTAAATATTTAATATAATATATTACAAACTCTAATTGAGTATGCCGTTTCTGCACAGTAGGACAAATCTACATATTTAATATTATTATTAATATATTTACATTCGATTCTGTCTAAAATTATAATTATTGACACAAATCAAACAGATAAACTTTGGGCGAGTGTTGATACTTTATGTAAGCATGTTTACTCCAAAATAACAGAATGTCTAATAATTTTGTATTAGTCTAAATTACAGGAAACATCCTGAAAACATTGTTACAAAGACTTACTGGAATGGCATCCATCGAGAAACAGATTACAGTTTGTTTTCGTTTTCTCTTCTCACACTAATATTTGTGAGAAATATATCCACGAAATATATCCAAAAATAATTTTAATTTATTGTGCATGAACATAAAGTCATAGTTTTTGGTTTTCGTGCTATCAAAGATTCAGTTTCTAAACTTCACTTTACCATTGTTACTAGAATTAAAAAAGTAATGTTTACGTATAGAAAGGTATGTAAACGTACGACATCCCGTTGTTTACTTTGAAGTTGTCGATTGGTGTTCGTATTGATCACGGAAACATTTTAACAACTACGTACAAATATAAATTGATTACAATCTTTTAAAATTTGCAGTGCCTTACGGCTGTCGTCTAAGAACAAAATCTGTTGTATTTGTCACGGCGCTTAAACTAACACAGATTTTTTTCATGTAAGAAACAAGGAATACTTACGCATTCTCATTGGTTAACCGAGAGTTCAAAAGTAATTTCTGTAAATGGCCAAATGTACGACAACAGTGAAAACAATAGTTAATGATCCAAATAGAACCCCATAACATTACATTAGTTACTTCAAACACAAAAATACGTTATTATTGTTAAAATCTTATAATTCGAAAATTTAAAATTGAATTATTTATTTGACCGGCTTTGATGGTATTTCGTATGGTGGTTATCATGCCGAGCAACTGATCACAACAACTTCGTGTTTTCAAGCCCAGTCAAAGACGGGACACTTTTGAGGAGCCAAAATCAACGGTATGCATGCGGACGCTTGTCGGCAAATAAAACATATTCCAGGAAAGGCATTTGGCCGACCCTAGCGAAATTAAATTCTCTAGCAATTTAGCACCAATCACAGTTACGATTTGAATTACTGGATAAGATCGCGTATATTGTATCTTGACATGCGCTCTCCAGTATTCAAATTAAACGTTAATAATATGCGCCCCTACGAAAAGCAACGGCATACTTCCCTAGATGTACTTGCTCAGGATGTCTCACAAGAAGGCGCTAGGGGCTTCTGAAGACCAGCGGCATTAAAATAAATAATTATATATTAACAAATAATTATGACCAATAAAAGTTTACTATAATATAATAATTATAATTGATTATTATTATACTTAAGTAATAATATAATAATATAATAATAAGTAATAATAATAATATAATATATCATAATAATTATAATAATAATCAATAATAATATAATAATAATAATTAATAATAATAATTATGGCATTAATTATAGCTGTATTAGGCATGTGGGATGCGCACATACGCAGCGCATTCAAGGCCATCACAAAAGGGCGCGTGAGTCGCGGAGGGGTTAAGGCCGCAGGGAGGCGTTCACTCAGCGCCCTGCGCGGGTGGCCTGCTGTTTGCTCGGCTTTGCGGGAGCGGCGCCGGCGTCGGCGTCGGGCGGCGGAGAGCGGGCGACAAGAGCGGCGGCGGGACGGGGGCGGAGGCGGCCGCAGAAACAACCGACGTCGGCGGTGTCGGCGCGGCCGTGAAAAAGCGGCGGGACAGAGACATTAGCCCTGCCGCCGCCGCCAGAAAAAGGAGCCCCCACACGTCGCACTCCGCCCGGCCCTAAGACTCGCCCCGCGCCCGCGTTCACTGCGACCCCGCTTGCAACCGCCCTGCCGCCTGTCCTCTACACTTTCCTCGCCTCGTGAACTGGTCGTCTGCTTTGCCCTGCTCCGTTTCTGCTTCCGTGGCCCGTTTTCGCGACTCCCCGCCCTGCCTCGCCCTTCCTCTCCCCATCCTGCCTCGCCTCGTCCTGCTTTACCATGCCTCGTACCCCGTTCCTGCGACTCCCAGCCCTGCCCCGTTCCACTTGCTAACCTGCTCTGCCCTGCCTCCGTACTCTTCCTCGCCTCTTTCTGATTTACCATGCCCTGTTTTAGCCTCCGTTATCCGTTCCCGCAACTCCCCGCCCTGCCCCGTTCCGCCTGCCAACCCGCTCTGTCCTGCCTCCGTACTCTTCCTCGTATCCCTCTGTTTTGCCATGACCCGTTCCCGCGACTCCCCGCCCTGCCCTGCTCCGCCTGCCATCCCTCGCCTCGTTCTGCTTCGTCCTTCTTTGCCATGCCCGGCCCCGTTCTGGCTTGCCTTGCCTCACCTTCCCCATCCCCGCTTCGCTTTGCTTTGACTTCTCCGCTTCGACTTCACTTGCCCTGCTTCTACCCGCCTCGTTCAGACTTGCCTCTTCCCGCTCGGCCCCTCCCTGCCTCGCCTCGCCTCGTCCTAATATTTACATTAGCGGCACTGTGATCACATTATTGCATTTATGAGTACATGTACTTTAAATAATGTCAGATACATTTTCTTGAAATCTCACCAGTTTTCTGTTCAAATGAGCTCAAAATTTCTCATTTTCAGAAACACTCAAATGCCATTTTTATTAAAAACTGTTCTAAATATTTTCTCAAACTCTTCCAACGAATTGCGCTATTTAAGATAACATGGAATTAACTTTCCTGTATTCTTTTGTTTGTTTTTTTCACAAATTACGCTAATATAAAATTTTTATGTATCTGTCACGCCTTTAATATACACATTTCCAGCAATTTGAAAACACTACTGCGTTTGTGAGCTCAAACACCATTCTTTTTAAAAACGACTCCAAATTTTTCAATAAATATTGCAATTTAAGAAAAGATTTTACTCTTCTTTAATGTTCTTAAAGTAATAATTCTGTTCTATTATTAGAAAACCAAAGAAAAATTAGGAAATTTTAAAAAAAAGTACTTTACGTGACGATGGGATATAGCGAGAGGATGAAGCAAGTCAGAATAGCTAGGCTAGGTCAATGAGAATATAAAACTAATACGAGAATGTCTGTGCCATTCTGCAGCACCACTAGTATATTTTATAAGAGTGCTGCCATCAATCTCACACACTTCGACTTTGCGTGTACCTTGTCTATCTCTACCCAAATTGCTATAATACGCTTTTAATATGATTTAATACGCTATAATTTCATTAGCATATCTAACTAAAACATCCGCTGCAATATTATCTTCTCGAAACATACACTAGCGACCCCGGTCCTATGCATTCCGTTTCCACTCCACCTCTTCTAGAGACCACGACGGAGTGGTTAGGCTGTTTCCCCTACACCCCTCGACATACGGAAGTGCAGATGTAGAGCACGTTGGGTGAAACTGTTTCAGATGAAGTAAAATTGTTAGTTTTGTGGTGTAGTCCCAGATCCCCTTATTCCTTACAATCTCTTCTATCGATCACTAATAACGAATTCTTACGCGGGGCTTCGTATTACACCTTAAAATAGCCTGAACTCACCATTAGAAATGAGCATCGTTCCTCGCTTATTTTTCATATGGGAAAAGTCAACTAACGAGATTATTCTCTTACGTCCCGTACTCGCCTCTCATGCTTCTACACCACGACTACATCACGTCTAGAAACATCGAAGATACCTATAAGAGATTGGGTAGATGCCTATTCCTTTTTAAACTCCATCTATTTCTCTTTAATTAATACCACAGATTAAGATTTTAGCAAACTGACTTCAATTTGCCTTCTTTGACCCACTACCCCAATTTACCAAAACTTGTCGCTTTTACCGGCGAGCTAAAATGTTAATGAGCGTATCCCTCTGTTTAAAAATTCCTCATTAACACTGGGTAGATGAATGTAAACAGAGGAGTTTTGAATATGATGCAAAATAATGAGATCGCTTTCCAGCTGACGAGTTTTTCATGAAGATACGTTGTGAAATGTTTTGAAGAGAAAATAAATGTACTGTAATGCTTTGGCGACAGGAATGAAGATTTGGAATCAAACATGATCTACTTACGTATTTTTCTATGTCTTGTGATATATAAGTAACTGACCAAGAGCAATAATATATGTTAATATAATGAAAGTATTATTTATTAGAGATGGCTTACTAGGATAGCGCGTTTTCAGGAAGGACGGAATTTCATGACAACTCCCCTAAAACGTTTTTAGCATTAAAAAAATAGTTCATATAAACGTTCCTGAATTGTATTTTTGCCTGTAGCGTAATTAAATTGAGAAATTTTTAATCATTAATGTTATGTAAAGGTAACAATTTCATTACAATAAGGTATCATAGCAAGAACTATATTAATATAAATCACAAACCAAACGTGTCACATATTCAAAATCGCCTTCGGTGGCTCGATAGTTTGCGTGCTGCTTTTCTACGGCGCAACCCCGGGTCGGTTTCCCGGCCAGGGTAAAATAACAACTGTACGTTTTCCTTATAAATGTCCCAGTAACTGTTACGAAGTGACTATGAGAAAGCCCAACCTAAGGTTGGGAAACGAAACAGTAAATCTAGAATGTTCTGCGCCTAAAATAACTTTTGTGTAAACTATAGACTGGCAAATACTTAGGGTGACAATATAGTTTCGTTTGATACTTGGGACTGTTTTCTGGTATCATGTATGTTATATCGAGGTCGCGATGAAAGGTTTAATTACAAATTTACCATGGAGCATTTAGGTTCTCCAAGTTTTAGATTTAAGACGTAACAATTCATACGGAGTAACATACGTAGTATAGGGAAAGTAATGTAATGCTGGGAAAAAATGATTTCGAGATTTAAACGTGAATACACGTTTTAAGGTTCCCTGATACCGAAAAGTGTTTTTTTTTTCGGATCGTCCGTCTGTCTTTGAACACTACTAGCGCCTAAACCACACATAGTATTTGTTTTCCAAATTAAAGAAACCCCTGTCCATCTGGCTCAAGTCAAAACTTTGAGAATTTGAAAATCATTCATTAAAATTTGGGGTACTTTACATTAGGCCCCCTTTTTCAAAATTTTCTGAAAAACGGCTCCAATATTTTTCTTTACATTTTTTGCAAGAATAAAGTAACACATATTTATAAAGGTGGCATAGGTCCGATTTTCAAGATTAACTCTTGAATTTTAAAAAAATTTAAAAGTTTGAATTTTTCCGGCAGCTTTCTACTACAAAATTAAAGGTAAAGATTTTTCTTGAAATAATTATATTTCTTCCCAGGTAGTTTTGCCATTAACGTCATTTACACTTTTGTTTGAAAAGCTTATAAGTTTTCGTGCAATTTTGTGTGTAATATATGGATTATTAAAAAAAATAACAAACAAAAATTTTCTCACAAACGGCTGAACATTTTTCTTTAATTCTTTGGAAGGGATAATGTTAAATGTGGTCTATAGTATGACATAAGTGTCATATTGCTCTTTGATTTTTTCAAAAATTACAAAAATGTAATTTCTTTCAGTTGCTTCTCTCATTAATGTTTACATTCGCGGCAATTTGTTCACATTATTGTATTTATGATTACATGTGCTATAAATTTTCTCATATAACGTTTCTCGGAACAATAGTTTTCTGTGAAAATGAGCTCTAAATTCCGCATTTTCAGAAACGCTCAAACATCATTTACTCAAAAATGAATCCATTTTTTCAATGGATAGTGCTAATTGCACTGTTTAATATAATATGAAGTAGCACCATTAGCTAATTTGTTCAGCACAGCATGATACGAGCTATGATCTAATGTGTTTAGTCACTAATCAGCCTGTTACTCGTGTTCAGACATTGCCATACATATAGATGCGTGAACAATATTTGCTCTTTTTTTGTTAACTGCGAACATGCGAACGCCTCATTGCAATAACATTATTATTATTATTACTATTATTATTATTATTACTATTATTATTATTATTATTATTATTATTATAATTGGTTACTTCTACATCACGACTAGGATGTTATAAGTGGGCTGAAAATAAAATCTTCTCCAGATTGCAACCAGTCACCTAAGAGCAGACTGCCGGTGCCTCTACAATGCTTTGCGCAAAATGTGAGCTGTTCCAAATGCAGCATTGTCTTTTGAATAATCTGAGAGTATAGCCAGCTTCGATAACTAGGGAGACAACCCGTCGTTTGACGCCTCACATTCGGCTAATCTCTCTTTCCAAACTCTTGTATTTAAGACGTATTTCTGCCTTTTTGTTTACCAAGTTTTGATCGCACGGCACATTCAAATCTATAAGTAGACACTTTTTTGCACCCAAATATCCTTTAACAATAAAATTAGGTCGTTACAAATGTGTTAATGAACCAAGGATAGAATGGACTTAGAACGAAGATAATCTTTTTAAATGTTTTAATTGAATCAATAAGCAACTTTCGATGGCTTACCCATCATTATCTAGTAGATATTCAAAATCGCCTAGAACACGTCTAGTATCCAAGTATTTCACTATCCAAAATTCAAAACAGGACTGTACGAGTAAGAATCTCTGCCGAAAGTGGTTGACTTCTGTAGACATTGAAAGTGACAAAAAAGGAAAACAGCAATTGATACACACTTCTTGAATTCTAGACTTCCTTTCAACAGGTCTGAAGAAGATGACTAATTCATAGGAATCTACTTATCTGGAGATTAATTCTCACATTAACTTTAAAATCAAATATTATACAATTTACAACAACAGCTCACCATCAAATCAATTTTCAAACATCATTTTGTAGTTCGCATTTATCTTCACTCACAATCAACCCGACGACTCCGTCGATAGAAACTGCCCGCTTCAATCATTTGGTCTTTTTTCTTCAATTCATACTTATACGGGGACTTGGAAATTCACACTGAGACTTCCACAGTGAGATCTACAATTCTCTCATGCTTATAGAAGAATAACACGTTCAAAGTCACTGCGAAGTATATAGCAAAGGAACAGCAAAAGATGCTAATTTCATCTTCCCTTCCATTAGAAATACGCGTATCGGCAGCGAAAAGTCTTGAATCTTGCAATACATATTGGATAATGTAGGATGCAATACGGATTGGAAGATATTACAGAATAGATTTCAATAGTATACCTTGAAGTCAAAGATTAGGTGATTTCAAAGGAGCAAGACCGCCTGTCCGTATACTCTACACGAGGTAGACGTCGCACGCATACAGGAGACACAGTGAAGCATTTTTCCTCTAGCACGCCACCGCCATGGCGTTGCGTTCCGTTATGGAAGAACCCACTCAGTGGGCGAGTGCAGCGTCGAGGGCGCGAAGTGCAGTGCCTCATCTACACCTTGCGCAGCGGGGTGCCGCGGCGCCGGAGGCGGGACACGGCACGGTGGCATGGTGGGGGTGGGAACGGTGACTGAGGCGGGGAGAAATACCGAGGTGGAATCTGTGAGGGTTGCATGGTCAGCGTCTGGGGCGAGAGCGAAGGCGGGGACTGAGGGAATGTGAGTGTGGGGGTGGGATTGATGGCAGGGGTGGAGTGAGGGGACGGAGACGATGACAGGAGCCCTGACCAGCAGAAAGGTGAAGGCGTGGATTATCGGGGGCAAGGGAAGAAGTTGAGGTGTGAGGGTGGGGTGGAGACAGGTCCGGGTGGACTGCACACGAGGGAGGCAGGGCAGGGCCGGGCGGGTGATGATGAGCGGGCAAGGACACGTCGGAGGGGGTGGGGCGAAGGCGACAGAGGAGGCGGGCGTGGCGCACCTGCGGGGCGATCGCACGGAGCGAAGGGAGTGGTGGGGGAGGTGGGTGACATGTGATGAAGGGACGGAAGCGGGAACAGGAGCCCTGACAGCAGAACGGCGTGGCGTGGGTAGTCGGGGGCAGGGAGGGGAAGGTGAGGCCTGCGGGTGAGGTGGAGGCAGGCCAGGGTGATGCACAGCCGGGGAGGCAGGGCGGGGTAGGGTGGGGGCGGAAGCAAGGCGAGCCGTGACGGTGATGATGGTAGCGGAGCCAAGGACCACGGCGGAGGCGGCGGCGGCGCACCTGGGGGCGATCGCCCACGAGCGAAGGGAGTGGGCGGGGGGTGGCGGGTTCCGTCGTCAACGACGTTTATTCTGCGCTCAGGGGATGACAAATGGTGTCGGAGCGCAGAGAGGCCCGGCGACGCCGGCGCAGCAGCAGCGTTGCGGGCGGGGGCGGGGGGGGGAGAAGGCGGCCGACTCTGCGCGCTTTTTCCGCAGCTCCTTTCCGCCGCCCGGGCACAAGTCGCCTTTTTCCGCCAGCCGCCCCCGCGCCGCCCCCGCGCTGCTGCGCTCGCTGGCACCTTGGAGCCGTCGACGGTAACCCAGCTACGGACGAGCGGTACTTCAATAGCACCTCGAAATGTCGATGTGTCAATATTAGCAAAACTCAAGGCGCAATACGGCCAATGACGATTAGAATCGATACGTAATTTTAAAAACTGGATTTCGCTTATTCGTAGAAGATATTTCTTTAAATGTTATGAAGGAATGAATGAATACCTCTTATATGTCATTAAATTAATGAGTTTCGCTGATCTTATTTTTTTAACAGACAATTAGATTAAACTAGAGGTCCGCACAGCGCCAACCCTACTGAAAAAAGAATATAAAATGGTTTTCAAAAAATTTGTACGCACACTGGTCAGAAGAAACAAATATAATACTCTTGAATAACATTTCAATAAGTTAATGATTATGACAAAAACGGTCTGCCCCAATACTGCAATAACTTAGTTCAGTTACAATACATTGCTTTACGTATGGAGTTTATAAACAGTTGCTGTTCCATAATTCAACACTTAAATAGCTAACCGAGAATGGCGGGCGGCCTCGTCCTTGCAGCCAATCTGTTGCATGACGTGAGATGTGACATGAGCAGTGAAGCACTGTCTATGAGAATTCAGTCGGTACGCGCAGCACTAGAATTGGCGGAATAACACACTCAAATATATTTGCATTTTAGTCAAAAACGAAATAGTGTCATTGTTTTTGAGTTTTTGCCACCTTTTCAGGTGTGTAAAGAGTCTACAGGCTCCTCTCAATGGCATAGTTTACTGATTTCTAATGCGCGCAGAAATCGAAAGGATTGTAGATACATGAATGTAGACAGAATGCTAAGAAGAAACGACTTTTAAATGGCACTGACATTCGATCCTACACATTAGAATATTGAAATATCTGGGTTTCGGAGTTTGGAACCATATACAAGTGCATTGATTAAAAACATATTTTTAAGTTTATATGTAAATGTCTTAAATTTCGACGAAGGAAGCGGCATCCTGTCTTAAGAATTAAATTCCTTTTTTTATTTATGTCATTTATATCATGTTATTAATTTAAATTTCGTTCAAATTTTAACTTTAATCATTCTACCCCCCCTACTATTCTACATGTCGCGAAGAAAAGAGGAAACTGTAATTATGACCATTAGCCCAGTATGGAGAAGAGAATGAAAGCTAAAGAAGCCTCCCTTGATCAGAGGCGAGTATACCACTTCCCTTATAGCGTCTCTTAAGAAATACTATTATCAGTTTTAATGCTAAATGAAAATTAATAGTAAAGCAGTTTTTTACAACCTGATGAGGACAAAAAGATCCTTGAAACTGTTGAAATAAAAATCTAACACTAAATGCATATTTATTGTTATTGTAATATGTAAATACCACAATAGTTGAAAAAGTATGTTCTACACTAAAGGGCCAAATAGAACAATCATAAAGCAGTTTTATTTTTTCAGTAATAGTTCTTAAGCGAAACTATAATAAATGACAGAACGATAAGAAGAAACGTCTTTTAAATGGCAAAATCTGTAAAATTTCTACTTGTTGAATTGTTTCACTATATATGAGTAATCTAGTTTTTGCATATCGATATTGCAGTATCAGACGAAAGCCCTAATACTGTTGTTTAATTCACTATCACTGATATCAGAACTGGGTTATATTTGCTGGAATCTTGAAGGATGCATGAATGATTTCGGCGTACGTCTGGGGCGTGAGTGAAGACAGCTATTCATATTCGCCATAATTCATTATCTTTAACATAGTCGTCTAAAAATAATCTTAACAGAACATCACTAAAATATTTCACCAAATGGTGATCTAAATATTATCCGTTATCTAAACAAAATATTTTTACAGATTCCTAGACTTATGAATCATATATCAAAAATATTAATATGTTGAAACCTCAATACTGCATACGTCGCTTAAATCTTGATTTTGCCTCTTCCCCTGCAGACAATTTCGAAACACAACCTAAAGATTAGTATTTTTGTTCATCTCTTTACCACGCTTAATTTATCGAATATGCAGTTCTTTCCTCTTTGTCATTAGCACACAAGAAAAATCCGCTCTTTTCCTCTGGCTTGTTCATTCCCTTTGCTTCTCTACGTTGCTCACAATTCATCAATGAAAGATCTAACATCAATGCATTTGCATTTAGCCCGTGCAGTTGAACACAAGCTTGCTTTAATTCAGAAAGCATCCAGTAACTTCAACCCGCACCATAACTTGATTCTTCGACACCAAAAATACGGAAAGCTTAAAGAGCCCATCAACGCTTACGCTGCAAATATATCCTTTCCTTTTAACCAGACAGGAAATACGAGCGTTTGTTGCGAAGGTAGTGACGAAAACGAACGATATCTGCTGGCACTTCATATTTATTAAGGAGAAATCCTTGAGTGAGTATTGATTCATAGTACGTCAAGCACTGAAGGCATTAGTACCGTAAGTGTAGTGCATGCTCCATCCATGGATGTGCCAGTGTTCCTTCTCTTGCAGTAGTGAGTGTTTCGGCAGCAACCTACATGTTTCCTTCTACAGGCATCTGCGGTGCCAGCGGAAAACTCCCCGATCACAGACAATCTATAGGCACCCGACGGATTTCCCGACTTGTGTGATATTAGAGTGGATGAGCATTTGTGTTTGGGAGTATTAGTGGAATATCAAGGATGAAGAAGTAAAGATCGCGCGCGGTAAGTGGTCCGAATGCTCCAGAAACGTCTCTAGAATTCTCATTGTATTTAGCGGAGAAACAGAGGAAAGTTACTTATTAGAGCTGCCCGCCGCCAGAACCATTCTCAAGACATGATTAAATTCTACCCTCTATCTAGCAAGAGTTCAAAATCTGTCATCGTTGGAACTCGAACCCTGGAACCTCCCGAACAATGATGAAACAAAAGAAATAATGTCATAGCTAATCTGCTGCATCCGGGGAGACGTATTGTTGGTTGACAGTATTTTCAAGATCAGTGAGCATAACCCTGTTCCTGATGCTATCCCCTACAGAGTAGGTCGTGGCGTGCCTTCGCGCGAAGAAAATGTTTCCTTCGTTCCAAAAACGGGAAGAAACGGGCGGAGATGGATGGGTAAAGAAGATCGCCCAGCTGGGAACACGAGACGTTGTAAATCCGTTTGGGTGGATGCCTTCTGGACATGAGTTAAGCTGACTCCCACGTTCACAAAACTAAACTTGATTCGAGCATGTATGGATACCTTAAAACCTTCGTTGTTCGAGGTTCTCTTGACAAATATACTGTTAAATTAAGGATATTTTTATCGATCTAAATCAAATATTCTTACTCCTTTTTACTAATATTACACAAAGTTTCTCTTCCTGAGCATCGTAGTAGCAAGACGTTTTTTTTTTTATTTTTATGCTACAACAAACAATTTTATAATAAGAATTGTTAATATTTCTTTAGTATTTTTGACGCTAAACTTGTTCATAAAACAATAATTTATGTGATGTCACTAGCAGTTTAAAATAGTTTCTCATTTATTTTTGTAGCATTTTATAAATGTCATGATCATAAATATGACAAGTATTTACTTTCCTTGACGATGATAATAATGAAGAAATAATATAAATTTAAAACAATATTATGTAAATGGGTGAAAACCAGAATGGTATAAGAGGCATTTTATAAATTCTGAGAGATAAATTCTGTTTATTTTAGGTTGTACATCAGTGGCTATCTATTTTGTTGGTTTTAATGAACAATTGAAATGTCATGATTTTAATTACGAAACAAATCGCAACGACTTTAGAGTAATACTGGCATAAATAAACAGATTTCTCTGAATTTATAAAATGACAGATACCGTTCCGGTCACCCATTCATATTATGAAATAACTACACTTTAAAAAATTAGGAAAGTGTGTCTAATATAACAGCGAATATAAATAAATTACAAATATAAATAAATAAGAATAGAAATATAAAAACTCATAACAGAATAGATGAAATGCACTAACAGGAAAAATGTTTTAATGAAATAAAATTGGTTGACTGTTTCAGGTGTTATAAAATCTTTACTAAAATCCGCTCTCTTCTTCGATGAAATTGCTAATTAGAACAAACAAATTCACCGAAAGGCAGCCAATCTCCCAGAAATTCATCCCGATTCTCATGAAACCCAAAACTCTACGTACGCAAACTACCTCTCCTCCAGACCTTACAGTGTGTGTGGCTGGCGAGAGGTGAGACTACATTTTACGTCGAGTAGCAAGTGGTTTTTGGTTAATCCAGTATACCGGGGCTGCGGCTTAATCAAGGAGCAGAGTTCGCCGCGGGATACTTCACAGTCGTATCCACCGCGCCGGAGCCTCGAAGCAAAGGGAAAACGAGGAACAGTTGAGTAAACACCTGCGTGGGCGGAAAACAATCTCAGGTGGAATGTTGCACGCTCTGTGGATTCACCCCTCACATTTTATGTTCGAAGAATCTTTCGCATTCATCTCGTTTCCTGCTTCCTCTCTCCTCTTCCGCGCAGCGTGGCAAAACGCAGGGCAAAGAGCTCACAATTCAATTTTTCCGCCTTGCCGGCCCCCCACATACATTTCAATGCGGAAAAATCTCATTAAACGTACAGAAATGAAGACCTCCTGAGACACAATAAAATAAAAAAGGGGAAATTCAGGGCCTCTGCTTGCCTCTTATAATGAATATGTAACGTTTAAAATACCCAGCTCCTGACCGTGAAACAATCATCCAATGTAATAACGGCAATACTTTAAATAAACTCGCATTCGCAAAACAGAAAACATATTTTAATTAAGGGGTACATTCTAAAACTGCAGTAATATCCTGCAAAAACGTTTGTTACCCGTAGTTCTGGCGAGTTTTAAGCGCGAAGAGAAGGAATGGCGAGGTATCGAGGGTGTAAGTTATAATACAGATAAATTTTCCTCCGCCTGACAGTGAAACTGAATAGCAAAAAGGAATAAAAAATGGAGATGAGTTATAAGTCTGAGGAGGAATGAAATATTGTGTGTATAATGTATGACTTTATCGTGGTATTAATGGGCCGGGCGCAGCGACGGATTAGCTCGCAGATATCCGCAGGTGGCGGCGCGTGGCGGCGGTGGAGGCAGTGGAGGCGGTGGAGGCGGGGAGGGCGACAAGGGGATGGATAACGCGGGAAGAGAAGGGGGAGGAGAACGGAGAGGGATGTGTATGAAAATGGTGAACGGATGGAAAATAACATAGCGCAATGTGATTTTGGTGAGGTACGAGAATGGGAGAGATCAGGCCAAGAAGATTGAGAAAGAATGGAAGGACTGGGAGAACGGAGAGAAGTGTGTATGAAGGTGATATGCGGGTGCAAAGAAACACAGTCAAACGAATGGTAACGAATGAGAATGCGAGGGAAAAGGCGGAGAGGAGAGGAAGAGAATGGAAGTGGTCGGAGAACGGAAATAGTGTTGTATGATAGTGGTGTGCAGATGCAAAGGGTTACGGTAGGACAGGAATGTGGCGAGGTATGAGAATGCGAGAGATTAAGCCGAGAGGAACGGGATGGGTGAGGTAAAGAGGGACAGCGAGGAGGGTGTGGGATGAGTGGTGAGCAAGGAAGAAGCAGAGAAAGCTCTAGTAAAAGACAAGGAGGGGAGTTAGGGACGAATAGCGGAAATGATCGGATGATGCGGCGAGGATAGAAAGGGAGAGGAGCAGGTTACAATTGCAGAGGAAGGGAAGCACGAAAGGGATGAGAAGGGGAGATGTTACTGCGCGATGGGTTGGGGGGGGGAGATATAACATGGATCACGAGGTGGCTTGTTGAGAAAAGGATAAGAATGAGTGAGTGAGTGGGATATGTGCAGCCAGGGCAGGAGGTGTGGGTGAACTGAAGAGGGAAACGTCAGCGCCAGGAAGGAAAGAAGCATGAGAGGGAGAGGGTGTGGAAAGTGAGTGGGCTGGGCGCGTGTTCGAGATGGATAGGGGTGGACAGCGAGGACAGAGTGGACATGCATGTGGAGGACGGAGTGGGCAGGGCGGTCATATATGTGGTGGG
>BOPP01000010.1:14192210-14240089 GCA_017312745.1 Gryllus bimaculatus | reverse complement strand
GTGGACGGGGTGGGCACGCTGGTCATGGATACGGTGGATGGGGTAGACAGAGTAGGCAGAGTGGACGTGGATGTGGTGGATGGGGTGGACAGGGTTTGCAGGATTGACATGGATGGGGTGGACCGAGAGGGAAGGGTAGTCATGGATGTGGTGATGGAGTGGGCAGGGTGGACATGGTGAGCGGCGAGCTCAAGGTGGGCAGATTGGGCAAAGTGAACTGATTGGGCAGTGGGCACAGGGTGGGCGAGAGAGATGAGATGTGGGAACAGCGGCAGAAGTGGATGGACGTGCGCGGGTGCGTTTGGTCAGGGCGGCAGCTCAAAGGGGGGCGTGGCGGCGGGTGCCGTGTGAGGCGAGTGCGGAGGGGCGATACGTGCGTGGGCTGTGCGTTGTCTGGCGTCATCGCGGGGCTTATCTCCGCCCCTGCGCGCGCCACCGCCGCCGCCGCGACGTATCAAACGGCCCCTGCGAGCGAGCGCTCGGGCGCGCGGGTGGGGGCTGTTCCTGCGTCGACCGAGCGCTTCGCGCGACCGGAAGTGGGTCATCTCGCACCTCCGCTGACCCAATTTCGCTTTGAGCAACGCGCAGCCCTTGCCCCGGAGCTGGCGTTTCCGCAAGCTACGCGCTTGAACATGTTAACGGAATGGTGGCGACCTTGCACTGTGAATTGAAACTTGAGTTCCCTGTGCGTTTGAGACATGTTTAATTTGATATATCAATCTTATTGATATCCACAAAAGCAATCATTAAGTGAAAATAGTGTTTTTAGCATGAGTTAGAATGTTGCAATCTTTGAGTAGACAGTTGCTACAGCAGCCGTACGCTCGTTAGATGGCGCAGGGTGCTTTTAAAAAAGAATATAAATGCAATTCCATTCTCTCCCAAACCTCTCGGCCTGATCTCTCTCATTCTCGTACTTCAACCATAAGCAAATTCCGCTGTTATTTTCCATTCGAACCTCATATAGGTATGTTAGCTTATGCATCGCAACATCCTAAATCGAGGTAACCGTGCACGTGTAGCGGTACACATTACGATTACCCACGACTCATTTGAAGTGAAGAAATTATCTTTCACATCATTTCTTCATAATCGCATACATATGAAAAGTATTCATCCATTCAAAGAATCACGTCAGGGCTTTCACACTAATACTATGATAAAGAATATAAGTATCCTAAAGAAGAGATCACGGACTACATATCATATTGTACTCAGTTTTATCCTTTGGATCGATCTGCTGATAGATCCCTTATTTCCATAAAAATAAGTCCTATAAAAATAATTAGGTAGTGCCACCTGTACGCAAATAAGGATTTGGCCTGAATCGTTGAGTAAATTCGAGAAGAAAATGATTCAAAGGAAGAGACAGAGGGAGAGCAGGAGAGGGAGAGAGAAAAAGAGTAGTAGAAGAAGGAGATGGAGAAAAAGAGAAAGACGAATTGAGGGAGAGAAGAGAAAGAGGAAAAGTGACACGACTTAGGAGGGGGAGTCTTCAAAATACAGTTTTGGTGCTTTCTCCACCAAAAATAGTTGCCGATCTTATCAAGTGTTGTGAGGGTTTCCCACATGGAATAGAGTTTGGAAGTGTACGCATGATTATGAAAGATTGATTATATTCGTTTCAGAAAACGTAAACCCTGTCAGAGATTCCTCGCCTCTTCGAGATGTGCCACCCAATGAAACAAACGGACACAATTCTGGATTTCGAAGTAAATTCAGCGTGATCTGAAGCTTTTCCCATCAGCGGCATTTCCCCTCTTTTTCAACCACACGCTTACATTGAACATTTACCGTTCGGCGCCACGTGCTTCGCCACACCTACAAACGCACGTCACATTCATCTAAATGCAATATGGATTTCAAAGCGGCCCTCGCAGGGCAGACCGGATTTCGTCGACCCAGAAATCCTCAACTGCTCTCGACCGCACGGCGGGTGCCGGGACGCGCGTTTATGAAGCGGCGTGGCGCGGCGTGGCGTGGCGCGGAGCGGTGTGGCGCCCGGAGGTGTGTGCGGCGCAGGGCGGGCGATGTTTCGTCTTTGGGGCGCGCTGCCGCATATCAAACGACGCCTCGCGAGTGTGTGTGCGAAGGGCGCCGCCTCAAAGGGCTGCGGACGCCGCCACTGCTCACCCATTCCCCCCCCCCCCGGAGCAGTCACTCGGAATGTAATATCCACGGGAAGGGGTTGCGATGCAAACTCGACGTTCTTAAGGAACTGCTCGCGAAGTTGTAACCTCAGTAAATTTAAAGTACTATTAATAACTGGGGCAACCCATCAAAAAAGACGCAACAATAAAACTACATTATTAATAAAGCAATGTAGGTTTTCATGGGTGGATATACTATTAAAAATACCTTCCGGTCTGGATTGCTGTGGTCTGTGCTGAAAACAAAGAAATGATGTTTGCCATTCACCAGTGAGCTGTCTTAAAGGACCCGGCGTATACCCAGTAGCCACTGTTTATGTTTGTTGCATTCTGCGCCCTAACGTTTCGTCTGCTACTGCGGCAGACATCTTCAGTGGCTAATGGTTGGGTACACGCTGTGTCCTTTGAGAAAGCTCACTAGTGACTGGCGAACATCACTTCTTTGTTTTCAGCACAGACCACAGCAATCCAGCCCGGAAGGTTTGTTCTTTGTTTACAGAATGAACTGTCGTTTTGGCAACACTGAGAAATCTGCAGTGGCCGAACACGCTTTTTACGGTCGTGAACACATCAGATTTAAAGACAATATTTTATCGAGTATGGAACACTACCATGTATCATCTACACATCATTACATCATCCTATACACTATACATCATCATTCATCTACACCGTGAAGACATTGAAATTCATAATTATCGTCTTAATTTTAATTAGAAAGGAGAAAAGATAAATATCAACTCGATTGCGTCGGGTGTAGCCTAAACCGTTCTTACGTCAACAGCCGACCCCAGCACCACAGCCGACAGTTACCAGTGAGCCAGTGCCGCAAACAAAGAGGAAATGTTGTTCAGTCATCAGTGATCTGTCTGAAAGGACACTGCGTGTACCCAGTAGCCATTGAAGATGTCTGCGGCAGCAGCAGACCAAACCTTTTGGCACAGAATGTTGGATAGAACACAGCCATCCAGTCTGGAAGGAATTTACCTTATTAATACTTCATTATAATGAATAGATGAACACACTTAATATATTTAATTCTAAATTTCAGCTTTTGATTACAGAGTTCCATTTTTCAGTAATATGTTCAAACTGTGGTCCACGGATCTTTAGCGTAAGTCTGCTCAAATTCAAAATTTTGGGCCAAACCCAAAATTTGGGCCGCTGCAGCGGGCGACATACCACTCCTTTTTCTTCTGTCTACGCTTCTTTACATCTCCTTACCTTTTTACCAGCAATCTATGTAGCACCACCCTTCTCTTAACCCCCTTGCCCGGCCCTGCTTTCGGGCTGACTCCATAGCGGGTCACACGTCAGTTGGCGCTGGCCCGGGGCACGTCAAGTGGTCCGGCCACTTGAGAAGCCCTATTCAGGGGGTCCGTGAAATGATTTGGGAGAGACCCTTCAGGCACCGCCACCAGGCAACATTGTGAACTATTTCCGACTGTTACAACTAGGCCCTAGGGAGGATTCCATAATGAAATTTGTTATAGTCGTTTAGGCACCCTGGGTTCTTTGAACCTTATAGCGTGTGTATCAAATGACTACGCCCAGTATGTTGCCACAAAGTTTTTTTTGAATTTTGTGAAGAGTCAACAATATTTGCGATTCAGTTACGTGTCTTTATATCGATCTTCATGTGTTATCTTTTATATATGTAAAACAGAATTTCGAGCCGCGGTTGACTGATTTGACTTTTCGAAACAATTTCTGGATCGCAGGAAACTCTTACGGAATATGCTCGGTAGAAATACTGGTTATGAATGAACTGGAACAGTAACAGTTGTAAGAAAGGAATCTTTATTATTTGAAGAAGGCACCGATTTTAAATGCAAATATTGTGAGGAACTACGTGACTCTTCAATAAAAGGATCATATACGAAGTTTTCAAATTTTTGCGTTCGATTTTATAATGACTTCTCTCTTACATTTCTGGCTCTATTTTAAAGTTTTAAAATTATTAAAACGACATTTATAACAATACTTATTGTAATAATAATAATATCATAGCTTCAAGTTACTACAAAATTCTGTACATCATTCATAAACCATTAGAGTTCACTTGTAAACTGACCATGTTCCACATAATGATTAACAGAAAGGAGATTTATACATTTTCAACACTCATAAAATAATGAATGGTGGTGCAAAGATTTTGTTGTAAAGATTTGAGTAATCATGCAAAGAGTGCAATTTGAAATTAATATTACCTGATTTCTGTCACCTCCATTTCTTCGAAAATCTCCAGAGAACTGCATGTATCGTAAGAATAATTACTACATCGTTCACATCTCCAATCATTGCAGGAGTAAGTTACAATCTCACATTTGATTACAAATATAATTTTAGATTCATCAGATACAACACAAATCAGTTGTTGGATAATATCATATAGAGTAAGGGTACACATGTGTGGTTCTCTTATTACTTCAAATAGGCTAGTTCTCCGGTGATATGAGGATTTCCCAAGAACTTGCACACGTCGAACGGTTGATGTAATGAACGGTTGATGTAATGATGATTTTCTGTTCGCGTCAATCATTAAGGTCATTAGTTTTTTAATCATTGTGCATGCTTTACCGCGTGAGAAGGTGGTGAACTACCGATCAGAGCAACCGGCCGCTAGTTATCCTCCAGACACGGTTGAACTCAACCTAGCAATGTCACTAGTGTCGAAAGACCTGCCGCCGACGGGACTCGAACCCAACAACTTGTTGGTCAGAGGTACTTCAGTGACATTAATTGACGCCATGAGTCACTTAAGCGAGTGAACAGCTGATGGAGTTGCGGCCTTCCTGAAACGACCGATTGACACCCCGTCTCGCCGCAACCGATTAAAACAAAGACCGAGCGCGGCCGCCCCCGATTTGCCCGTCGCGGGTGGCGTAATAGTCACAATTAGAAACAATCACGCGGCGTCGCCCCAGCTGCGGGCGGCGGGCGGGGGCGCGGCCCCTCGGAAGCGGCGACGCCGCCCCGCGCGCCCTGCGCAGCGCCGCGACGCCGCCCTCGGTGGCCCGCTGCCTCGGGCGCGCGGCGCCGCGCGGCGGTGGGCGAGGTGGCGGTACGCGCGCCCAACCACTGCGCCCAACACCGTCTCAGTGGGCACCACTCCGCAGGCAAGCCTCATTTGGTTTCCCAGGCGCCTTTCGTTTATACGACATGTACTGCTTTTCATTGTTTTTTTTACGTTCGGTAAGCATCCGATGTTTTTCTTATTTTCTTATTTATCCGGAATTTACTTATATTTATTCGGAATTTACTTATTTATCCGGAATTTTCCTATTTATCCGAGATATTACTTATTTATCCGGAAGTTTACCTTTTATTCGGATTTACTTATTTATCCGGAATTTACTTATTTATCCGGACTTTACTTATTTATCCGGAATTTACTTATTTATCCGGAATTTACTTATTTAATCCGGAATTACTTATTTATCCGGATTACTTATTTATCCGGAATTTACTTTATTTATCCACACTTGTAGCCACTATTTTTGTAAAATAAAATCTCATTTTTTTATATCTCAATCTAAAGTATAGACTTGAATCTCGTTGCTTCATTTCTGTTTTTTACAAATTAACAATAAGCTAAACGTCTTTCTCCGAAAGTTTAAATCCTAAGTAAAACACATGACCTTTGGTTATTGTGTGTGAATTAAACGTGGTCTTTAATTTTATACAATCTCATGCTCAAAAGAAGGTATCTTATTTTTTAATATGTACTGTTAATTCATCGTATATAAGGTATATGTGATGTCAAAAGGTTCACGCTTTCGTGCTTAGAGAGGAAATTAATTTATCCTTTCTCAAATACATTCAGAAATAAATAAATACATCTGCATAACAACATAGCTGCGAAAGACTTCGAACTCGTTTTTAGTAACTAAAATCGTAAATAATTGTAAGGTGGGAAAATAATTATATTTACTACTTTATGTCAAAAACTAAAATAATTATTATTTAATATGGTAAATTCTTTGGATTTTCCCGAAAAGTTCTGCATTTTTTAAATAATCTGATGTTAAAAAGTTCAATAGTAACCCTGGCTATATAATTCAAATTTCTGCTAGGTTTTCAAGGTGCTTCAAAAATACGTATCTTCACCTGACCTATAAAACTTATCTCTAAATTTTACACGTTGTTAAGTAATTTCCTTACGTCACAGTTGTGCATCGCACACGGTAAGTATTTTTCCTACATATGAGTATCGTGGATATGTACGTTTGTTTCCTGCCGACCATCTGTGGCTCCAGCAAAAATCTGCCACACCTCCCATAGTTTTTTTTTCACACAGCGAGAATGCGTAGCATTTTTTTCACTTAGGCACTCCTTCTATTGTGCCATTCAAATGGTACGTGTGCTATTCATGTATCAATAACACGGTGAAAATAAACAAGTAAATAAATAAATAAATAAACAAGTAAAATAATGCGTCCGCAGTACATTTGGAAAGACTAGCATTTGTAAGAGTTCCTTAACAACATTTGTATCTAGACTACATTTAAAATCTGTCTTTACGTGATTCTAGAGAATCATACGAGCTGACACCAATTGACCTCCTTGAAGCACTCGCATTTTCAATCGAGTCATCGTCAGACGCTCTAAGTAATTCTGAGCCGGAAATACGAGCACTGCTACTGTAGTCACCTACGTTCACGGCCACTGTGAAGGGCCGACGGCGACGGGCGGCGGAGCGGAGGCGTCGTCGTCCCCCACGCGTGAAGGGGCTGTGGCCGCGGGCGCAAGGGGCTCCCCCCCCCCCGCCGCCTCCCGCCGCTTGTGTGGACGTGGCGGTGACGTGAATACGCGGGATCCGTGTAACAAAGTGCGAGAGCTCCCCAAATATTTAATCACGACGGCGACCAGAAAAAATCCGATTTGAATTATTAACATGGACCTGGTTTTGTTTTCAGAATTAGCTGTCACGAAGGGAAAGCACAAACTAATACTCTGTCTCTGGCAGAGAAATGAGGCCCGCGCCCGCGACGGACATGATGCATGCGCGGTGGCGGCGCGGGGCCGGAGCGGGCGCGCGGGCGGCGGGGCGCGGCGGAGGGGTGCGTCGGGCGGGGCGGGGAGCGGTGGGAAGGGGGGGGACGTGAGAGCTGGAGCGGCTCAGAACGGAGACAGAGGGTGCAAAGCGCCGAGGCGGGTGGGGAAGCGGGGACCATGGTGGGTCAGCGCTACTCGGGACGTGCCGGAGAGAGGCAGAATGCACTTGACTGTTTAGAGATTCTGGACACGTCAACTACCAGGGTCATTAGTCCCGTAAGTGTAATGTATGTTTTTGCACGAGAGGTGGCGGTGATATTTCCCCTAACGAGATCCGGCTACGACCTACTATCGGCTACCGGGATTTCTCCAAACAGGTTTATCCCAACAGCGGAGGCACAGCCTTAACCAAGACAAGCTCTTAGCTCCTCACGGGACTCCCGGCATGTGTGGTAGTGTAGTGCATGTCAGTGTAAGTGTGTGTGTGGGTGTAACGGGTGAGGATAGGAAGAGGAAGTGAAAGGTGAGATCACGCGCGGTCCGTGGCCCGTTTGTTAGGGTACTGCTCCGACATTCGCTTGGTGTTGATCGGAGAAACCATAGAAAACTACCGATCAGAGCAGCCGGCTAGAATTTTCCTGCAGACAGTGAGTGAATTCGACCTAGCTAACAAGCTAGTGTCGAAAATCCTGCCACCGTCGGGACTCGAATCTAGGACGTCCCGATCAGAGCAACTACAGTGACAACAGTTGATTCCCTGACACATCTCTCCCTGTAGAATACACTTGAAAAGGTTAAGACACGAAGGAGCGAAACGGATCAAGCTCAGTCAGGAAAATTCAAAAGGAGCGAGACGTCGTGTTGAGAAGCGGGGATGTGTCTAGCGAGCCTAGCGCAGTGCGAAGCTAGGGGCGGACCCCGAGCAATTTGTGGCGAGGCGGAGTGGGGCTAGGCAACGAGGAGCGGGGAAAGGCTGGAGGGGGTATGGCGAGGAGGCAGGAGATGGGAAGAGGGGGGGCGGAACGGAGAGTACGGGGATAGACGGGGAGAAACCGGACGAGAGTGATAGAGGCGGAAGTGGTGGAGGGAGAGGGGAAGGGGAGGGGAGAGGCGGAAAAATGCGGGGAGGGCCAGAGATGGATCGGGGAGTGAGAGGTAGACTGGGAGAGACAGGACAAGTGTGAGTCTGGAAGGGGAGGGGAGAGGCGGGGGTGAAAGTAGACCAGCTAGGGCGGCGTGAGGTTGGGGCGAAGCAGGGCGAAGTGAGGCGGGGAAAGGCGTTGCAGCGGGTCCGAGTGGGGTGGCGAGGAGCGAAGAAAGCGGGGGCGGTGTCGGGTGGCTTTGGATGCAGAGTTGTTGCAAACGTTATTAACGCGTTACCAGCCGAGAGCTCGCTTCCGGCCTTCTGTCTACCGCCCGCGTCGCGCGTAGACATCTGGAGGTTCCCAGCCTCCGGAGCGCCCATTGATGTCCTGTCAGCAGGATGCAGAGAGCAAGCTTCCTTTTGGTCTGCCGTTGCGTTTGTAATTTTCTGAGGCAAACGAAGACTTAGGCTTCTTTGCCGTTTCTTCCATGTGTTGTATATTACAAATGACAGAGAGCTAGAATTTTTTCATTAAAGTCTGCCAAATATACATATTTAAGCATCCTCAGCAAGCTCATTCAAGGACCATTCAAGCAACATGTGCATAACATTTATTTTGCTAGCGATTGACAAATCTGCAAAACCTAGAAAAATAATAATTTTGCACTGTTAAAAATATACGAGGTTTGGGGACAGAAGTGAAGGCTACTATTTTTTTTCCTAAAAACATGTTATCGGATCAGACAATTTTATTTGCCTGGTGAAATAAAAGCTGTACTAATGTGAATTCACAACAGATGTCTCTGTAAAGTGTATCTATTAGCACAGAGAGCAATGTGTCCGACTGCCGCCGAGCAAGATGAATGTAACCCGTTTCCAACAGAGCTCATACACAAAGACAACCGTTCTCAACGTGGGAAATGCTTGAGAATGTCACAGACAATTGATGGAAGCTAATGAGTATAATGTCGTTAGCTCATATCGTATCGCATATCGTATATCGTAATACCGGACGGGCGCGAAATGGGCAGGAGAGTTTTTGCGAGGACGCGTAGCAACTAGTGATTGGCAACGCGCGTGACGTGTGTGTGGGCGGACCGAGGAAGCACGTAATCGATGTAATCGAGGGCGGTAATCGAGCAAGTGGCTAATCGGGTCTTAGGACGGGTATATATTACTTTTATTATTAGAAGGTTGTGAAGTCGTATATGTTAAAATTCATTGATTATGAAACCAGTATTAATATTCCAAATATCTCAATAAAAATTAGAAACAGAATTTTGGTGTGTCCTTAAATATCCATGCACCTACCTCATACTTTGTCTTTTCACATGTATATTTTCACCTGTTGTCGCATTTTCACAAAACAGTTGTCATGACTTATTCCCACCCTCGATAACTGAAATGATCGATAAGTTTTCAATTAAATGCAGATACTAATGCTGCTACCAACGCACGTAAGGTTTTTGAAAAGAGCTTTCAAGAGTTCTTGTAATCACTTATTATTACCTACATTTCCAGTTCCTGGAATCCAGTTATCTTCGATGAATAGTTTTCGAAACAAAAACGAAAGCATATTACACCGCATATTATTTATAACACGAAAAAGTTTGAAGAGGGATGTGTAAATAAAAATATAACTTATAGTGTTTTAAATATTTTAAAATATTGTGTACGGTATGTCATGAGAAAGCTACTCCAGTAACCAGGAAAAGTATAAAGAACACGACAATAGTTGTGTTTTGTTTTGTGTAATTCTTTAATTTTTATTTTTATTTTATTTTTTTGAATTTATCCTATTCTTGTTCTCCTTTCTTTAATACAACTACGACTCTTTATAAAGATGAGAAGTACATTAAAGTTATTAATAGCATGTTATGGTTTTACATCTTCGAACCCTAATAAATAATTCGAACCTTAGTAAATAATTATAATTTAAATCATAACTACTTATTTTAACTTCAAAAATCTGGAGGATTAACATCCAAAATATTGAATTTGTAGTCGAAAAAACGTCTCTTAGCTCTACAACTACGGTTCTTTTACGATATTTATTGTACTACTCAATTGCAAAATTGCTCATATGGTGGAATATCCAATGTAGCGATCTTCAAATTCGTCATATCGGGAGAGAGAATACAGATATCCGGATATTAACTCAAATTTTCTACCCATGTCACTTTCCTATATTTGGGGTAGAGAACAAAAAGGTGTAAATGGCATTTAATAGTTTCTCCCCTAAGGATTCTCTAATTTACAAATATTATCCTTAAGTAACCCTCAAATTAAGTGTAAAATGTTACCACATCTTTACATGCTATAATTCTCCAGAAACCTGAAGTGATTAGAAATACAATGTTATTTCTTTAAAAAATAAACGTACTATCTCCCAAAACCATATTTGTACAATTATAAATAAACACAAAAAGGTAAGCGCTTACTCTTCATAAAAATGAATCCACTTACGATTATAAATTCCAGATACAAAGAATACTAATAATGAGTTGTTTTCATGCAGCAATACATTTTTCACAATGCCCCATGCTGTAGTTTAATATATTGCTTCTTCTTCGTGGCATACTTTCGTTCCCAATGACATCCCAAGCACGCCAAGAACCCGTATTCAAGCATTGCACAGGAGGAAAAGCGAAAAGAAAGAACTGCTTCAGATATTGTGTTTGTAAGCACTTTAAGCCATAAAACAAAACCAATACGGCTCGCACGGGTCGCCGATGTCTGTGTGCAATTCGTTGACTGGAACGCCCGGCCCCGTATTCACGTATCGAACCGTTGCATGAAAGGAGAACGCTAGTTTACATTTCTTGTTTGCGTTTTCGTTTTGTTTGCTCTCGACGTAACTCTGGGAACCTCTTTTCCTTGAGAGGGATGCGGGGAGCAGCCTTGCCACCCGCTCACCAACTATGCCATACGACCAAGCCCACAAAAGCTTGTTTTAAATAATCGCTTACTGAAGAAATTATATTCTCTATTGGTATGCGCGTGCGGGGATCAATATGAAAGTAGGGGTTGTTTTCGTAACCAACTGCGATGATTCATAGTTCTTGTGATCAACATTTTTCTACGTTATTGGTAAACGATATTGAATGGTAAAACTAAAATATGTGTTTATAATACACAAAAATATAACAGCAAAAAAGTAATATTTTTCTTCTTTTGCGGGTTTTGAAAAATAAACTTTTTAAAATACAATATATAATGCATACGTGGTTCAAAATCAATGTATAGTCAAACACAAACTCCGATTCTCCAATTCCTCAACCAATTCAGCTCCCCTAATGGGTTTGTGTGTTATCTCTATTCGGGATATGAACTGCACTTATTGCAATTTTAAAATTGTTTTTACTTGTAACATATTTGCAGATTTTCATGCTAATAGTTAAATTTTAGTATGCTTTTTGCTAATATTCACAAAAAAGCACATAGCATATTTGCATTAGCACAAATGCTAAATAATTCCAATTAGTTCCGAAAATTCTGTCGCAACCTCTTTTACTGAAATCTTTCTAACTTTTAACTTTTCTTGTGAAATTTTAGAAGTTCAGTAATGCTGACCAATTCTTAATCAACAGTCAAAAAATTAATAAATAGATATATACAGGATCGTGGATTTTTCTCATAAAAAAGGAATTATGTATATCCAGTATATTTCCAAACAAAATAAACACTATCTTAAACAAAATAAAAAGTACCCTTTGTACAATAACAAAGTTAATAGAGAAAGAAATTTTGCGTCTTCTCTCTAAAAAATGTTGACAAAAAATAACAAATGCAAATACAATGTCACAATCTACACCACGACAATTAAATATTTACACTGTCAAACGTATTTTTGTCTACAACTTCTTACTACTATGGCCATAACACAATCTCAGTGAAATTTTCCCCTATTGAGATTCACTATCAGGACAAAAGAAGAAAAAAATACAATATTTCACACGTGCCAGTTTGAAGAGCATGACACTTATCATTACAATCCAAATAGTGTACCAGTTATACCAATTTACAGTCGTCCGTTTCTATGCTGGTTTAACTACCTTGCATTTACATACAAAAATGTTGTTCTATCGTAACAATGCTTGTGTTCTATACCAAAAGAGTTGAGTAACAAGAACTCAAAATATGAACACTTTACGTTACAAACAAGTTACTTTTACCCTACCTCTCTTTCTCTCTACAATTCCACCTAATTCCGTGACTAGTCAATTTTTTTTAACCTACCACAAGTTATCGTTAAGTTAGCACAGCCCTCGCCCTGACCTTGACCATATTCCCTCCTCGCGGAATGGCACTGGTTTGCGCGTCGCGAAATGTTACATTTCTAATCTACTTCCCCTTTAGCAGTTTGACTCAAAAGCAAAATAACCACAATGATTCAATAGCAGAGTGCCTCACGCTCACGTGGAATGCCTATCACACAATTAATTAAGAAACTGAGGATCGGTATTGTCAGTAACCAAGGACAGACAAAATTTCCTTCGTAGGGCGTTATATTACCGCCACAGAACGTTGTTTGTACCTGGGTCTTTTCGAATGTCGTTGTAAGGATTTTTCCACCTCCGGAATTCCTTATCATTGAGTCCTGCCTCGTTCTGCACGTTGCATCCCGAGCTGACCGTTCTCAGGTGTCATTTTTCCACTTATTCGCCTTGAGTATCGTGACACGATTTCACCAAATTCACCAAACACCGTAGATTACAAGAATCAAGCTTTACAACAGCGGGGGCGTAAACCATGCATGATGTCTGACTCTGCCATGCATGATGCAGTGAAACACAATGGGATGATTTTGAATTTCTGAATTTACTAGAAAATTCTTTAAAAACTTAACCAACATTGACATTAAGGGGGTGTTCACCCATACAGAGCACGTGCGCTAGGCACGATATTCTCGCCCGACATGGATTCAAGGGACCCTTTCTTTGTCTTATAACCTTTCGAGGGCCACAGTAAATGGCACCGCCGGGGGTCAATTGAATAGCCTTCGTCTATACAATACATTTTCACCATACGAAAGTGGTTGGAAAATACAGTAGCACCGCTAACGTCAGATAATTTGATACACAGTGCGATATAATTCGAAAACATAAATATCTAAAATTTTATTTTTCGTCTTGCACCGTCTTCCTGCATTTGCTATTCAAACACCTAAACCTTCTAATAATTTGTATCTCCAAATTTTAATTTCTCCCTGCGTGTTCAATATATTGAGGCTTCACAGACGTGTAAATTTGACGACAATTGCGCCTGAGCATCTACGTATAATTCGAATGTATTGATATTCTGATTTTTTACTCACCCTCCCACTTTTTTATTTGTCTTCAGTTCTTCAGATATCAATGTTCCGCTGTGTTTCGCGAAGAAATCTCCCTCTGGCGATATGTTGCAGCAGATGCTGCGCTGCGTGCCGCGGGCTCAGGGTGGGTGGGTGGTGGGGGGGCGAGGGAGCGTGGCTCTTAATAATTTCCGACGAAAGGGCACTGCACTGGGCTTCCCGGCGTAAAGAACTCTTTACGATGCCGTAAATGTCGTGGGAACGGGAGCGACTGAAGAAGGCAACTCATCTCCCTTTTAACCACTCAGCATTAGATGTAAACTGTCTCCAGTTGCATCAACACCCTTGCGATGTATTAGTCAAATGAACACGAAGAGGTGCAGAGAAACGGGTGATAAGGTTCAAGATCACATAATCGCTATGTGAATCGCGGAGTTAAAATTTCAGTTCAGTTTATTATTTATTCAACTTAATATTAGTCAAATGAACACAAAATGGTGCAGAGAAACGGGTGATAAGGTTGAAGACAATATAATAGCTTTGTGAATCGCTGAGGTAGAAATTCAGTTCAGTCAATTATTTATTCAACTTAATATTAGTCAAATGAGCACAAAGAGGTGCAGAGAAACGGGTGATAAAGTTCAAGATCACATAATCGCTGCGTGAATCGCGGAGATAGAAATTAAGTTCAGACAATTATTTATTCAACTTAACCGAAATATACAAAAAAAAATAAAATTCACTTTTGAACTTATCGGATAAAGTTTTGAAATGTCTTATAATTGCCATTTTTTGTGTTTCAATAATACACTAATAAAAACTTGTTTTTTTACATCTTTCAATATTAGTACATAATGTTTTCTCCCTCCACTCAAATCCAATTATTGCATGGTTAGTAACATCTCCCAGATTTCTCTCATCACTTATGAAACTGGAAAGACACGCCATTCCCAGTGATATTTATATCTTTGACCTTAAAAACAAACATGCGCTGAATCAGAATGGTCGAAGGATATCAGCAAGATACAGTGGCAATAAGCATAAATAACGAAAACTCATTCAGAAGATCCACATGCTTATTTACATAATGGGCCGTGACTCCAAAAATGCGTTGCTTTAGGGTTCGAGGGAAGGTAGCAGAAGAGAATGTTACGTGACCGTTTTTCCACGCTACAGATGCGAAAAATAGATACAGACTTGCTAAGCAATTTTGTTCATTAATAATAATATTACGAAAAACTAATTTAATATTTCACGAATTGTGAGTCTATACTTCAAAAGTTATATTTCACCGAAATCTTAACATCCGTTTATGAGAATATAAAAAGTACATTATCTTTCTTAAATGTAAATAAACTATTGTGCATAAAAAGTAGAAAAAAATGATTTATATATTTAATACATGTAATAAATAATATTAAGTTACTACCTATTAAAATCAAATCACGCGTGTTAGATTTGCTTCCATTCATACTTAATGTTGAAAGCTTTTCAATCCTTTTACAAGGATATAGTAAAACACAGAAAACCGCAAATATGAGACGATATTTGAACAACCACTGCGACTGTTCGAGAAGATGCATGTATTCTACCGTATTCTTCATAATGATGCATAATCAAATTGATTCATCACTAATGTAATAATAAAATAGGTATATTAATTTTTTTCTTAATTCTTTGTCACCAGTATGATACTCCCAATTCGTTTGATAATTTTGCAATTTTTCGTTCAGTCCAATAACATGGCATTTAGTTCCATAGTATTGTAAGAAATTTAGGTGACAGGCAAATATAATTTTTATGACGTTGAAACACTTAAATGTATCATAAGAACACAAAATTAGAATACTTCTATTTTTTTGTATTTTATAATTTATTTTAGCTACAGGGGGAGATACGTAGGGGCTGTAATGAAATTTGGAATGGAAAAAATTTCTCATAGACTCAATAGATAAAACCAATTTAATAACAGAATAACCTCAACTTCAGAAATACAGGCGACATCGATGCCAGTAGCAAAAGCTTGAAGTCGAGAAGGTGATATTTGGAGTTCTCGTAGCACATTGTCTTTTTCGTGTAGGTATATCTTAAAAGGAAGGTAATATAAAACCTACGCCACTCTGTACATCACATTATTTCCAACACTTAAAAGTAGAATTGAATAGCTATTATTTTGAGTAAATGCGACCAAATGCAATCAATACCACTTCGTTCCATCTGAGTGTTTCATGCTTTTCATTAGCCATTCACTACACACTGACATTAAGTTGATTGCATGGGTGGAATACATTACCAGCGTGCCCCATGTGGTGCTAAGTCACAGAGCTCACTGTCAGAAAGCCGAGTAACTCCAGAGCATTTGCGTTCACTCAATCATCGCTAATCAGCGTCATCCCAACATATTTGCCAATTAGAAGTTTGAAAGACAAACTAAGATAGAATCCACCCCATCAATATGAAGTTCAATTCAAACAAAGAGGGTTTTGTTCTGCTAGTAGCAATTGTGAGACAATTACAGTCACTGAAGTACTAAAGAGTTCAGAAACATGAAAACGTAATTGATATTTTCATATATTGTTAAAAGAGAATAGCAGTAACATCGATCATTAGAAAAGGTGGAATATCATCTCTCTACCAAAAATAAAATAAATAGCAACGTACGTTAATTCTAAAATGTATGATACTTGATTTTTAATGTGAATCATTCTCTTGTAAATTCCGTGGTGGTAGCAGATATCTTGTGGTAATCCATAAAGTGAGAAGGAAATAATCGTCCACAGTGAAGTATAATAATTTTGTTAATTATTACATTCCCAGAGTTAACTATCGAGGAGTCACTTTTCCCATCCTCAGTGAGTCTAGTAAGGAGGAGAAAATATAAAAATTAACATAAAGGGAGTAAAACGAAATACAGTGAATTTATGTGAAAAATTAACAAATAATATGGAATAAATAATAAATAAAATTAAAAATACTTACTGCCCAAGCACTCTCATGTATTTAGTGGAACATAAAAATTCTAGCCCTCAATTGGAAAACGATCTTCTGCAGCAAGCATTTTCTGCTATATGTTCTATCAAGGTTTTGATGGAAGAGTATTGTTGATGGAAGAGGGAAGAGTATTGATGATGTTGACATGATTTGAATGATGGAGCAATGGTGAAATGAGAGGAAAACGCACAACCCTAAAAAAAATGCCGCGTACCCACAAAAACCACACGGATCGAACGGGCTTTGAGCCCCGGAATCCACGGGCGGAAGGCCTGCGGTGCAACCGCTACCCCACAGGTCGCCCGCGCATTTTCATAACGCTCCGTAATTCGACAACGAACGCACATCCAAAGCCGCGTCTCCTCGCATGAATCATACCCCGTCCCGCCCACTTCACTGGCGGGTCGACGCCCGCACCTGCCCCCGCACGCGCCGCCAGACCTGCCCCACAGGATTATCCGCGCGGGTGCGTCACCCCACCGCCGCGTGCTCACCTCAACCTGCACGTGGGCGGGCGGGGGCCCCGGGGGGGACGATGGGGGGGTGGGGGGTCGGACCCCCTCGGGCGGCGAACGCGCGAACGCCGGCGACGGGGGACAGCCGCGTGCGGGGGGGGCGCGCGCGCCGCTCTGTTTTGGAGCATTTACCGCCTCCACTGCGCCGCTTGCCGCGGGGAGAGGGCGGGCGGTTTGACGTCACGGGGCGCGTAAAAAGCAAAACAAGCCGGATGACGGGGCCGCGGGCCGAAACCGACGCTAAACCATTACAGAAAGAGCTTGTGTCACGAAGCGCGCTCGCGTCTTCCCCGCCGACTGTCAAACGTATTGACCCCGCTCGGCGCGGCACGGCGGCGCGATCAGGCCGTCGGCCGGCCTCAGGGGTGCCTAAACAAACTGACGACGGCCATCGAGTGCGCGAAGGAGTTTCAGGAATTACGTCAGAAAGACTCATTGATTCATTACTAGTGATTCCAGGAGCGACAACTGCTAAGGTCATTCGTCCTCTAAGTGTACAGCACGTTTCTCTCGAGAGGTGGCGATGATCTTGCCTTACTGAATGACCAGATCCAGCGCGGCCCTACCGTCGCCTACCTGTATTTTCCTTCACCAGGTATCTCCCACCAGTGGGGTACCGTCCCAGTCGGGACAAGCTGTAAGCTCCCTACCGGTCTCCCGTGGTAGTGTAGTGCATGCTAGTGTAAGTGTCTGTGTGAGGTGAGGGTAGGATAAGGAAGAGGAAGGAAAGATCGCAAGCAGCCCGTGGCCTGTTTGTTAGGGTACTGTTCCCACATTCGCCAGGTATTGATTGGATAAATCTTGGTAATCATCGATCCCCTTACTCCCCGGCGTAAAAAGAAGAAAAAAAGAAAAAAACGCCCAGGCCTGGGACAATACTAACCGGATTAATCCAATTGCCAAAAAATTAAATGCCAAATATATACACACATACATACACATAATATAAAAATAGTATGTATTTCTTAACATTTATCTTCCCAACCACGATTTTTGAACTCAAACCAGGCTGAAACGGTGCATATTTAAGTGTAGAAAAAATTTCTCAGAGCTCTGCCACGATCAGGGTCTGTTAGGATATCGTGATTAAATGACTAGCTCAAGTAAACCCTTCGAAAAAAGTCGCATTCCAAATCCATATTGTATTAGCTCACTCAGAGGAGGACCCAAGTAAAGGATAAAATGACAAGACTTGCTTCCTGGCGCCGAGTATGAGACTCAAAAATTATTTGGTGTCGATGGTGCCACCAATGATGTCACCAGTGATGTCAAATTTGAAAATAACCGAGTACTATGCATATCGATACAATAGTTTTTACAGATATTCGCAACACTATTGTTTTAAATTTACAATGTTTTAATAAAATTATTATCAAATCCACAAAAAAGCTTTCATATGATTTTGTAAAATCATTAATAAATTGGCCGATATTTTATTTTCTTTATCTATACCATGTTCTCTGACTCAAATGTTTAAATTACGACAATCTGTTAAACGTTATCTAGAAAACAATATCGGCCCATAAAAGATTTATGACATCTTCCTTAATTGTCTAGGAATATCTTCACAATCATAACATAATATATTAAAATATTTATATACTGAGAGATTGCTTCCTGGAGCGACCTCTAAAATTGAACTTGCCTTTAATGTGTTAAGTTAACAAAGCATTTAAATGTAACTTAGGTTAATACTAAAAAGCTTGAAAATCATTAACGTTAAACAAGGAAAATAATATAAAATGGGTACAACTATCACATAACCTATATTACAGTTTTACAGTTGCCTGAGCAACTACTTTTTTTCGAGTAGAGGACCGTAGCGTGACAATTAGAATGCTACATTTTCACCTCTGAGCACCGAAATTTAAATCCCTAACACTACGTGAAATTTGTGACTCAATTTGTGACTCTATTCATTCGACATTCCCCAGTTTCTCCTTCATTACCAACTAACTGTTTATTGTGCAGGTTGGTTGGATAGACTCAAGTAGTAGGACACTAATAAAGAATTATATTGACACGCAAACGTCGAGAGCAATTAAGGACCCCAAGTCGTCTGCTGGCAGGCAAGTGCTGGCCGGTCGCTTTCAATGGGGGCGACATGGACAGTGACGGATGCAGTGGCAAGCAAGAGGGAAAAAATCTGTTTCGTAAACACGTCGCTCGAGGTTTAAGAGCAACCACCCGCTCCCTCAGTCTCCACTCGTTCCGTTTCCGGTCTGGGCGACTCGTCGCGATGGAAGCGAGGGGAACGGGAGGGGAAGGCGCGGGGGTGGAGGGGAAAGGTGGGAGGTAGCGCTGCGGGCGGCATCGAGAGGAAACCTACTTCTCGTTTGATGGAGAATTGCTTTCTCTGTGCTCGTCGCGAGGATCGTGTTTCGCTGGGCGCGTGCTCCGAGGCAAACAAATTAACTGATAGAAATGATATCATCGCCTTAGGTATGCTTTTACGAGAGTGCTGAATACGTTTTCTGCGTCTGTATCTCATTTTATAGCGATAGGGTATAACATTTTATAACGAGACGCGACATCTATTTGCGTCACACATGAAATGGAAGTGAACAATATGATTTGGTAAATTCTAGATATTCATTCAATAAAATCCTTTGTTGAATTTCGTTTTGAAACTTTTGGCAACGTTATACAATTTTGCATTTTTTCTTTTAAAAAAAAATGTTGACAATATAGATAAAAAGTCACTTAGTTTATTTTCACATTCTTGCATTTTTCAATTTAAACTAATTTAAATTAAATGATATAATAAATGAGTTTGGACACAGAATTTTTTTGACACACAGTAAGTAAAAAGTATTTGATGAAAAGGTATTAGTTAAAAAAAAACTGTGGTCAAACTCATTTATTATAGGTGATTAGTAATAGTGACAGACAATATTCTGTTTTTTATGTATAAATGATATCAAGTTACATTTTAATTTGTTGATAGTTCTTTGTGATATTGAGGAAACATATAGATGGTCAATGATTTCAATTAGACATACGTTGTGCATAAAAGATAAGTACACAATTTCTAGCCCATTCTTTTATTTATAATGAAGGATATCTTTTTTATTTTATTACCGTGATATAATCGTCATCAATATGTAAAATCATAGCTCAATAGTGCAAGATTTACTGCATAGATATTTTTTAAGTTGATCATTTTTTTTCTGATTTGTATTATGAATTGTTTCTCATGTCTAAATAATTATTAATTTAATAAATAAAAAATACTAAGAACAAATGACAGGTTGTAAGAGAAACCAAAAATGAATAGAAGTGAGCTACAGAATGCTAATAATAAAGCATTGTGTAGAAGTAAATGAAGAGTGCTTCAGGCGTCCCTGGGAGCCAGAAAACGATGGTGACACCAAACACGTAAATGATCTGATGGCCTTGTGACAAAAATTCACTTTAACAGAGTATGATATTAAAAATCTCTTCCCCGCTTTTGTTCTCAAAAAGTTGGTCACCCCTGAGATTAGCTGCCGGTTTATAGAAAATTCGGCTTTCGTCACAGTGCTTAACGCCGACACAAAGGTCACTTTGACATCACTCGCGATGAGATGAGTAATGCGATTACGTCCCATCCACCCCACTTCAACTAGGAAAAGAGAGGCGATGCATATCTCCCTCACCCCGGCACAACGCATATGGAAACCAACATAGCACTTAGCATCGCAATAGGGCGATATAAATCACAAATGTCAGAAACTGAGAAGACACATATACTCACGGAAATGCGTTAATGAAAAATATGACATGACGTCTATACGTCGAATTGCAACTAATATTACAATAGCCGCGTTTGTGCAAATACTCAGTAAGTACACGTTGTTCAGACAGTTTCGCTATCTCGTTATGTTAGTATGTCGTTACCAACAATTAGAAATGTTAACCGTGCAATAATTATAGGAAACATACAGATAAATAATGTAATTACTAAAACACCCCTAGCAAATAGCCAATTACACTTGCTTATTAACAGCATATTTTTTAATTCTAATAAATCACACATCATTAATATCTGAGTATAATAGAATAAAATAAGATTTGTTATTAAACATCACAGTGTTCTTTGAAAGAATCATTTTCAATTATAATATTGCTGCTCCCTACTTAGGCAATTTACAATTAAAGACAATTCTTTTACACAAAAACTTCGGAATGTACTCGGTTTGTAACAATATTTGTAACATTACGTGTCATACGAGAGTAAAACTGCAAACATGATTCTCTGAAATACAAAATATCATTGGCTGCCTGTAAAACATTAGACGAATATTTTTCCCAAATCTATAATATGTGATAGTTTGACTAGTAAATATCTAATTAATAAATAAATAATAAATAATATAATAAATAATAAATAATATATAAATATAAATAATAAATAAATATGAATCCTACGACATCATAGTAAATATCTAGTATTAGTTCTTTAGACTTCATGCAGAAAAATATTACAGTATGTCTGCAAGGAACCATGGAGTTTGAAGTTGGCAAATCCGCATTTGCGTTAGTCTACAATATTGAAGTCAGAATCCTATTTGTTACTTTTGGCATCATGTATATCTACACTTTCTTGGATATTGGTTAAAAAGGCTCTCTCGCATTATGCAAGTTTGCAATAAACCACTAGACTGCAGCAGTAAAAATTCTAATTAAAAAAGTACACAAAATTGTTTTCCGAAATGTAGAATACATCACACAAATATTGGACCTACACAGTCTCCAAATGTCTACACATCCTAAAATAAAAAAGGGCTAATTTTATTTCTCGATCCCCTTTACAGATATTGTGTTTACTTTTATGTGACATATTCTATTAGCTAAATAAAACATACAATGAGTGTGAAATTAAGTATTTAACGGTATAATTAAATAATGAAATTGTTTACCAGATGGCATAAAGTCGCTCTTCCCAAAATGCCACATAACAATAGAAGATAAAAAGAAACAAAGAAAGATGGGGTGGGGCTACGAGAGAGAAATGAGTAAAGAGTCGCTCCGACAGCTCCAGAAGAGGCCATCGTTCGAGATGATTCAATAATTGATTATGTCGTGATTCCGGGAGCGTAACTATTAATTCTAACTTGTGTCAAGCAAAAGTGTTTACACAAAAAGATTAAAACGAATACATTATCTTCATTCTAAATACTCAAGCAATACAATGGATTCCTACAACACTCGTCGATTATTTACGCATATTAATAAACAAAAGGTTAATATGGATAGTTTCTCTTTAATTAGCATAGATTCATTACTCTCCATATTCAAATATATCATTCGGTCGATTCTAACGTCTGTCAAATATGAGAAGCTACAGCCCCAATCAATTTTTTAAAAAAATATAATTTATTCAAAAAACATTTATCTGATTCCATTACAAGGACTTTACTTCACTCATAATTATCGATCGATTTAATAATTTGATTAATGTATCGCGGCGAGTCAAGAGCTAAGCCCTAAGAGCCAGTAAGTGTAGTGCATTTTTAATCACTAGACGTGACAGTGTGCGTAACCCGCTAGATTGTGAGATCAGGTGCCGACCGAAACATCGGTTTGCATGTTTTTTCCCCAACCAAGTCTTTCCAACCAGAGGATTACGATCCCAGTCGGCACAGGGTTGAAGATCCCGACTGACCTTCCGTCAGTTATAAAACTGCGAAGATGATTCTTTGAATCACAAAATATCATAGCTTGCTTGTAAAATATTAGTTAGACAAATATCTCTTCAAACCTAGAACGTGAGATATTTTGGCAGGTAAATATCTAGTATTTGTACTTAAGACCTCACGCAGAAAAATATTACAGTGTATCAGCAAGAAACCATGCAACTTGACAAATCCACATGCATGATAATATGGTACAAATTAGTGTGTGTGTGTGTGTGTGTGTGTGTGTGTGTGTGTGTGTGAGGGGATGAGTATAGGAGAAAGAAGAGGAAAGAAAGATCGCGAGAAAGTTTAGGCTACTTCTCCGCTATTCACCTAGTACTGATCGGAGAAAGCATGTAACACTATCGATCAGTGCATCCGGCCTCTAGAATTGCCCTCCAGAAAGCGGCATAGCTATGTAGCTAGCATCGTCAATCCTGCCACCGCCGCGGCGCCGTTCGCTAGGAGAGACCGGCGAAGAGGCTGCCCGGCCAGCTGCGCCGCGCCTCGCGCTGCGTTCGATGCCAGTCGATATTTTAATAACAATGCACCGCTCCAGAAATAAAGCCCTTCACCTGCCACTGCCAAATTCCACCGCGCGGCCATCCTCAGCCCCACGCGCCAGCGAGGAAGCTCGTTCTAAGAATAAGAGCGCCCCATACGTAACAATGGGCAGCGCTTTTTCTTGGGGGATTGTTGCCAGTAACGAAAATGCAGTAAATGTGTTTACATTTACTGCATTTTCGTTACAGTATCTGTTCCTACTTCAGTTAAATATAATTCATCGAAAGTCAGACAGTTCAAAGAGTTTGAAACATTCTCAAATACTACCGGAAATGATTGAATTTTGTGTTGATAGTCAGCAGTAAAAAACAATGATTTGGAAGTCTAGGAAATTCCACTTTGTCGTATTATAAAAACGAAAACTACAGCACTTATAAGAATAACTTCTAGTATTTTCATTGCCGAAAAATAATTTTTATAAAATATTAGTCATAAATTTGACAAGTGATTTTAAATAATTGTATGTCAATTTCTTTTTAAAGAATTGAAAAAAATTAACACTCATTACCAATATTTAAAAATATTGTCCTATGATGACAAAATGTGTAATATTTTTCATTCATTCATTCATTCATTCATTCATTCAGCATACATGTTCTTTGCCCACATCAAAAACACATGCTTTGATAATTATGTAGACGCAAACTTTGCTATCCTCTGAATGGTGAAGGCAGCTTATATCGAAATCTGATGGAAGAGAATACGGCGTACCGTAAAAATATTCCGCAACTCAGTTTTGTAATCATGACAGTTTCACTTATAGTCGACATATAAAACCAGACTCGGTAATAGATAGTGCACTACAGCTATTTTATACTACATGAAGATGATTCCGCGAAACGTCGACGTTAGTGATTACGTCATATGGTGAAATAAATAAACATCAGAAGAAAATCATGCTAATTTTACCTTTTCTAGACCTGGTCGTCGACAGCACGAGCGTTCTGTGTTCAGTGTGCAATGGAATTAATATTCTGCGATATGAAGAAGTTGTAATATATCCACACGCGGAAACACGAAACGTGGAAATGCGTGGGTAGCGGGGGCGAATGGGAGGTGGGGGATTCTGGCGAGGATGGAAACCGTGGGAGCGGGCTGGGGGGGGGGGGTGGAGGTCGGAGATTTCGGGGATGTCGGAAGAGGCGGCGGCGGTGGAAAGGTTACGGGACGACAATGGCGAGGCGTCGAGTCGTTTGCCTCCGTAGAGATGGAAGGAGCTAGGAAGAACTTGCAAGCTTGAGGTGGGTAGAGGATGTGGCGTGAGGCGAGAATGCGGTGGGCGAGGGGTGTGGGGAGACGGGGGGGGCAGAGTGGGGCAGGCGGGTTGGGGACGGGGATGGCGGGGTGGGACGGGGGCGGGAGGGTGAGGACAGGGGGCGGCGGGGTGAGGACGGGGGGTGGCAGGGTGGAAGCGGGGAGCGGTAGGGTGAGGACGGAGGCCGACGAGGGTAGGACGGGGGCAGGAGGGGTGAGTACGGGGGCGGCGGGTGAGAACTGGAAGCGGCGGGGGTTGGAGGGGGGGCGGTGGGTGGAACGGCGCGGCGGGGTGAGGGTGGCAGTGTAGGAGGAGGCTGGGGGGGGCGCGGCGAGGGGAGGTGGGGATGGGGCGGCGGACAGCTGCGGGAGGTGGTGGGTCTGGTGCTTCGGGTGGGGGTGGGGGAGTAGCGGAGGGGCGGGGGTGGCGGCAGGCGGGGCGTGGAGGGATGAGGGCGGTTGGAAGCGTTGTGTGCATGCCCGGCGGGGGGGAAGCGGGGTGAGGACAGCGGGGCGGTGGGAGCCGCGGGGGAGGCGGACGGGTAGGGTGGGGGGCGGCGGGAGTGACGGAAGGACAAGGGTTGCGGAGGAGGTGGTTTGATGCGGTGGAAAGCATTGAGTGCAGGGCGGGGCGGGGGCGGTGGGGAGGTGGGGGCGGCGGGGGGCGGGAGCCGGCGTGGTGTGCGGGGGAGGGGGGCTGGGACGGGTGCAGCGTGGGCGCGAGGGTCGAGGGCGGCGCCGCGAAGTACAAAAGCTGCGGCAGAGAGCAGCGGGCGCTGGAGCTCGCGCGGAACACGGGCTTCCGAGCGAACGACCAATCACCGGGAAAGATGCGTTATAAAACAACGGACCCGGAAGTTGTGAAATATGGACCTCGTAAAATTGCAACCCTGTTTTGCAATAATAATTTCTCAGCGTTTTGATTAACTACTTAAGCAGAGCGCCTAATTCTCTTTATCGCTGCGCCCGGCGAAGAGAAATATGGACTCGGGCGGCGCGGCGCCGACTGGCGCAGGCGGAAGCAAAGCGCGGGGTGGGGGGAGGCGCGGGGGAGGGGGTGAGTAAGGAGTGGAACAGCACCGATGAAAAAGAATCTTTCCGAAGGTACGTTCGTTAGGTCCGACATTCAGAACTAGATATTGCTTAGGAAATAGCCGAGAATAAGGGAAAAGTAGAAGAGAAAATTACGAAAGTAATTTAAAAGATAGATTTAGAAAGGAGTGAAATTATGGAAGTAAATAATTCAAATTATGGAAAAAAAATAATTCAAATAGTTAATGAAAATATATTATTGTGGTGGAAGGAAACGCAACTGAGATATATATGATTCATTAAAGTAAAGATATCGACTGAAGAGGTAAACGGGAATCATCATGATAGATATGAACTGCGTTATTTGTAAACTTCATTGAGCAGATAATGGTAAAGATGTGGATAACAGAAACGGACCAGCAAAAGGACTCGACGTCCCAAGTCGAGAAAAGGCGCCAGAGGGAGAGGAGACGAACGGGCGGGCTGCACAGGCGCACCGGGGCCGGCGGCTCAACGGGTGCGGTCGGGCGAAGGCGAGGACCCGTGGAATGAGCTCCCGGGCAGTTTCCGTTGACCACCACGTAGTCGCCGTCACCGCCACACCCCGCTTCCGCCGCTGCGAGGCAAACACCCCGTAGACCACGCCATCGCACCCTCCTCTTCACACCCTTCCCAGCCACTTCGCCACAGCCTTCGCCACAGCCCTTCGCACAGCCCTTCGCGCATGCAGCCTTCGCCACAGCCCTTCCCACGCCCTTTCGCCACAGCCCTTCGCACACAACCTTCGCCACAGCCCTTCGCCACAGCCTTCGCCACAGCCCTTCGCCACACCCTTCGCCAAGCCCTTCGCCACAGCCCTTCGCCACAGCCCTTCGCCACAGCCCTTCGCCACAGCCTTCGCCACAGCCCTTCGCACAGCCCTTCGCACAGCCTCGCCACGTGCGCTACGGCGCTCGCACACGCTCGTCCCGCCTCGCCCCGTCCTATTCACTGCCCGCTCGCCACCGCTCGTACGCCCTCTCATTCCTCCACCACATTCGCCACCGCCGCCTACCACAGTCCTTCTCCACCGCCCTCACCAACACCCCTTGTAACGGTCCCTCACCATCGCCCTTCGCCTCTGCTCTTCCCCAGCCGGTCTCTTTCCTGCCATCTACGCCCCCAGCCCTTATCCACCATCCTTCGGCCCCGCCTCCACTTCTTCAGTTGACTCCGCCATCCGCCACCGTCTGCTCCAACGCCTCCACCATCTCTCCGAAACCATTCCTGAACCTCTGCGGCTATCAATCGTCCTCTCTTCTACCTCTAGAGCCCTCACCGCTGCTGCACCCCAGCGCCACCGACTAAACCCACCGCCAGCGCCAACCACGCAGCCCGCCCCACTCGGCGGCTTCCGCCGCTCCCGCCACTGCCACCGCCGCAGGCACCAATAACATTACACGCATCGGCGATGTCGAAGTGCTAAGTTTAATTGGAGCCTCCCGAACAAATCCGCGACTCCCGCGCCGCCGCGCGCCGCCGCCCCGGCTGCCGCCGGCGGGGAGCGTAATTATACGGGGCGGACACATGACGGGACGGGCGCTCTTCGGCGCCGGGGGCGCGGCCGGACGGCGCAGTGGACCGACGGGCGCCGGCCCCGCCCCCATTCCCGAGCCGCAGCCGCAGACCTGACACGCCCCGGCGCCCTCAACGCCCCTACCCCTCCACCCACTCACGCCCGACGCACATCATCTACTTCAGTCAAACTTGCCTTCCAAGAGAACTTCGCTCAACACACGTGCACATTACAATCAATGTTAACAAAACTGAAGATGTAAAATAGAGTGACAGTAATCAGGTTTTTGATTTCACTGAATGAGTTATCAGAAATTCATACATCAGAAAACAGCAATTTGCCTCAACACTTTTTGCAAAATCATTTCTTGTTAGAAAACCTTTAGGCACAATTTTTATATTGCTCTCAGAGTTCATGATAACAACGGAAAAGCTTTGTCTACATACAATTGTTACTAGTTAATTTCCTGAATCACCCAAATTACATCTCATCTGCAATTTTTACACGAAACATATCTTGGAGTACCAGTTGATTTTGTCAAATCTAGCATTAAATTGGCATGTTCCAAGTGTGATTGATCGCCACCCCATTATCTACAATTTCGATCATCAAGGTTCCAAGGGCCAGTCGTTGAGCGGACAGCGCTCGCTGCTGCTTCTGAATCCTCCTTGTGGCAAGTCCTGCGCCTCCCGCGCGGCGTGCCGCGTGACGCTCGGCCCCGCGCTGGGAACATGAAGGCGGGGGCGGGGACAATGAAACGGCGGTGCCGCGCCGCCACCCCCACCCCTCACCCGACCCGCCGAGCGGCGAGCGAAAGTTTTCCGCGAGCGCAGTTGGATGAAACGGGCGCGCCGCCCCGCGCCCCGAGCTCGCCCCACCCTCAATCCGACGCCTCTCTGACCTACCCCGACTCCTTGCTAAGCCCGCGCCCTCTCTCCGATTTGCTCCGCCCCCGTACCACCTCTTCCTTCCTCTTCGAACACCCCATTCGCAGCCTTGTCAAGCTGTGTACTTACGACATACCTTCACGATCTACCGTCACGACCTACCGTCACGACCTACCGTCACGACCTACCCTCATGACCTACCCTCACGACTACCATTACGTTCTACCGTGAGACTTACCCTCACGACTACCATTACGTCCTACCGTGAGACCTACCCTCACGACCTATCCTCACGACTACCATTACGTCCTACCGTGAGACCTACCCTCACGACTACCATTACGTCCTACCGTGAGACCCTCACGACCTATCCTCACGACTACCATTACGTCCTACCCTCATGACCTACTCTCATACCGAACGACACGCTTTACCCTCACGTCGAATCCACATGCCGAACCCATACGCTATATTTACATGTCATATCCACACGTAATCTTCCGTTTCCCCCACTCCACCGACCCACCCCCGAGAAGGACACTCGCAGGGAATGGGTCGCTAAGGGAAGCCAGAGTCCGTTACTGATTTATTTAACTGATCTTTTGAAAGCAAAATTAAAACTAGCAGTGCTTTAAAAGCACATACTTTCTCCCATTTTATTTAACACGACCGCTTAATTGTACTAATTCATAAAACTGCACAAGTGTTTTCAATCAGCAATTTTTTTTATATCGTACAAACACTCGAACTCAGACCCTCAAACTTTATTTGGCATGAGCCTTACCTCTACATTATCGAAACGCACTATCAGAACTTGTAGTTTCAATAATGTTAAAGTTTTGAATTTTCGAAAATACGGAAAAAATTAGACTAGCATAATATTTTTACTTCATTTGTTACCTGCAACCAGAAAATTAAGAACCGTTTAAAGCATTTTGTGAATTTTTTGAGAAATTGCATAAATTTCAGACAAAAATTACGCAACTTGTTTTTAAAAAAATTACATGATCTTTTGTAAAGAGCTGATTTTTTACAACAGTTTTTGTTCAATGCAAAAATCGTTATTTTCAATTTGTATTTTTGAAATGTTACCTTTTTGCAATTTTCGAAAATAGGGAGAGTTTGTCAAAAATGGAACTAGAACCATTTATATTATTTTCAACGTTTTCTATTTTCATGTAGTAGATTTATAAAGTTGTTCTTTTCTGAACTATTTTTTCTAAAACTCTTTCCATATGTGGAATGTAATCGCTTTGGTTCAGCTCGTAATTAATTTTCATTAACAATAAAGAATAAAACTGACATATATGATTCAAAATTTCCAAAAAATATATTCTAAATGTGTTAGGTTAAAAATGTGCTCTCGGCATTTTGGTTTAAAGTAGCTTACATCGAAGAAAGATTAAAAGAAAGAGAATGGAGAGGTGAATTAAACAAAAAGATAGCAAGATTTGTTAATATGTTAAAAGTTAAACGAGAAACACTTCTAGTGAAAAATACCGTGGTTGAAAATACCTCTTCATCAGAGCCAGTCGATTTTTGGACCGCTTCCAATATTAAGTGAGCCTATCCTGACCGCACCAAAAAAATGACAGGGCAAAGAAACTAACGCGAATTCAAAATGGATCCCTTAGATTATTGACGATGGCATCAAATAAACTAGCCATAAAACAAAATATGACGACCGCAAATGTTTAACTACTTGAATTTTAAACAACACTTTGTGCTAATAGTGTATGACGAAGACTGCAGGCAAAATAATTTAATCTCCTGAGAATTAACGAGTCTTTTCGTGGTGTTCTATAAATTCCGCCATTTAAATCAAAGCTTATACTGCGCGCTGAAAATAGCTACTACGTTCTGCATCGCCAGCCAAACAACTTAAATAATGAAGCGCCGCGGTTTTTGTGAAAAGAATCAAATCGAGGAGAAAGAGGAACTCAATAGTCGTCACATAATATTAACGAGAGGAGCCAAAAGCTAAATACTAGGAATTATTCCTAAAATATTATTCGTCTCGAACGTTCTTCCAAAATTAGTCATGAAAGCAGATTCTTCTCCATCAAGAATATGCAGTCATCTTACACTCTTCTTAGAGCACGTCACAGAACGGATATTTTAACTCTAATGAAACCATCTTAAGGATATATTCATTTATTCTTTCCTGAATTTGGGCCGGTAAAACTTTGTGTCTTTTGAATGAGGTGAATTAAAACAAAATTCAAAAAAATATACTCTTCCAAATTAAATAATGTAGAGCTTTGCGATGTTTGACTCGCAAAAGACGTACTTTGACTTGTTTCGAGAAAACGGGTATTTCTAATACTGTGTCAGAATTGTGATGTCGATTTCTTAAGTGATTTATTTGTAAAATTACCATTAAGATAAATACAGAGACCCTTCACATCCAAAATTTCGAGGCTGGGTATCCAGACGAACAATTCCCAAAACTATAGATTTTTATTTCATGGTGCCTCAAAGAAGTGTACTTGAACCTTTCTGCTACTCACTTTATGCTGTCTACACCACAACATCTGTAAACGAATCGACAGCAACCTGCGTGGACGACACAGCCATCTTGGCTCGACACGAAAATCCACCAGAAGCATCACGTCTGGTGAACTATCCGCAAGTGGCGGAAACGCTAGCACCTCAAGATCAATGACAAGAAGTCTGCCCAAGTCACCTTCAGTCTGAAGCACGAAATATGCTCACCTATAAATATCGGATCGCAACCAGTTCCTCAAAACGACTCTGCAAAATATCTTGGACATATTCCGGTCAGAAGAATCACGTAAAAAATACAAATTAAAAATACAACAAAAAATTAGACCTAAAACGTATAATGTTAAACTGTCTACTGGGAAGAAAATCATCTTTAATCGCAAACAACTCAAAATTCTATCGTTGAAATTTTTCAACGCTTGCAGTCAATAGCCTTATGAAAATTAGTAAATGTCCCGTGATACGTAACGAATGCAACAATACATTAAGGCTTAAAAACCCCAACAATACAAGAAGAAACCAACAATACCAGTGCAAAATACCTAGAACGACAACATAACCATCCTAATATTCTAGCCATCAACTTACATCACAATAGGGACACCACCACCAGATAACTTCCAGAAATCATAATTTAGACCTTGCGTATCGACTGTAAATTGTTCATTGCAAATATGTTGTGTTCTATGTATTTATTATCGTATATATTTATTATTAACTACTAATAATGTAATATTAGTGGAGTACGGTCGATGGGCTTTACTCATATCAATTAGTAATATGCACAAATTTGTACAATTTTGCCGAATATTTTATAGAAAACACATTGCAAAATAAAAATAAATAATAAAAAAATCATGGTGCAAGAGTACAATGGTGTGAGATTGTGTCAACAATCGACATTGCTTCTATTACAAATAGTTGGAGTAACCATGGTTTACGTGCTTTTTTCAATGAAGTGACAGTTATCCAGGATGAACATAATGTGAGCTTTCAATAACTCTGTTGTAGTAAGAACTCACAAGGATATTTTACTTCCTAGCGTTAGATCAGCTCAGTTGTAGGGCAAGGTCTCCCCGCAAGCTTACATCAGTTCTGAGGGGATGTGCCTAAAGTCTTGCCGGCATACCACACCGGATTCGAGGGGATGATGGAATGATGATTATTACGACGGGAAAGAAAGGTTGCACGCGATCTCCATCTCGTTTCGGCATATCTGTAAATATGTGAAACAACTTCACATCATTTCAGAGCAGTCGGCTTACAAATTCGTTTCAAGCACTCACCACAATCTCACCCATGTTTAACAAATAAAAAAAATCAAGTAAATATATGTTACCTTGTCGGGATCTGATCTGCGATTTCCTCACCACTTCAATGCTCGAGCAGTAAAGCGTATCTTTGTGCTTGCTTGAAGGAACCGGTATTGGTAAGAGCTCCCAAGCTCAATCTTTCTAATCTCTTGTTAATTTGTGAGTGTTCCCTTTCTTTCGAATAGAATATACAATTTCAGTTATACTTTCCGGAAACATTCACAGATTCCATGCAAGGATTTTGAAATCTTTCGTTTGAAGGTTAACTCATTTTTTGCCTTTTGTGCAATACATTCTGATTCTGTTGTTACATAAAAATCTGCACATGCAATTCAAAAGAAAAAATATAAATAAAAAACTATAAATAAAAACAAACAAATCGTGAGCAGAAGACAATGACGTAACGAACACAACGTTATTTGAGCCGAAAGGACACAATTATTTGCCGAGCCCACCAGTATATATAACCCAAACCAATTTAGCAAAGCCACGAATCCACAGCAACGTAAAAAATGCCTTGAATCGATTCTTTCGTGCGGTCCATCCGAATTCCACAGGTACGCAGAAATCTACTCTTGCATTTGAGAAGAAAACTTCCGAGTAAAAATAAAATTTTATACAGATGCCTACGATGTCACCAGCAGTCATTTGAGCTGGCAGTACACAATTACTACCAGATCCCACCAGTATATATAACCCAAACCAATTTGGCAAAGCCACGAATCCAGAGCAACGTCAAGAATGTGTGCGTGAATGCGTGAATCGATTCTTTCGTGTGGTCCATCCGGATTCCGGCGCTACGCCTGGCCCGGGCTGGCTGAGGCCAACGAGGGGCGGGGCGGCCCGAAGGCGTGAATAAAGCGGCGGCGGCGGTGGTGGCCGCATTGAGAACGGGGGCGCGCGCCGTGTCGTTCAAGAACGGCGCGAGGCATTTGTTTGGCCAAGACGCGCTCCATTCATCTGGCGCCTGGCGGGCCGGCGCCGGTATTTGGTAAATGCGGTCTGGCGCAGACAAGCTATTCGGGGCCTGCCACCGACCACGCGGTGCGGACTTATCACGCTGTGGGCCGCGTTTGGTCAACAGTTCGTCCATTGCCGAAGCTCAGGAATATCTTTTCCTGCCTAAGGAACTGTTCTGGAACCGCTATTTTTTATTATAAATTTCTTGAGAACAAACATCACTTCCTTGTTGGATAAGATTGAAGTATATAATACACAGTGAACAAGCCCCAATGATTAGTCGCAGATTTACACACTTAAATTATATTTATATGAACTGGTACATTTAACATCAAAAGGAGTAGAATAAAACTAACTAGCTTAATTAATGAGTTAACAAACAATTCAATGGGAATTACACGCAAGTCAGAAAACAAATTGTTTACACTAAGATGATAAACTGCAGAATTGTTTTAAAAATGCTGCAATGTACATTAATGAATATTTTTTTACAAGAATGATCCCAATAGTTGTTGAAGTTCGGCAAGAATTGTAAAATCGTGACCAAAGGTACCTAAATAAAATTTGAAATCATTTTTCTGTCGTGCAGGTAGGTTCGATGACTTTACAACAACACAATAATTATACGTATCTACATTCTATAGTAAACAATAACTCGTACTTTCATTTTCACCCTCATTTAGATTTTCCTTCGAATATGAGAAAAGGAAATATTTTCATACTGCGTATTCCGAAAAAGTATTCAATATTTTCTTTTCAAAAAATTTTGAATCTTTTGTTATAATTTAATCTGCAGCGCATTTAATAATTTTACATCCTGCATTATCCCACACAATTACAACCATTTGTTAAAAGTTTAATTTTTTTTGACTCTGCGATACCCTTTTATCTACTTTCAGATGGACAAAATGTTCAGTTATTTTCTAAATCTCTCGATTCTCGAAAAAAAGTGTTTGAATGTAATTTTCGACAATGAAAATTCTATTTTTAACGTTGCCTCTTATATCAAATTTCGGAAATTTTGTTTGAATGTCAAATAATTTAAAGTAAAATTCACTACTTTAGGTGTAACGAGACAACAGTAAAATATCTAACAGTTAAATCATTATATTAAATATTCTAGCAAGTTAAACATTTTATTGCCGTTCTACCATCGCTACTCGTTTCTCCTCGACAAAATATAGGGAAACACTGGAACAGTATTTCGTAACGAACCCTCTTTCTATACTTCAACTCAAGTGTCACTCCTCCATCGAACCCCCTCACGGTACTGTTAGCTCTTGTAGCCTCAACGACATTTAACGGGAAGTTATTTTGTTACAGCCGTCATAAAACTATCGCCTTTCATTTAATAAAATGCCTACTATGACTTTGACGGGTATCAGTAACTTTGTTAACATATTTTTGATATACATCTTAGCAAATTTATTCATTTGTCCCCTTCATTTGTCCGTTTTTCACATGAAATACGAATTCTCTATCAAAAAAGGAAAGGCAAGTCTTTAAACCACAATTGTAGAGTGATAATATTAAATGAGTCGTACTCTTAAGTGTCCCCGTGTACAATTTGCCTCCTGACGGATAGGTGGGAACTTATGGAAACGAAAGCATTCTTGTCTGTAATTCGAAAGTGAGGGGTTGAATTTCGTGTTTAGTTTCCTAACAAAAGGCTATTTTAGTTTTGCGCATTTGTGCGCAGTTTTTTTGGGTGAAAAACAGTTTAAAATTTCAAGAACACATTATACACAAGAGAGATTGTGTGATAATAATTATCCGATGAGTATTAGTTTGGATGTGAAGTATTTGAGAAGATATTCGATTTACAAATGACATAAGATTTTATTTAACCTATTTTAGAAGTAATATCTAAATACAAGCGTCTTCCAGAACACTTATTTTAAGTTATTTTTATCGAGAATTTCTCTTGATTTATATATTTTCATAACAAACTGTTTGCCCACTAAGTTTGTTGGCATACAGTGCGTTGAAAAATAAGCGCGCGCATTTTATGCAAATTACGGATGCCAAAGGCCGGAGCCTTGTCACCAACTGCCCAATGCCAAGCGTTAACTGTGCCCTTAAAGGTTAAGGGTCCACCTTATAGCCTGCTACAAGACACCATTTTATTGGGGATTGTCGTCGTTTGCACTGTTCTCACGTAAGTAAGTCGATTCCATTACAAGAACGTTAAGGGAAAGAGTAGATGAATGATATTAAATAAGTTTACGACGATGACAAGAGATTTAGGCTCTGTTGGGAAGAAACGTAATTTTGTCGTACAGAAGCCGAAAGGATTACTAAGAAAACTGTGATTCCATAGAGCATCCCAGATATTTAGTTTGAAAGAGACCTCACCGAAGGCTGGAGTGTTCCAATTTTAAAATATTAGGCAGCCAGCGTTCGTTTAACGGCTTTACACCTGTTTAGTCTTACGATTGACGTGATCAATTTCTTTTCGTATTCAGTCTGATAACACCATATAATTTACAAGCTATGTTCGTGTGAAATATGGCTTGGGTAATCTCACATAGTTCACAAGACCCAACATCTCTAAATAACATCTTTAAAATTAAATGCAGAATACGGAATTTTAATATTCGACTCATCCAATGATAAGAAGCAGATTCACAACAATACAGTTAAATTGTACACCAAGATGATTTGGACAAGAATTATTTTTGGCTTTCTGAAGTTTCTTTTTGTGATCTCTTCAATCATGTAACACTAATTGCTCTATTTCACTGCGCCCATACGCAGTGTCTACAACGCTACTTTAAGTAGAATTAATCTATAATAAAGTCGTTTAATTTACACTGCAGTAAAACTAAAAATCGTGTAGTTTTGCAAATGAATATCAAATATCAATACAAGGGAAGAGTGTTACGAATCATTCATTGCAAACTATTATTAACGAAATAAACAATTATTCTTTCAACTGCTTACGTGGTGTCGTGGCCGGCCAAATCCAAATGTAAGCCGCGCAGTGCTGCCTCCACCGCTTATCTGCTCCCCCGCGAGCGCTGGCGCGTCCACCGCGGTCCCCGGCGCGGCGCCCCGAGTCAATCGAGAGGGCCACTGAGAGCCCTGTGGGACCGGGCGAAGGCGGGGGGCGGCAGGCGCGAAGGACGGGGCAAGTCGGGGCGGGAAAGAAGGGTGGGCCGTACATTGGGGAGCGGGTCTAAGCAAAAATGGACTGTTGGCGGATGGACGGGCGGGCTAAACTGGACGCAGAAGGTCGGCGTAGGTTAATCTAGCGAGTCGAAACGCTGCACTGGTTATGCGGGCAATGTGCAGGTATCGGGCGTGGGCTTAACAGGACGTGAACGGGGGAACGGGACGGGACGCGACGGGACGCGACGGACGCGACGGGACGGGACGAGATTGGACGGAAGGGACGGGAAGGCGACGGAGGGCTGGGGGGCGGGGCGGGGCCGGGCTGGGGGGGGCGGGCTGCGAGGGCGGTCTTGACGGACGAGGCGGGCGGGTGGGAAGGTGCAGGTTGGCGGGAGCGGGGCGCGGGCGGAGGTGGGGCGGGGCGGGAGGGCGAGGTGGCGGGGCGGAGGGGAGGGCGGGAGAGGGGTGAGACGCACCGAGGGCCGGATGAATCGGGCCTAGGTCAATGGAAGCAGGGTGAGACGTGGCGGGGTGGACGGTAGTGGGAGGGAGTGGGACGGATGAGAGTGGTCGGGGTGAGGGGAGGATGGAGAGGGATGAGGCAGCGTACCCGAGGAGACCCCAGCCGCGCGCTTATTCATAGGTGGCGGGGGGGGGGCGCTGTGCGCGATGGACGCGTAGCCTGACGTTCGGTGCAGGAAGGGAGGGATGGAATGGGACACTTGGGGGAAGTGCAGTGGGTGGAAGCAGGGTAAGTAATGATGCGGGTTGGGTGTATGTGAGGCGAGGTGCGAGATGATAGCAAGGAGAAGAAAAAAGTATTAAAAGAAAGGACAGGCAGCACGAAGGGAAAGGGTGGGGCACAGGGAGGGGCGGCGAGGTGCAGAGAGGAAAGTGATGGGGCGGACGGGGGCGGGAGATAAAAAGGAAGGGGGGATGAGAAGGGAAGTTTTTGGGGCGAGTGTAGGTAGGAGGAGCGGTATGGAGGCGTAACAGGATAGGGGGCGAAATCAAACCAGAATAGTAGACGGGATGAAGTGAAGGGGAAGGACGGAGTGAGCGGGTTTGGCGGAGTTGTGAGATGAATTGGAAAGGACTGGGCGAGTGAGGGAGGAAGATTGGGGTAGTGTGTAATTTGTGAGAGGGATAGGGTAGGATGAAAGACAGTGGTAGAATGGAAAGTACAGGACGGTGTGTGAGCGGGGGAAGAGGGGTTTTGAAAACGGGCTGAGCGTGTTTGTGCAGGGCAAGGCGAGGTGAAGCGGGGCAGGTATGGTTGGAACGGAGTAGGGCGATGTGGAGTAGAGCGGGGCGAGGTGGAGTGGGGCAAGGCGGATTTGAGAGCAGAACAATGCGGATTGAGCAGGTCAAGGCGGTTTTGAGCAGGGCAGGACACGTTTTAACAGAGCAAGACGACTGCGAGCAGAGCAGAGTGGAGCGGAGCATGGCAGGATGAAGCAGGCCAGAGCAGGACGGAGCGGGGTGGGGCGGGGCAGAAGCGGGTTTGAGCGGCGCAGAGCGCGGCAAAACGGGGGAGAGCGGAACAGGGGCGGGGCGGCGCGCACCTCTGCGCAAATCGACGCAGGGCAGCGGGGGCCGGGGGAGCGCGGAGCCCCGGGAGCGTGGGGACAATGCGTGTCGCCCGGCGGCCGTCAGCTGTCGCGCCGCCGCCGCCGCCGCCGCCGTGGCCGAGGGCCCTGACGCGGACGCGCCTCCATCAATCTCCCAGCTGCGGTGCCGCGCCGGCGCTGCCGCCGCCCCGCCGACAGCTCGGCCGATTTGGACGCGGTCCCCCCTCTCCACCAGTCCCCTCCGCTCTTCTTATCCCACGGAGAGGGACTCGGCGTGTTATTCTCACGAATACGACATGGCGTCGCTCGGTGATTGCTGGTACAATGTTTGTTAGAGTCTTGAGTTTCTTCATTACGTATTGTACAGAAGAACTTCTGGTTCTTTTCTTACTCGCATTTGATACATCCTACTAGAAAGAAAATCTACGCAGTAGAGTGCATATATAGTAATTTTAATCACGCGATTGTACTTGATATTTGGGAAAATTTAACATTTCGAAGCGAGTTGTGCTGAGCCTAGATAAGCCTACTATAAAGTCCAAGTGTGTGGCGTATATTTCTATACCGTTTCATTTCCATAGATACGAGGTTCTTTATTGAAAGGTCATTGCACCATAGTGACGAGAAGCACATCAAGTGAGACAATGATTTTTAGTCTCCTAGAAACGTCTGCTATACTTTTAATGAAACGACATTTGAAATTGAATTGAGAAAAAGTCAGCTATTTTTGTTCGAGAAATGAGTGTAATTGTCGGTTTAATGTGTTAAAATTAAGCTCATCGCCACGCTCAAGATCATCACTCGTATGCATATTTACACGTACTGAGAAACGCACAAATTGTATTGAAGTTGTGTAACAGGACGCAACCATCACAAAAGTTATTACAATGATGGAATAGAATTAAAAAATAGTGAAGATTTCAATTTTAAATCTAAATCGTCTTGAGTATAAATGTTTGCTGAGTAGCGTAATTGGTTTCCTCTAAGAGTAGTCATAACATTTGATTCATTTACAGCCCATCATGGTACAATTTATTAATTTCTAACACATTCACGTGAGGAACACAAGTTATTCTGCAAATGCATTATCAGAAGTTCGTATACTGACATGCGTTTGAGTATAAGACAGACAAAGTATATGACAAACAAAATCAGTTACAAATTCGCTCTTTTGAGTGAATACATTACAGAATTTGCTATTTATTTTAGCTCTATTTTAAGTTTGCTGAGAATTAAATATATAATAAAAATAAAATGTTTATAAAATATATTGAAAACTAATGCAGAAATTATCAGAGAACGTAAGTATGATTCAAAAATATCTCCTTACAAAATCACAGACAGCATTGTATTTACTTCCAAGTTCAAACAGAATGTGCGATTCAAATCTTCCAATTCCTTTATTACCCTGTATGGAAAATAAAATTACGCTAAATAATAGTTATTATGTATAAACAAAACATTTAGTTACTAAGAGGGAGCTTATGCATGATACGAACATTAAAAGAAGTGGCTCATAAATGAAATTATTAGTGCCTCTTTTATCTGGTCCATGTTGCTAGTAATAAATATAGCAAATAAAAATAGAAATACTGGTTCAACCTTGGCAATTTAGTTCAATTATTAGTTTCGGAAGGAACAAGGAATGTTCGTCGTTAGTGATATATTGCACACAGTGTCACCATATCTCAACAGAAATTACATGTCCATAAAGGTTAATAACAGCAGCAAACTGCAATTCTCACGAGGTCTAGGGCGGCAGCTTGCGCATTGATGAATGGGACGGGCAACCACAGTCAGAAAACAACCAACAGTTTCCACGGTTTCAAGCGACTTCTAAAAGGAATAAAAATATTCCGAAGATTTACCGATTGAGGGGATAGACACAAAAGCCGTACGAGAGAGCTTTGCACTTGGAAACGTTTCCGCCCAGAGAGCGGACGCGTAGATTTTTAAAGCGCGGTTTCTGGTCCGGAGGATGCAGCAGGCGTTAATCCAAAAAACAAGCAGCCGGAAGGCACGCTTGTTTGGCGACGAATGCCGCCGATGGCGGCGGCTAGGCCAGTGAAGCTCGAAGGGCCGGCGCGGCGGCGGTGGTGAGGGAAGAGGTAAGTACTGGTGGTGGATGTGGTAGTAGCGCTGCAGGTGGTGGAGGTGGTGGAGGGACTGCTGGATGTAGTGATGGTTGAGGGAGTGCTGGTGTCAGAGGTGACAGCGAGAATTCATGTGTTGGCGTGAGTGCTGGTGGTAGTAGAGATTGCATTAGGGGTGGTGGAGATAGCGCTTGTGTTCATGTTGGTAGTATTGGTAGTAGTGATGATGGAGGCTTGATGGCTGTGGCGGTGGTGACGTTGGAGGTGGCGTTGGAGGCGGCGGTGGAGGTAACGTTGGAGGTGATGATGGAAGTGGCGTGGGAGGTGGCGGTGGTGGCGATGGAAATGGCGATAGAGGAGGCAAATGGAGGAGGTGGCGATGGAGGTGGCGTTTGAGGTGGCCGTGGTGCTGGCGTTGGATCTGACGTTGAAGGTGGCTTTGGAGGCGGGAAGGGCGATGGAAATGGCATGGGAGGTGCCGGCGGTGACGATGGAGATGGCGATGAAGATGGCGGTGGTGGTGATGGAGGTCGAGAATGGAGGTGGTGATGGTGGCAGTGGCGTTAGATGAGGTGAATTGAGGTGGCCGTGGTGGCGATGAAGGTGGCGGTGGAAGTGGTGGAGGTGGTGGTGGCGATGTATTCTATCATGAATTTATTATATTTGAAACAATGCTATCTGGCACCAGTACTCTATGCTTTGGGGGAAAAAAAAAAAGGGTTAGTTACAAATATGTATTTTTTAAAACGGTTTCTAATTTTTAAATACTTTATATTTGAAATGGGTGAACATCTATGAAGCAGGATAAGTTGAGATTTTAATAATAAATTCTGAAAATCCGTTTATTTATAGTTCTATATTACATAAACAATTTGCATGGTCTTGTGTTAGTAGCGCACGAATCTAAATTCTCATTCGGCTATTTTCATTGTAATCAATTAAACCATGAAAATACATTGCGCATCGCAAAAAAATTAGGCCTAAATACATAAATCGCGTATTTTCTCAGAATTGTGTATATAAATTTTCGTCAGTTTTATATCGTTTCTGATTAGTTCACTTCGTATTCAATGTCATTTTTTGATTACGCGCATAGCATAACAACTAAATGAATGTCTAAATTAATGTATGTTTACCCATATATATGATGTAATCTGTTTGTGTATCACAGATTAGGTACTTGAACAACATCATAGTATCCTGTACATATATATACGAGAGTGCATTTCTCGGCGTAATTTGCATCGAAATATTAATGTCAATTGTTTAGAATGTAAAGTTTAGGTTCATTATCACAGTTAAACCATATTTTTTGCCTCAGGTTATTGATGATTAGACTGTAAAAAAATCGTGCCATATAGCCTCGGTCGTAATCTATTGTTAATTTTTTATGTTCTAATGGGAGTGAAATTGCACAGAAGAAACAAATTTCAGGACTGTAGAGGTGTTAAATATGAAATATATATATATGAATAATAATGTTCATATAAGGATGTTTTATGGCAAATATATTTGAAAACTATGCATGATAATTCTCAGAGGAATGTAGAGTATGGATTAAAAATATCTCCTTTACAAAATCACAGACAGCATTGTAGTTTTTACTTCTGCAAGTTCAAACGATGTTGCGATTCATAATAAGTCTTTTTGAACGTCGCAATGATCACTCGTCTTACATTAACCTTTTATTTCTTCGTACGAAGAAGATGAGAAAGGCTAATCAGTATATTCAATTCTGTTACATACAAAAATTCATCTTTGTGGGGAAAATTACATTAGAGGGGCTATCGGTGAAACTCAAAAGATTGTCTACGTCATAAATAATGTGACATGTTATTATGTTAGTAAAGCTCTCCCAGCTTATCTACAAACAATTTTAGTCCGTTTTCTAAAATTTACTCAAAGGCTAAAATGTCTAGGTTCGTTGGGTACTGTGTATACATTGTTATCGTTATCGATCTAAATTTCTATAAGTCTATTAACAGCTACATTATCTCACTAGACACTGAAATTAAATATAGTTGCAGCACGTAAAAGAATATGGCAGTTGAATTATTTTATCAAAAGGGTGCTATTCCACGGACATTCTTCATCACATTATCTGCGTCCATGTTCTAGTATAAAATATAGAAATAAAAATAGAAATACTGGTTCAACCTTTGGCAATTTAAGTTCAATGTATTAGTTTCGGAAGGAACAAGAATGTTCGTCGTTCAGTGATATATTGCACACAGTGGTCAGCAATATCTCAAACGAAATTACATGTCCATAAAGGTTAAGTTAACAGCAAGCAAAACTGCAATTCTCACGAGGTCTAGCGGTGGCAGCTTGCGCATTGATGAATTCGGGACGGGCTACCACAGCAGTAAAAACAACCAACAGTTTCCCAGCGGTTTCAAAGCGACTCTTAAAAGGAATAAAAATATTCCGAAATTTACGCGATTGAGGGATAGACAACAAAAGCCGATTCGAGAGGAGCTTTGCCACTTGGAAACAGTTTTCCGCGCCAGAGAGCGACGCGTAGATTTTTTAAAGCGCGGTTTCTGGTCGCGGATGAATGCAGGCAGGCGTATCCAAAAAAACGAAGCAGCCGAAGGCTACGCTTGTTGTTGGCGACGATGCCGCCGATGGCGCGGCTCGCCAGTTGAAGCTCGAGGGGCCGTGCCGCGGGGCGGGTGTGAGGAAGTAGGTAAGTAACTGGTGTGAGTGGATGGAAGAAGTAGGCCTGCAGTGTGCGAGGTAGGTGGAGGGACTTGCTGGATGTAGTATGTTTGAGGAGTGCTGGTTCAGATGCTGACAGCGAGAATTCATGTGTTTGTGCTGAGTGCTGGTGGTAGTAGAGATTGCCATTAGTGGTGTGAGATAGCGCTTGTGTTCAATGTTGGTAGTAATTGGTATAGTGATTGATGGAGCCTTGATGGCTGTGGCGGTAGGTGAGTGTGAGGTGGCGTTGGAGGCGGCGGGTGGAGGTAACTTGGAGGTGATGATTGGAAGTTGGCGTGGGAGGTGGCGGTGTGCGATGGAAATGGCGATAAAGAGGAGGACACATGGAGAGGTGGCGATGGATGGGCGTTTGAGTGGCCCGTGGATGCTTGGGTTGGTCTGACGTTGAACGGTGGCTTTGGAGGCTGAAGGGCGATGGACATGGCATGGGAGGTGCCGCGCGGTTGACGATTGGAGAATGGCGATGAAGATGGCGTGGTGGTGATTGAGGTCGAGAATGGAGTGTGTGTGGTGGCAGTGGCGTTAGATGAGTGTGAATTGAGGGTGCCGTGGTGCGATGATAGGTGGCGGTGGAAGTGGTTGGAGTGGTGGTGGTGGCGATGGAGTGCGAAGAGGAGGCAAATGGAGGTGCGTGGAGGTGGCGTATGAGTGGCGTCGTGCGTGGCTGTGGCGTTGGATGCTGACGTTGAAGGTGGTTTGGAGCGCGTAATGGACATGAGAAGGTGGCATCGGAGGCGGCGGCGCGTGCGTGTCGGGAGGTCGCCGGCCTGCATAAAATGACAATGGCGGCGGCCGCGGCATGCAAAGGCAGTGCCTGCGCAGGCTGCAGCCCAAGCATATCGCCGCTCCGCGAAACTGCGGCGGGCCCCTCCCGGCGCCGTGCATCCAGACCGCCCGACCGCGCGCCGCAGCCACGCCCTGCCCCCGCACCGCGCCACTCGAGCGCCGGCCGCGCCCTCTGCGCTGCGCCGCTCGGCTTCGGTGCGTCACATTGAGAGCGATCTCCCAAGGAGCACCGAAACCCGACCATTTCCTTTTATCTTCCTTTCCCGTTGTAGTTATCAATTATTTTTTAAGACGATTCTATCAACTGCCAATTTGATATTGGAAATTTTTGCGTTTTTTACAAAGTAAATGCGTACCGGAAAGCGTTGAAACTCATCTTGAACTCTAATGGTATGCAAACTGCGGAAAGCGAATAAGTTTTCTTCTTTGAAAAGTGATGTGCATGGGTTGCACTTTACCTAACTAATAACGCGGTACCGCTGGCGTGATCATAGGTCATTTTCGGAATATGATTAAGGAGTAAATGAGCGTAAAAGTTAATTAGTGGTTCCGAGTGCGTCGAATTGCATATCATAATTCCATAAGTGTGTATGTCGCTAATTTAGCCGGCATCTCACCAGCGTGGCGCCGTCCCAACTGGGGAAATCTCCAAGCATTTTCGTGACATGTTTGTAGTGAAGTCATGTAAGTTATGTTAGCTGTAAGGGTGTGTCGATAGGAACAAGGAAGGGAGGCAGAGAAACATCGGCGGCGCGTCCATGTGGGCCTGTTTTTTGTTAAGTACTTCTCGGATTCGATCGGTGTTTTGATCGGAGATAGAAACGCACAAGAAACTATCACAGAGCAGCGAGCGTTAAGTTATCCTTTTAGACCCAACTAATTCAGACTTGCTGCACGTAATGCGCGAAAATACTAGGTAGTGGAACCGGTACCACCTCCGTCAAAGAGAGACTGCAAAGACATCAGTTTTGAACGCGCCTAAGCCAGCTCTCCGGTTTTTCGTGTTTATGTGATTTCACAGTTTCTAGCTTGCAGGTAGGATAAGATGGAAACGTTTTTTTATTGAGAGAGATAGTGAATCCCGGGCATTCGCCTAACTATAGATAGTTACATCTGCAAAGTGGCTAAAACGTAGTGACTCTGATTCATCTAGCTGCTCTTTTTAATAGGAAATTAGGTTCATAGAGATAATCGATTATAGGATTTAAGTTTGTTTTTTAACTGACAGGCATCCAATTTTGAGGGTAATATTCTCACACGGTTCTGAAGACACGATTGAGTTATGCATCCAAATAATTACTCCAAAAGTATCCGGTAAAGTTTGTCTATAGTCTTCTAAATTCTGGGCATAAAGCAAGTGTTTAACTTTTTTCATTTTTCCCTTTTACCACTCCTAACACTTGAAAGATTTTTAAAAATAATCCGTAAAATATTCTCAATATTTTATAATACCAGAGATCAAATAATTTCGTTATATACTGGTATCCATTCCGATTATGTTAGAAGTATCTTATATATATATGTTTCGAACGTCGATGTTTCTAGAGCTGTACTGACGCCACTTTTACTTTTTTTTCCAAAACATCCTATATGCGTAGATCGCTAGTATAGTTGTAAGCTGCACGTATATGTTAGTATAATTGGTTGCTTCTCCCTAGTATATCACCAAGTAATATTCTAATTTTCCTCCCAGTATCACCGGTACGTTTAACTCTGGTACAGAAGAAATGAAATGTGAGTCTAGAAAACGAATAATATACATTTGGAAGTGTTGATGGATCAGTTGATGAAGCAAGTTAGGGTGAAACACGGAAACCGCCCAAGAAAGGCGGTTTGCACAAGAAACCTTTCCCACGATCGCCGGGGATCCGAACTCTGTTCTCGGAGTGAAACGGATGTTCTGCTCGCGGAGGCGTGGGTAGAGGCACGTGCGCAGACATGGAGCGTGAATGTTCCAATCTGTGCATTCGGCTGCACTCTCGCTATCGCTATCCGCCGCCCGACCCCTTTCCCCTTGCCGCCTACTCGTCTACCCCTCCGTGTTTCCGCTGCCCGCGGGAGGCAGAAGAACGCGCGTCGTATCCCGTGACAAAAGAAGGCCCACGCGCGCCCGCGCCCGCCAGCATAACAGCAGCCGCCCGCGTGACGCTTCGTGCCGCTTCCGGCGCGCGACAGCCTCGGCGAACGCGACATGGCGCGACACGGTGCGACACGGGCGCGACGGGCGCGGCCGGCACCGGCGCGGCACGGCGCGGCACGGCGCGGCCAGGCGGCGGCACGGCCGAACACGGCGCGACACGGCGCGACATCGGCGCGGCACGGAGCGACACGTGCGCGAACACGGCGCGACTATACGGCGCGACACGCGCGCGACATGGCGCGGCACGGCGCGGCATCGGCGCGGCTACGAGGCCGCGGGCATCGGCGCGCATCGGCCGCGGCACGGGCGCGGGCACGGGCGCGGCACGGCGCGTGATCGGCGCGGCACGGCGCGACACGGCGCGACACGGCGCGACTATCGGCGCGATCACGGCGCGGTCGCAGCAAGGGCGCGGCACGGGTCGCGGCGACGCACGGCAACGGCACGGCGCGGCACGGCGCGGCGGCGGCACGGCGCGGGCACGGCGCGCCGGTCACGGAAGAGCGGCGCGCACGGGGGGGTCGAGGAGTGATATTGGAAGATAGGAGACCGGGGAAGGTGGCTCAGGGAGATCGACTGAGTGCTGTGCTCTGACCAGGTTTGAGTTCCCGAGCGGTGGGCAGGAATTTTTTTCGGCTTACTGGCTTGGAGATAAGGTCTATGTTCAGGCCGGCTGGTCTGCGAGGCGAATGCGTAGATGGATGATGTATATTCGGTATGCTTTCCGTGGTTTTCTCCGATGAACGCCGTCGGCGAATGCAGGAGCCGTGTCCATGCGCTACACATCAAGCACATGTCGCGAACATCTGGTGGGAACCTTTGTCCGCGGGTGGGGCGGAGTCTGCGGTGAGAGAATAGCTGGTTGGAAAAACCGCTACCTGACCGTATGACATAAATCTTAGCCGCGACGGTACGGGAAAACAGACGCGGATCTTCCCCATTCCGTAGAGGGGAAAGAGCAGAGCGCATCTTCCACGAGAAAAATGCACGCTACTTACGGGGCTAATGTTGGCCTTAGCCGTTTCACGCGCCTCGATCAATGAATCAAGTCGGCAAGGAAGAGAAAGAGACTGGTGAGCCACAAGACATTGGATGGGAAATGCGAGGGTAGAGGGAAAGAATTTGGCACAAGGCAGGATGGTGGTGGGGAGAAAGGATAAAAGCCGGGAAGAGAAAGTTGAGAGGCAGCGAAAGAAAAGGAAAAAGAGAATAGACAATAAATAGTGGTAGGTGACAAGCCTTATGCTAGGCGAATAAACAGAAGGAAGGGGCAATCTGCATGACACAGGATTGTCTGGATAAGTTACTAGATACAGTGGACGAAGTTGCTTGAAGCGAAATTGAAAAAATTAAAGACGCCTCAAAATTAACGGTAAGTGACTAATAGATGTTCGAGACAAGGAGTATGAAATAACATTAAGTTAGTCAAATCTTGGTATGGTAGTACCTGTTCTCAAATGTAGAAAAATTAATATTGTATGAAATCTATATTATAACAAATTAGAGATTGGTGAATCTTTATAGAGAGGTCTGGGAATCAAGCGAATTCTCTGTAAAAAAATAGTTTTTAGGGAGGGTGCACAAAATATTATGCCTAGGTAACAGTGTAAGACTCTATTTCGTTTTGCTGTGCTTATCTCATTAATACCGATCAAGCGGTTTTCAGTCTTTCCTTAATATCTACGGCATGCGAGGATGCAATAAAGTTGGTGCACAAATTAACTGCATTAATTCTTGAATAAAGTTCCTTTACTTCGTTCTTTTCTTTTTCATTCAACTCCAGAATAGATAGACGTGTTTGGCAATATTAAGCAAGGTTGCATTGTTCTATGTAAAACTTGATTTATATAATATCATTCCTGCATGTCAGAATCTGATTTTCTAAGCAATCTCAATATATCTAAAGATCTGATTACTGTGATAAGTCGGTTTGCAGTCTTACATTAGAGATAAGAAAATGCCATAATTCATTATTCTTCTTGAATTTCTTTCCTAGAATTTCTGGTTAGTCACATTCTATAACACATACTTTTACGTACGTATGTAACGTACTACGTATATAATCACGTAGTTTTATCCTTGTAGCCCTGATGTGAATCTTTAATTCTAACATGCCTTTCAACATTCCTTGCCAGATTCAGTAACGTTTCATCCAACCTCACTGAGCCTGGGTAACTTATATTTTTTTTCCTGACTTCTGCACCGATTTGTATCTTGTGCCAGGCTATGTTTGCTCAACGTCCTGCACCTTGCCGCCGCCCCCCCAGAAGAAGCCGCGGGGGCCGCGCGTCCTCGTACGAGCTCCCCCCCCACCCACGCCATCTTGGCATGTGGATACAGCTCGGGGCCGGGGATCTGAATGGGCGGGCGGGGCGGTCCGGCACGCGTGGGGGCGCGGCGCCAGAGGGGCGCGGACCCTCGATGCCTCCCGCGCGCCGGGCGGCCCGGCGCGTTGCCTCGCGGCGGCTGTCGCGGTGGCCAAGCATTGTGGTCGGCTCGCCTCACGCGCACGCGCCCCGCGGCCCCACCGCGCTCTCTGAATACATACGTCCGTCCGCGTTCCCGCCCCGCCACCGCCCAAGTCTCGCTGCGCCACGCCCCACTCGCTCTCCTGCCCCGGCCCCGAACCCGCTCGCCCGCGCCACACTCCGCCACGCCCCGCACCGCCACGCACGCCAAACGCCACGACG
>BOPP01000010.1:14174497-14192185 GCA_017312745.1 Gryllus bimaculatus | reverse complement strand
TAGTGGCGAGAGAGGAGGCAAATGGAGGATGCGATGGAGGTGGCGTCTGGTGGTCGTGGTGGCTTGGCGTTGGATCTGACGTGAAGGTGGTTTGGAGCACGCGTAATGACCATGAGAAAGGTGGCATCGGAGGCGTGCGGCGCGTGGCGGTCGGGAGGTCGCCGGCTCTGCATAAATATGACAATGGCGGCGGCCGCTGCATAGCAAAGGCATGGCCGCGCAGCTGCAGCCACAATCGCCGCTCCCGAAACTGCGGCGGGCCCTCCGGGCCGTTGCTACCAGACCGCCCGACCGCCGCCGCAGCCACGCCTCCCCCGCACGCGCCACATCGAGCGCCGGCCCGCCTGCGCTGCTCCGCTCGGCTTTCGGGCTGGTCACATTGAAGAGCAGATCTCCCAAGAGGCACCGAAACCCAGACCATTTCCGTTTATCTTCCTTTCCCGTTTGTAGTTATCAATATTTTTTAAGACGATTCGCTCATCAACTGCCTAATTTGATATTGGAAATTTGGTTTTTACAAAGTAATTGCGTATCCGAAAGCGTTGAAACTCTATCTTGAACTCTAATGGAATTGCAAACTGCGGAAAGCGAATAAGTTTTTCTTCTTTGAAAAGATGTGTCATGGGTGCACTTTACTAACTAATAACGCGGTCCGCTGGCGTGATCATAGGATCATTTTCGGAATATTGATTAAGGAGTATAAATGAGCGTAAACAGTTCAATTAGTGGTTCGCGAGTGCGTCGACATGCAATTATAATTCCATAAGGTAGTGTAGCCCGCTCAATGAGTTGAGCGGCATCTCCAGCCAGGCGTGGCCTCGTCCCCAACTGGGCGGAAAGTCTCCAAGCATTTCGGCATGTTTGTGTGAAGTGCATGTTAAGTTATGTTAGAAAGTAAGGGTGGTCGATAGGAACAGAGAAGGGAGGAGAAAACATCGGGCTGCGCGTCCAGTGGCCTGTTTTTTGTTAAGGACTCTCGGCGATTCACCTGGTGTTTGATCGAGAAGAAACGCAAAGAAATCTATCGTATCAGAAGCAGCGAGCCGTAAAGTTATCCTTTTAGACGGCAACTAATTCAGACTTGCTGACACGTAATCGCGAATAATACTAGGTAGTGGAACCGTACCACCTCCGTCACAGAAGAGACTGCAAAGACATCAGTTTGAACGCGCCTAAGCCGCTCTCCGCGGTTTCGTGTTTATGTGATTTCACAGTTTTCTAGCTTGCAGGTAGGATAAGATGGAAACGTTTATTTTTTATTGAGAGGTAGGGAATCCCGCATTCGCCGCTAACTCATTATAGGATAGATTACATCTAGGATTGCATAGTAAAGTTGCGTAATAATTGTGGGGATACTCTGTGTTTCTGCATGGCTTCTCTATTTTTTATTACGATAGTTAAAAGGAAAAAATGTGTGGAGTTCTTATAGATTCGGAATAATAGAGGACCGATTTATATGAGGATGTATAAAAAAGGGTTTGGGTTTTATTTAAACTGCTGATACACTGCCAATCCTTATGTGAAATTACATTAGATGGGTAAATATGGTTACAACACGTTGTTTGAATACCCACGTCACTCGAAACCAAATTTACTACTCAACCAACCGGGGAACTGTTAGAAGAAGGGTCATATACATGCATATACTTCCTAAATATCTAAGACACTATAATGCCAAATATTGTTGTGTTTAGTACATATTTTTTTATTTTTATACACCTATATTAACCACATCAACCTACATTGAAAAAGAGCATTTTTATTAAAAATTATAAGATTCCGGATAAACACAATATATTCTAAATTGTATGTTTTTAAATATATTTTGGAAGAAGCAGAATAACTGCGTTAGATATAACTTGTGGTGGTGATCATCCAATTACCAGTTGATGTGAAGTGTAGACAGAATCATATAATATTATTTCTCTTCTTCCAACATAACTTATAACGTAGATTATATAATTGGAAGACTTAATGGGTATTGCACCGCTTTGTGGATCTAAGCCTTGTTTTTGTTTTTTCAGAAACAAGAATACCTAATTTTAAAATCGTTACATGGCGTAGGAATATAGATAGTTTGTTTACGAGCTTGACGGGCTTTCATGCTTACAGGAAGATATCCGCTTGTCCTCCCAAGTGGATGTTCATCACCAACAAAGTTTGTGATTTATTTCTTTTTTACATTATTTGCTTTTTACGCGTTATGGTATTATGTGCGAACCCCGTGCGTTTATACGGCGGAGTTTGAGACAGTTCGCAGAGGAAAGGAAAGTCGTGGTGAGAAAGCGTGGGCAATATCTGGACGGGCAAAATAGCTGATTGTAATGAAGTACAATGGATTGGAGAAAAGTCGGTTGTTTTACGTTTTGTAGTTTACTACGGCTAGTGGAGTGTCATCAGGTGAGATGGAAACAGGGACGACGTGTGGAAGACGACGGATCGTGATTTTACACGGGAAACCAATCCGCTCAACAACCATAGAAGTAAGCTGTTGTTTCCCCTCTCACGAGAGAGCACTTCCACACGGCACTACGAACGGGTTCCAAACTCTGTTTATTTCATTGAGGTATTTATAAGAGACGTGCATGGGCCCTAGCCTCGGCATGGAGGTTGAGGTAGGTAGTAACGCACGGATTTGGCCGACTAGGTACTCTGTGGAGCCTGAGATTTGTATATATGATTCCAATCTCGTACGGCACAGTTACAGTGCTGTCTCCTACTCTATACATCTGAAGTATCCCTGATTCGCCTCGGAGGCCCCTACTCCGCTCCGCGCCTCAGCGCTTAACGCTCCCTTCCCCTCTCACGTTGTTCTTGCCTCGAGGCTGCCCCTGCGGGGACTGGGCAAAGTACTGCGGGTGAGTCGGTTAATATCCCGTATATATGACGACAAGACCAGACAAAGGGCCCTCTCGGCCGACCCGCCGGCGCGACTCGCCGCCCTCCAGCGGAAGCAGCCAGCAGCAGCTCCGCAACCGCCCGGGGCTGAGCTCGACTCTTGATGCGCCAACTTTTCTCGTTCTGTTAGTCTTGCAGGGCCCACCTCAACGTGAACGCTGTATCTCTCTCTGCCGCTCTTTATCAGCTCTGCCGGCAACAGAGTGTCGACCATAACGTGCACTCTCGTCGCTGATCAACGGACGCGAAAATGTGGATTAACGTCAGAACATCGGACGTCGATAGACGACTCGAGCCCGATATCACTCGACGAGGAAACGCTAACCAACGAGAGTACCGGCTCTCGAACGCGCCGGCACAGGACAACGATCAGTCATCTGGCGTCGTGGCCAGACTGCTCGGCAGTAACCACTTCGGCGCGATCACCGGCTCGTCTCTTTCAAGCTCTGGCGCGACACTGGTCGCGACGACGTGGAGCATCGATGAGCGCGTCGTACACGATGGAGACGCGATTTTCCTCGTGCGATCATCACGACATTCTGTTCTTGACGGCACTGTTGCTAGCTTGGCCTCACGTGCTCACGGATGTATTTCATCTCAGCGAGGTACACTTGCTGCGAGATCTGCTGCAATTCTTGATCGTGGCACGACACAACTCTGTGAGCCAGTCTATTTTTCTTTGGTCTTTCGTGCGCGCACATGCGAGCGCCGACACGGAGTGCGTCGACATCGGCTGCTCGACCAACCGCCAGACGGACCACTACGCCGTGAGTCGTGACTCGCAACACTGCGCCGTCAACGTGCCGCTCTCTCGGCACCTGGGATGTGGGACGTCGAATGCCTCTCCATCGGGAGTCGTCGATCTACGGATCGCGAGCACGAGCCTCGCACACGGCGCGTAGAGAGATCCAGTGCAGCGACCATGCAGGGCGGCCAGCAGCGACGATTAGCGGCCTCCCAAGCGGAGCTAGAGCAGCCGCGACTACCGTGGTAGTGCGTATCTCCGAGCCTGCACGAACACGCGCAGCGCGTCGGTTCGGGGCGGACAACGGCACGGGTACACATAGCGCACGCGCTCAGGAACCATAACACAGGGAGCGCCCAGACGGAGCGCTCGTTAGTGCGGCGTTGAAACAGAGCAGCAGGGTACTTGGACGCGCGACAACTGGTCCAGGTCTCGCCACGATGGCGTCGTACTCGATACGGAGTAACCTGTCGTTGACACGAGAGATGCTGCAAAAACGCTGGCGGGTGGCGACTGAGCATACGCTACTTATGTCTGAGGAGAACGCAAACTACTCTGGCGCCGGTCATTAAACTTGCTTCACGGGTCCCCGCTTACCACGGCTCTCGTCTGACACCGGACCGCTCGACACGACGTGTCGGCCTCTGTGAATACAGGTGCGCTGTGGCGACTGATGCGCGAACAACGGAGGCGCAGGCGACTGCATCAGTGCCGGACACAGAAGGTCGTGATGGCACGTTCGCAGAGCACGCTCGGCTCAGCGACCATCGGCGCGACACGTGTGCGACGTTGGGTCGAACGAGTGAGTACGACCGCCTCGACAGACTCACGGGGTGAGGGCTGGGAGATGCATCTCCAGCTGCGTTGCGGTACAAGTGCAAATTATGAGGAGGGCACGCAGTGTTTCGTAAAGAAACGTCTTATGCATCGATTGCCGCGGGATACAGAGTGCTGGTGCGTCAAGTGCGAGATTCGAAACTCGATACTTGCTTGTTGGCCGCCTTCTGACGAGGCTGCTCTCTCGAAGTTCGCCGGGCTTTCAATGGGGCTGGCTCTCATTAGCGGGATTAGTTTTTCTACTCATATCGGCGTGCTTTTAGCGAGAAGTAGTAAGTCCTTCAGGGTTTCGAAGGCCCTTGTTCTTTACGGTTGAGGATGAACATTAAGACGGCAAATGGGGTTGATGCTCTATGACACAATTTCGAGGATTGAGCATCCAGATGTCATTTTTTGCCGATCAAACGAACCGGAAAAGCGGGAGATAAGCTAGAAGAGCTTGTATGCGGATGGAGCGACGTTACACAAATAATGCAAAGATACAGGTTTGTAACAGCGAATACGACTAATAGCCTGTAGGAAAAAACTCAGAAATGATACCACGTGGATGTGGGCGTGACGCGCTGCCCTAGCTGGATGCGAGGGAGAGAATTAAGGTATTGTTTTTGAAGCATATGAGAAAAAAAATCACCTCAAGCGTGGAGTTTCTTCTGACTCCGGCCAGTTTAATTCATACATATAAATTCTGTACGGCCTCACAGACTCTATTTTTTGGGGTAGGGAAAACAACGCGCGAGAGAATTCTTCCTCCAATGTTGTACGTAGTTGCCGTGTCCAATAGTGATGCTCACTAGAGACCAACTCACCTATGTATAGTCTGAATACACTTTGCCTTTAAACTCATAGATACTAATACAGGCGTCATAGACGGATGCAACGATAGACCGGTTCCAACGGGTCTGCACCCTCGTGGTACTCCGCGACATTCAAAATCAATCAGAATAGATTGGACAGATTCAAGAGAACCATGATGGATGGCATCAGACACTACGTAGGCGGAGGAAAGGGTACGCATGTGAGATGGGTAGTAAAAAAAGATGGCAGATCGTTACCGGACAGCATGAGATTGGAAGTTACAATTACATACCCTAGGTGATTAATTGATATCGATTTTGTACTATTTACGTTCACCTCTCTCTTCTTTAGCGTTTTTAGTTGAAAATGAACAATTCATTGGCCAGATATCTACTAAAAAGCAGAATGGTAGCTTTTGTATCCGTCGCCTAATTTCAAATCAATTGGGTTTATTATATTTTGCCACGCCACGCCACGCTTCGCCCCGCCTCGCCCCGCCACGCGCTGCGCCCGTCGCGCCGACCCGTGTCGCCTCTCGGCGCAACGCGCCACTCTGCTCGCCCCGCACGCGGTTGTGCATTTCGCCTATCTCTCCAACCATTGCTGGAGAGGCAACGTCGCCAAGAAAATATCCTTTCTTTTTAATATCAATGCTCAAAATTAAAACACCGATGCTAATAGAACATCGACGTTAAACAAAATATAAACCCAAACCATCGATGTTATTAACTATCGATGTGTTTAAACTGGTTTAGTAGTCATTTAAGTTCACGCAAGGGGAAGTTAATTTGAAAGTGATTTGTTTATTAATATTTTAATTGAGATTTAACTGGAACAACGAAATTAAAAATCATCGGGGCAATTAACAAAATTTGAATTATGTAATTCGACAATTCAAAAAAATAAAGGTTTCTTTATTTATGAAAACTCGATTTTATCTATGTTTCACCGTTGGTTACTTTCGTCTGAAGAAAATACTATTAATAGATATGCGAATATTATTATAGAATTGTGTTATGTTCAACTTTTTTCATTTTAAAAATATCCATCACAAAATATCGAACATAAAAATCCATGTTAAAAAAACTTGAACTTAAAAAAGTCGTATTAAATTCATTGGTGATTTTATAAAAGCATCGAGGCTTTGGAAACATCGAAATGGATGCCTCATTCTTAAACCATGTCTCTCTTTTCGTTCCTCCACAAGATATTGTATCGCATTTCTTTTGCCTCAATCTCTCATCTATTCCGTCTTCTATTTTCTCTCGCTCTCTCTCATTCACTCTCTCTCTGATACTGTCTCACACTATCTCCCACTCTCTCTCTCCCACTTCCGATCTCTTGCTCACTCTCTCCTTCTGTTCACCAATTCACAACACCATTTACTCTCGACTTCACCGTTATTGGACACCCCAACTTCGCCGCACGACCCTCTGCGCCATTCATGTCGCACCGCACACGGTTGCATCACGTCGCATATCTCTGCGATCCATTCCTGCCTGTTCGATCCTCTACAGCATACGGTGCCCGACGACTTGCTGCCTCTACGAGTATCTCTCCTCAAACGTTCTTTATCCTTTCCCAGCTCTATCGGCTCTCATTTCACATCACCGTTGTCTCTCAGCTTCTCCGTTCTTCGCCAAATTCTTTCCGCGACTACCTCTCTTGAAGCACACTCGGTTCCCTCAATCCGCATATCCCTTATTCATGCTTTCGTTTTTCTTCCGTAGTATCTCATTGTATCTCGCGATGCATTGCCTCATTTTCTGTACCAGTCCCGTCTCCTATCCTCGCTTTCTCACTTCGCAGACTCACTCCTCCATTTCTTGCTAATCTTGTCCGTTCTTCCCGTTATTCAGTAGTGTACTCGTAGACCGATTTCGACTCGTGTCTCTGTGTCTGTTCGGCGATCTCAGTTTATTCTTACGTAACGATCATAGTTGTGTCGCCAAACAAACCTTCCTAATCCATTCATCGTCCTTCAAACTGTAATATAAGACTCGCTGCCTCTATCTTACCTCACTTGGCTACGGCGCTTATCCCGCTGGATGATGTTTCACAATTGGAGGTACCTGGAGAGATCTTCCAAACCGACGTGTAAGTCGGGACTGGATCTCACGTTCCAGCGCAGAACACCACTACCTCCCCGGATATACCACACAATAAAATGACATTAGAAATTGACGCGTCAGGAAACTCAAAATTTTAAATGAATAATCAAATCTGTTTCTGTCCCGCTTCTGCGTTCCCGGAACATTTTCCGATCCCTAACCCCTCTTCTGGGCCTCAGTTTATCCATTTCCTTTTGCCCAGTCTTCTCGCTTCACCTCGTTCCTCTGTTTCCCGCCGTCCCACATCCACCAACCTCCACTCGCTTTCAGGCGCGTTGTGTACCCCGAACATTCACCCCCTCCGATCCTTCCTTCCCCAATGCGTTCTGGTCCCCCGCGACATTCCTCCCCGCGCCGCGTGCGTCGCGCGGGACGGCGTCGGGTCCCGCCCAGAGAGAGGCGGGGCGGCGAGCCCCGTCGCGACCCAGACGTCGCCTGTTGGTGTTTGGGAGACAAGTGACAGACGAGGAATCCGTCCGCCGGAGGGAGACCCCGCGACAGATGGAGTCTGTTTAGACGAGCGCCATCGACGTGCAATCGAACCGGAACAACAGAAACAGTTTTCATTGAGTGACAGCTGTTCGTGTTGGCCGCTCGGAAAAGAAATGTTGTAGTTTTTAGCTTTTGAAATAAAACCGTTAGATTAGGATACTTTTTTTAATCAAGAAAGTTTAAAACCTACTACTTCACAAACATTACTGTTTACTGCTCTACGAATATTGCATGTGGAATGTTTTATCGGATAAATTCTTCATTTACAGCAGTTGCATGCACGTAATTATAATGTTTGCAAATGTAATTTAAAACCTTTCATCTACATATAATTAATTACATTCCATTTATTTACATATTAAATTAATTGTGAAATTTACTTTTGATATGATATTAATTCCTTTTCCATAGGTTTAATATGCATGCATTTCAAACATCAGAATACTTAATTGTTGTGTTCATACCGGTTTTAATTATCATTGAGATTTAGGATTGTTGCTGAGTTGTTTAATATAAATACTTAATTTACCACAAAGCCCTCATATTCGTAAAGATATGAATTCATATAATTGTTTCTTTATTTCCATTTTATTTATTTTCCATTGTATCAGATCATCAATAATAATAATAATAATAATAATTATTATTATTATTATTATTATTATTATTACTGAGAAGTGCGTTTTCGTAAATTATTATAAATCCCTGATTTAATATAAAGTTTCAAATTAATGTTCTCTTGAAAATCTGCATTATTGTAGTAACATTATAGGCACGCAGAAATGTAGTCATGATAGAGTTCAATAAAACGATGTTAAATAAACAAATAACCTTTCGTCTTTCACTATGTATAATTGTCTCCATCTTTTCACTTTGTTAGACGCAATTACGCTCCGAGAATATATTCCAGTCGTAAAGAAATCCAAATTGTTATCACGTTACTGAGTAGCAATGCAATTTAATAATTAAATTTGTTCAAATAATAGGTTACCGCAACCGGGGCTCAAACTCGGGCCATCTGGTTTATGCCCATCTGCTCTAACCGTAACTCTTACGCGTTTTCGAATAGAAACTACCGAAAATCAAATCTCTTAATAATTGCGAATCATGAAACCATTACCAGCTCCAAATTACTTACAATAATTTCAATATTCTGCAGATTTTTTAATCTCTAAAATTACCATTTCGCATATGACTACGTAAAAAACCGAACTCGATGTCCCAACCTTACATTGTTTTGTAGTCAACTCAAATAAACATTTGTCTCCATCAATTAAACATAATACCGACCAAAATAGTATTTGAGTTGAACGATGACGAGAGAGCACGCAAACAAGTTATTTTTGCTATGTGCACTGGTTTCCTTTAATATTGTAGGAGGCAAGTAATGGAAAAACGCTAACAGCGCCACGTCTCACCCACTCGCTCTCCCAACTCCGGCTGGAACTCGTCCTCATCTCTCAGATCATGCGTGGGACCATTTCTCGCTCCTCTCTCCCTCACCGCCCCGTCACGGCGCTCTCTCGCCGTCTCATTCTCTGCTCACCTTTACTCTAAATTCTATCGTTGCTCATCGTACCGCTGTCTTCCAGAGAGACAACTCTACACACATTTCTCTTGATACACTGTTCAGTATCAATTTTTAAAATGTGATCGTGTATTAATGTCTTATCAATTCAATATTTGTCCATTATTTGCTATTGTTCACCCTTAATATATAAGGTAACTGTTTGTTGCCATCTCTAATGCAATTCCGCACCACTGAATAAATGCGTTCCTGAATTATCATCTATAGTACACATCGGCTCACTAATTTACCCTACGTATCTCCCTGCACCAGATAATACCACATATTTTACTCCATGAGGTACACACAATCATCCTAGCACTGAATGCAAAATCACTGTCTGGCGACGTTCTATTACTATTTGGTTTCAGCCCTTACACAGTCGTCTCCACTTCTTCCTCGTAATTTTACTCCACGTCATCCATACGCTGACCATTCACCGTCTACAAACTGTTCTCACGCCGTTCTTGGGCCGTCTCACTCCGTCATTCGCCCTCCGTTCTGTTCTCATGCATTAATGTCCGCTCACGGGCCATCCCAATGCCGTCCTAACCGACCTCTATACAACAACAACAGTGGTAGTCCTTACGTTCTTTCCCCGTATCCTTTCTCTGCCCCATCCACACCGCCTCCCTCGCAATTTCTCTCCCCGGCCTCCCACATCACATCCATCTCAACGCTTACTAGAGTCACATCGACCCACCACCGCTTCCTTTCACCACCCCTGCCGTATCCCTGACATATCTCGGCCGGCACACCATACAATCCCCACCCACACCATAATCCACAACCACACCATACAATCCCCACATGCCAGTTGCCGTCTCCACGCTGTCTCAACGACCCCCCTTCTTCCCATCCGCAACTGCTCCCATTCCGTTCCCTCTAACCCGTCGCCACCTCCGTTGTGCCCTCAAGTCATTACCTCCCACCCGTCGCCCCCTCCATAGTAACCTTAAGCTATTGCCTCCCACCCCGCCGCCAACTCCGTAGCACCCTCAAGCCATTCCTCCACCGGTCGCCGACGTTCCGTAGCAAGGCCCTCAAGCCATTCCCTCCCCATCGTGCGCCTCTCCGTAGTCACCTCAAAGACAGTTTCTCACTCGCCTCGTCCTCCTCCGTAGCGCCCTCAAGCCATTCACTCCACCTCGTCGCCCGCTCCGTAGCAGCACCTCAAGCATTCCCGCCGACCCGTGCCCCCTCCGTACGCACCTATCGAAGCATTCTCGCTCCCACCCCGTCGCGCTCCTCCGTAGCAACCTCAGATCCATTCCCTCCCACCCGCTCGCCTCCTCCTAGCACACTCAATGCCATATCCTTCCCTAACCCGTCGCCCGTCCGTAGCGCCCTCAGTATCCGAACCGCGTCTTCCGAAGCTCAACATCCGCGTCGTCCTCCCTCCGTAGTTTCACCTACAAGACTTCGTGCCCACCTCCTCTTTGCGCCCTCAGCATTCCTTGCGCCCCTCTCGTAGCAGCCTCAAGCCATTCTCTCCCCAACCGTCGCCCTCCTCCGTAGCGCCCACCAAGCCAATTCCTGCCTCACCTCGTCGCCCCTCCGTAGCACCGTCAAGCATTCCCGTCTCCCACCCGTCGCTCTCCGTATTCTTACAGTCCTCAACGAGATTCTCCCGTAGCTCCTCCGTAGGCCTCAAGCAGTCTCCGCCGTCACCGCTACGTACGCCTCATGCATTCCTCCCACTGGATCGCCTCGTTGCACCTATTCCAGTTCCTCCACCGTCGCCTCTCGTAGCGCCCTCAAGCATTCTCGCCACCCGTCGCCCTCGTAAGCGCCTCAAGCCAGTCCTTCCCAGACCGTCACGCTACGTAAGGCCCTAAGTCATTCCTCCACTGTCGCCCCTCGTGCACCCTTAATACCAGTTTCCTCACCCGTCGCTCCTCGTAGCAACCTCAAGCCATTTCCCTCCACCATCGCCTTTCGTGCACCCTCATCCAGTTCTCCACCGTGCGCTGGCGCGCCTGCGCGGTCTCTTATTTGGAGTCGCATTAGGCAGAGTACATTAGCGGGCTGCCTGGCCATCGATTAGGGGTCGGTTTCCATCGCGGGTGGGAGGGGGGGGGGGAGGGCGCTGAGACGATTATATGTCGCCGACTGCGCCTTCAGCCACGCGCAGCAGCGTCTCCGCTGTGGTAGACGCTCTGTCACGGACAAGGGATGTGTGAAGCGTTCAATGGATTGATTGGATATTTCGTGTTTTGGCGCGCGTAATTGATATGTTTATTAGCCCCTTAATTATTGTGAGTGTTGTATCACGAAGGGCGACGCTTTTGACATTCCTCATTTGCGTAATTAAAAGTCAATTTTTTGTGAACTCTAATGGCCCCCACATATACATTAACCGATGTTTTGACACCTCTATTTCGTAATATCGAGGTAGATAAAATATAGTATATAAATAATATTCAAAAAGAAACTAGCCTTTCATTTTTTCAGTCAACGTCACTCTTTTTGTAAATTTGAGTCACTTAGACAAATAACTTAGCAGAATTCAAAAATGGAACTTCTCGTTAAGAAGTCAATTCCTGAAACATTAAAGTAGTATGTAGACCCCACTAATTTGTGACATTAACAATGTTGTTACATGAAATAATCACGAGAAACTATGATATTGTTTAACACAAAAGACTACGTTTAGTGTGTATCTTTTCAGGTGTATTAAATATTTTTAGTGCAACTAAATATGTTTCTAATTTTTTAAATTCAATTATTTAATAAAACAATTTTCTCTTTCAATAGTAAGTGTGTAATTTAAATATATATTTACAAATAAAAATAATGGTAAACAAGACAAATATTTCTTTCAAGAATAATATAATTTTAAAATTTTAAATGAGAGATTAACACATGCAGTCAGAGCATTTTAATTAATATTCAAACATAAAATGAAATTAGCTGGAGCTTATATTACGCAACTATTCGACTTGATTGTGGATACTCGGCGAGTAGAGTGAGGTTTTGGGATCACAAAAGGTCACTTGAGGGTCAAAGTTTTTAGGGTCACTGGACAAATGGAATACGTGGGGAAAGAATATCATAGGAAAGTATAAGTGTCTTATTGGTAGGGAATTTGTCAACGCTGTGTAATCATGAGTGATGAATGAACTAAAAATAATGTACTCCTGAGCATAATAATTACACAGCTCGCTGAAAACCCATGTTGCATTGTCGTGCTGTACGTATTCAGAATTGAGAGTTGCTACATTTCTTTCCTTTAACAAAATGTTGTTTTCCAGGGACGAAAATATATCATTGGCAAACTATTGTACTATCTTCATTTGATGTAATTTAGTTAATTATGAGTACATATGTTTGATATTACGCTACTCACTGTTTCTCTTCATTAGAAGAGTCTATTAACTAGTGAAAAGAAATATGCACAGAATACGTACAGGAGTTTGATTGATCAAAAATGCTTTCTCTTTCTAATCAAATTGAGTAGAAGGAGATAAATCAACAGTCAGCTTATAACTATTATTAGTCTAATATATAACTAAATGTAAAAACATCATTTCTGTCAGTATTCCATTGCTTTCATTTTCGTATTCATAATCAATAATTTTATTATTTATTGAAATATTAGGCTGTTCGTATTTATAAAATATATATTTTAAATACGCATTAATAGGAAACAAATAGAGAATCTCCACCGGTGTTGAGGCTTCGAATATAGCTTAACTGGAGGGAAAGTTTTGAAGAATGAGCCGACGATCTGCTATACGTCTTTCTGAGTTTTTATCATAAGGGAAAATTCTGAAAATGATATGCATTAAGATTATTGACACACCTTGGTTAAGATCTGACTTTCACATTGAATATTCAAGAAAATATCAGTGTTACCTGTGTCTAGACAAAAGGAAATCGATTTCCTTTTTCTTTTTATCTCGTTAGTCTTGAGTATGCAATTCACGGAAAGTTGACATTAAACGATTAAATTCGATACAAAAGTTTAAGTCGCAAATAAAATATTTTCTGCTGCACAACTGTTTCTATACAATTAGAGGCTTTACTGAGCATAACAAAGGAAAGTAATATTAATTTTAACAATGACATTTAATATATACCATATGGATAGTATAATTGTTTAAGAACTTGTAACAAGTATTGTATTTCAGCTTCTGGGTTAATGACCCCCTCTTTGATCAGGTTTGCGTCCAGTTTTCCTGATCGAGCAAATGCTGAGATGGCTTGTTTTGCTCCTGGACTTAAATGTAACTTCAAATTAAGTTCTTCTCAGAGCTCGTCACATACAGTTTTTAACTGTTTTTGACCTAAATAAATAAAAGTTCCCGGGCCAAACACGCTGATTCACGGAGATTACAACACCCTGGAACTTAGAGATCGCAACCTTACCTTTAAATAAGTAGTTCAACTTTCAGTCAACACGCACGTATTACTAGTTTTTTTTACACGAGCGAGGCGATCCGCCTACAGACTGCCGGACTGTTGATTTTCAACTGTTGATTCGCCACGACTTAGCGGGAGGACGCTACCTTCTTCGAATGGCGATAATGGAAAACTTTCGTTGTGCGAGGCCGTTGGGGAGGTGGCACGCTCTCATGGCCATCTGTGATTTAGTTTGTGCTTGCATGTTCTTTGACAGATTGATTCTTTTTCTCTCCAATGTCGTCAGCGATTTTGAGGGAAAATTTAGTAAAATTCGAACGAACAACGTTTGAAACGTATGCTCTTTGTTTTTAATTCATCCCAAAGACTGGTGATAATTGTCTGTGCTCAACGTTAGGCGCCAAATTTAAAATAATTTGGCTGCCTATAAAAATGAACTACGCCAGCTATGACCATTAGTTGGGGTGCAGCAGCGGTAGAAGTTCTTGTGAAATCCTTCACGAGCGGGTCGTGTTAGCTTTGCGACGCTCAAGTAGCCTTGCTTGCGTCCTCGGCTTCGGGCATTGAGTTACATAGCTTCTTCTGTCCAACAATATGTGTAGTTTTTATTTGGACTCATGTCTTGTGCGCGCTGAGGCCGACATGTAGAATCTTTATTCTTTTGCATGCTTGCGTTAAGTTTTCACATAAAAATAATGTCCAAAATAAAGTATTACTTAAATCAATCGATCTGGACAAACTATACATAAACACGTTATCCATCGCGCTACCGCAACTGCATCTTTGGTACACAGCATTGATACACGTGAGAGCGCCGGTTTTGACAAATCATCGCTATGCACCCTCTCAGCCAACTCTCTTGCGCACGACGCAAACACAAGGTCATATTAGCGCGCTGATCATGGTAAAAAACGACTCTGCACTTTTATCTATGATACCAATAGTAAGAGCGTAATATAAATAGCTCAATATATAGATGTATATTGACTTTTTTTCCCCAGTACAAATTTTGTTCCTGGTACTCGTATTTTTCTGTGTGATTTTTAAGATTTTCACGTCAAAATATACCAGCACGTTTCTCAAATAAATAGCAATAATTTATCTTTTTTAACTTTGGCCTCCAAATAGATTTTTTTTGTAACTTTAATTTTGTCCCAATCGGCATGACATAGGAAATTTGTGCATATTTCCAAGACGAGCTGCGCTCTTGAAGACTCAGAAGGTAATTAGCCATTTACGAACTGCGACTGCACCGATAAGGCTCTCATGGCCTAAGGTCGATCGAAATTAGAGCGCTACCCTTGACACAGGACTATCAAAATAGCACCCTAAGACCAGAGACATATGAGCTCACACTAAGGTACGTTAAAAATGCGACCGTTGCGGTTTACAGACACGAATGAGGCATAGAATACTCAACGTGCGTTGTGCTGTACGTGTTAGCTCGGAGTATTGAAGTCCGTAAGAATACGGAAGTTGTAACGTATACAACGCTTGTATACCCACAACCTAACTCCTTGAATTTGCATATTTGAGTTTTTCTTTATTTGAAGATGTAATTTTTTTATTCTTCTACAATATTCAGAAATATCTTCAGAGGTTTGACTCACTATAAGCACATCTTGGGCGTCAATGAAGAAGCGAAATTGTCAACTGATGTTTAATTACGAGGCCATTCTCAGAAAAAAAAAATTATTCAGCTTATTGGGAAGAAGATAAAGGTGTGTTTTTCACCTGAAATTACCCTTTCTGTTTAATTACATATTTGTATTCATTCTCGCAATCAAGTTTTGAATAAAAAGTGTGAAGTCTTCCTTCAAAAAAGTCAATCTTCAATCACAAAACTGTCTCTGAACAGAATGATTCTTGCCTTTCTGGAATGGTACATAAGAAAATGTTTATGCCGACCATTAAGGTGGTTCATGCGGGCTCCAATTATAGTACGTGCAGCGACGCGACGATTGCGTCGGTATTTGACGATGGCATTGCGTTGGCGCCGGTATCAACAGCGTCGGATACGGCGAAGCTCCTACCGTTATGTAAAATTTCACTTCAATCCAGCCCATTCTAACGGTCATTTTGTACGTTGACTAGACAATTATAGGTAGAGTGGCAGACTGTAGTTTATTGTACAATAGAGATATTCTAACCTGATATTGCAGATTGATTAAATCCCCTAATTACTCACTGGACCAAGTGGAGTGGCAGTCAATAGACAATATTGATTCGAGTTAAGACTTCGCCATATTGAGGAATAATGATTATTAAACTCTAGGGTATTATATTTAGATATTTATTCAAATATTAATAGATTTTAAAACATTTTCCTATCTTTAGACCTTTCTAACGTTCTGTTAAATAGATTAATCGGTTCCTTGAATATCGCTTTTAAGGTTGACTATTAATTAAAAATGAAGACGTCGTTGTTACAATTTTCGCAAAATGAACCTCTTTTGGTGGCTTAGCCATCATGTTTAGATCTTCCATGCAGATTCCCAAAAAGAGCGTCCAACTCGCGATTTAGTTTACGTCTTTATGCATCCTATACTCAAATTTAAACAGTGGCATTTCAAGGTCACAATCTGGAAGGGAATGGCTCGTTGTTATCAGATTGGGAGCTCTAAGGTAAAAAATTTAAGACTATCGAACCTTCCAAAGCAATGACAGTTACCCCCTGTCTGTCCAGCTTGTATACTTGAAGTGACACTATCTTTAAATCGAAGTATACTTCTGAGACCTCTCTTAAGCTGGCATTACAACAATCGGTCACCACAAAATCAAATATGCCACTCTTTAGAACTATTTAATTTTTAATTAATTACGCCAAAAATTTTTTTGCTCTTCAAATTTTTGGGAAGTTAATTGTGAGTTAACTTAATCTTAAGCTGGCACACCACTTAAACACTCGTTTGCCACAAAAAGAAACACGCCATCATATGGAAATATTTAATTGCTAATTAATTACGCAAAATTAATTTAATTGCTCTTCAATCTTCTGAGTAATTTATAGTGAGCTAGCTTAAAATTAAGCTGCTCCACTACAATTGTTTACCACATGACCAAAATGACGAAATTCAGAATTATTTAATTGCTATTTTGCGTAATTAATTGGAAATTAAATAGTTCTAAATGCATATTTGGCTTTGTATACTAGGTCAGAAGTATACTCCGATTTAAAGATAAAGACACTTCAAGGTCAGGTGTTTTCGTGGTAACCTATTGTTCCAGTGCCATCAAGCGAGAGGTACTTCTTAGGCAGCTTCCTGGCCGAGCATCATGCGATGCCAGCGCGCGCACCGGCGACGGAGGCACCATCGACTTCGACGTCGGCGGCGGCGACGACGCCGTCGGCGGGCGTGCCGGCGCCAAACCGACAAATTGAATTTCACTTCAATCCCGGCCAATTCACGAGCGCGGGGTCGGCACAATGGCCGACGCGTCCAATTAGCCTCCGCGGCTGCTCCCAAGAGTGTACACAGGCGGCGGCGAGATATCGACCATCATTGAACGCGCAACCATCGACCTCGCCGACGGTTGCGATTGTCGACCTCCGCGCTCTCCAGCGCGTCACTTCGCGCCACTTATCCCACGGCGTTTCCGGTCGCGAGTGGAAATCGATGGGCGATCGGGTGCCGAGAGGAAGTAATCGCTTTTGGATGGAGGCTATTGAGTAGAAATAGGCTGACTCTTGCGAGGGTGGTGCATGTTAATGTGACTCTTCTCTGCCAGGGTTGCTTCCGCTCCTAAAGTATTTCGTTACGATTGCTTCTATTCAAAACATCAACAACAACACTAACAACAACAACAATGATAATAATAATAATAATAATAATAATAATAATAATAATAATAATAATAACAATAATGGAATACAAAAC
>BOPP01000010.1:14133270-14174472 GCA_017312745.1 Gryllus bimaculatus | reverse complement strand
ACACCAGGTATGAGACCAGGTGTGTGGTTGCTTACTGAAGGTTCAAATGGCTTCTGACAATACGGCATGTATTCAAAATTACTGTCTTTTGCTATTTTATAACATTCCTGGTATCCAAGTGAAGACACTCCAGTGCCGAAGTGTCATTTTCGGATCACTCCAGTAGCTTATTTATTATAGGACAGTCGTCACTTTACTGAGTTCCACTGAGTTGCGACTTCATAGGCGGATTGGTATACTTCTGGATCTTCTCTTGATATTTTCCCGATATGTTGTGGGTATTGGGATTGATATACCGATAAGGAAAACGTGCTGTGGTTTTCTATCAATGTACGTTATATCTTGTCTATTGCCGCCGACATGTCTGTCCAGTGATAATGGAACGATCCAGTAGAGTGTGTGCTCACTACTTTCAAGCACATTCTGAGGCACATATTTTAATACGGCACGAAAGTGGCGAGTAAGCCCGTTCTCAACGCCAATAATTGTGTACCTGCTTCGCCACTTCATCATGCCTTTTTTGTATTCCACCTGTGCGTGCTGCTACATCCACTTGTTACGTGTTGGATAGTTTCGCTTGCAGCCTTCACATCTTCTACACGAGTCGGAATGGAATGGTAGATCTCTCAGAATGTGTTTTCTGTAGTTCAATGTTGGTACCACTTGGTCCGTGGATAGCTATCATGAAGTCTTCTGTCTCCGGAAAAGATCCCCGTGCTGACCAGCGTTGCAACGCAGAGATGTCGACTTCTGGTTTATCAGCTCGTAGCGAGTACCTTCCAATGCAGTGCCTTTGCTTCCATAAGGTTATCTTCTCTTCCGTTTCAATGATTGGCTTGAACAGGCGATCAAGGCTTTTTTGAAGTTCAAGAGGACTATAGTTATTATCACTTGCGCTCATGCTTGCTGAATCTCCTCACAATTCCAAAGTATTTCTAGTGAAGCAATTTGAAAGGCTGTGAGATTTATGAGATCTACAATACTCGCCCTCCTTGCGAACTTGGATAGGTAAAACGCTCAGCTACTTGAATGGGATTGATGTTTCTCGGTGTTGAGTCATAGCGGTTGGAATTGTTTCTCTGGAGGTTGGAGGTCGATATTGCCCATTTAATAAGCCAAAGGAGTATTCACGACTGGAATAAAATGAAATTATGGCCTGCCACATTTTCTAGCAGAGATTTAGCTTTTTAAGAGCCCAGCAATCCGTTTTAAGCACTTCATTTGTTAGTATATTTAGTAACCAGTGTTTGATTCGAGTGACTGTTGAAACAAGTATTTGTAAGTTTCATCGCGTTTCCATGAAGGTATCTTTGTTCATGATATCAGTTTCCAAATTTTATAACTTCATATGACCGCGAATGATATTCACTTCTCTGCACTTATTCAACGCGAATTTCATCTGTAATGTCGTCAGTTTGAACTTCTCCGTCACGTTTATCTAGTTGCCGCATATTGACCGTCAGTTCTGCATAGAGCTTAGTCATCAGTGTAAAGGAGATGTGCAGCCGAAGAAGAGTTGGAGTTCCTTTAGATTCCATAATTAGATGAATTTAAGTAGAGTAGAGAGGGGATCAAGGCTAAACAGAACACATAAAGGGCTTAAGAGTCACCTGGAAATCGTTCGGCGGATGTGATATAGACTGTGTGGACGGATTGTTTTCATACCTGTGTGTGGTTGACATACCGACCAGTAGATACTGTGAATAATGTAAGACAATAATAATAATACAATATCCAATTGCCGAGATTGGTGTGTTGATTGCGTTTTGTGCGAGGTAGTTGTGTGTGTTTGTCTCTGTATGTTTGAGTGTGTCTATTTCATCATTCATCATCATCAAATTTATAATTTCATTCCATTAAAATGCTGATTCCCCCTATAGAAGGGTAATGTGCACTTTCCCCGATAATCAAGTCTGAGCTCCGGTGGGATGCACGTATCGCGTAGTCCCATGATGACCTTGAAATTGGAACACGTATTTAAGTTCACGAGATACGCTCCGAATTCCTACTCTTCCCAGTTTCTGTACTAGATTTGAACGATTCCAAAAACACCGTTACAATGTCTCTTTCATTATTCAACGGTTTAATACTCAGCGTTCGTTGTCTTGGGGCGCCGGCTGCCTGCATGGATCGCCAAGGGCCTTCTCCACCAGTGTTGCAGTGCGCGAGGTCAGGGGCCGTCTCCGCCCCACCACGAAATCTCTCGCGTCGCCTTCGGAACGCTGCAGCACCGTCTCCCGATCTCGTCCAGCCGTTCTCCGCTAAAGTCCTCTTCCGGTCTTCCTTCTCGTCCAATCGTCTTCTTCCGGTCTTCGTCCTCGTCCAATCGTCCTCTTCCGGTCCAATCATCCTCTTCCGGTCTTCGTCCTCGTCGAATCGTCCGCTTCCGGTCTTCGTCCTCGTCGAATCGTCCTCTTCCGGTCTTCGTCCTCGTCCAATCGTCCTCTTCCTGTCTTCGTCCTCGTCCAATCGTCCTCTTCCGACCATCGTCCTCTTCCGGTCTTCGTCCTCTTCCGGTCTTCGTCCTCTTCCGGTCTTCGTCCTCGACCAATCTTCCTCTTACGGTCATCGTCCAATCGTCCTCGACCAATCGTCCTCTTACCGTCTTCGTCCGGGCTCAATCGTCGTCATTCTCATCGTCTGCACCCACACTCGTCTTTGGAACGTGTTTCTCACGGGTTAGGCTTTCGTGGAATTAAAACATAGTTCGTGCGCTCGTAGATTAGAATGACCGCTATTCACTAGAGTAGTCAAGTTGCTTAATTTTGTTCTCGTGCGGAATTACTAGATTGTAACTGCGTAATAACTCTTCTTGCCTCTTAATCTAAAAGAAACTCTGTCTTCTAATTTCACAGTTCATTCAAATTATTACCTACTCAAGCACTGCTTTTCCGGCATTCTGCATTAATAATGCCTCGACTAAATTCGATCACAAAAACTTCTATTGTTCTCTCCACAGAACACTATACGTCCTAGCCTCGATACTCGCACAACCTCTTCGCATCGCTTCCAAAATCAGAAGAAACAATCTCTCCGACATTCCCTCCTATACATTCTTCATAACCGACGTCAAGAGCTATTTCCCTTTAAGATTATCTTACAGATTTTTAAAATTGGAAATAAAGAAATGGTGTAATCTATCACACACCCAATGAATGGTCAAAAATCTCAATGTTGAATTATATTGTAACAAAAAATACACCTTCTGGATTTACTTCAAACATAAAAGAATTTGGCTGAGTAGATGCATTTGAGAATGCTTCACCATCATTAACTACAATTGCTTAGTTCATTCAGTTGTTCATCAAAGGTGAAGAATTGGATGACCTGGAGCTAAAGTGGTGTATGTAACATTTTGATTAAAATCCAGGTTATGGTAAATTTGTTATGTACAGGTGAGCATCTATACTTTCTTAAGTGGTTTATATCATTGAGGGAGGCCGCGTAATAAAAGTACCACTTTAGTATTGGCAGATGGTTTTAATGTTAGTCAATACTTAAGTGGTCTTAAGTCACATTGTGATTCATACCACAGACCATTTTAATTCCAGGCTAGCCAATTGTGGTACTGATTAATGTGACTCAAACCTATTTTGTTACCTTTCTTTTCTTGATCCCGAAAAGAAGTCGCAAAGGGCATTTAAAATACGTTCCTTTGCGTGAAACAAAATTACATGTACCAGACAATGTGTACCATATCTGCAAGGCTTAAAGACGAATAAAGTGAACCGAATGTGGTTCTACTTATACAAGACCTTTAACAGAACACGAATGCCTGTAGCTTGTGAAGAAGGCACTGCAAATAGCAGGAAGTCCAACCTTCAACGTTCACACTCAACTACATCCGAGAATAATTTGAATAATAATGCGATTTTTATAGTTAACTTTAATAAGATCATATTAAAACTTTTGTAGTTATAGTAAACTACACAGATTTTTAGTTTAAAATTTACTGAAGCAAGTGAAATAGGTATAAGTTTGTATTTGTAACGAAATATGGGATCTATAATTGTTTTATTAGCTTGCTCGTCTAATTTAAGAAGATATCATTTATTGTATTTGAATACCTCATTATTTCACAATCTATGTTTTACAAACGTTTTAACGTAAGCGATCAATTCAGTAGACGGCCAATTGCTTGCCCATCGACATTAATACCAAAAGATGAGTTATGAAAGCCTGACACAATAAATTCAAAGTCACAGAACGCGTCCACCATTGATATATCTGGGTTTATGTCCACTGTATGAAGATATGATACCCCCGCGGCTCGGCGTACTAGTCGGAATGCATACAGTGTATCACGTGTGCGGAGTGCCTTTGAAGCTGCACCCTTGGCAGCAGAACACAGAATAGCGGCCACCGCGGCGTTTGAGGTGATCACAGCGGAGGGCGGCGGTGGTGGCTCTAGCACTCCCTCCCCCCCCACAAAGTTCCGACTCAAGCCACTCATTTCATCTAGCCTCGGGGGATCTCAGGCGCCATGAGTCCCTCCCAAACCTAAGCCCTCGCATGTTGTTCCGCTCCTTGTCTCCACGTCAATTCCCAACACATTCCGTCCACATGCTTCCTCCCAGAAGTGTATTATTCTTCCATGTTGTTCCAATCGAACCGAAGTCCCAAACCGCTAAAAAGCACTCCTTCTAATAACACTGTCTTCCTATCATAATCTCGACACATGCTGTTCACACCAGCAGCATCAAACATTGTGTTGTAGATTTTTGTTCCGCCATTTTCATCTCCAATCATTATGATCAATTCTCTCAACTTCTCCTGCCACATAAACTCGGACACATTCTGACCTCCTCCACAATCCCAAAACCATTTCGTCAGTTTCCTTCTCCGACGACTTCTATCTCAAACAACTGCATGGCCCGTTTTCCGGCGGCCCAGTCTTTAATTACGCCTTTCACTGAATATTACCACACAATACCGTGCGTATGCTCCTTTTACGCCATTCTTCGCAAACATTACCTGTGCTTCTAGCAGTCTGTATACTAACTCCACCTCCCATGCAAACTCGGTCACATTGTACACACTTCCGTAAAATGTGTATCATCTTTCAAAATTTTCTCCTTTATTTACTTTCAATTTGAATCACCACGTTCACTCAAACCCCTCCCCTGCACACCCACCACTTTACCGTCTCTCACATACATTCTTTCCACTCTCAACACCTACCATCTCTCACACAAACCTCGACACATGCTGTTTACTTGCACAAACTTCCTGTAACATATCGTACGTTTCTTCCTACGAGGTCTCTCGAACAAGTGCCTGTACCAACCCCACGCAATGTGAGTCCTAGACCTATTTTCCCGCATATCCTTCGACACTCGACGCCAGCAAAAATCAGATCATGTCGTTTGGTCTCGATTTCCGTGAACACTCCTCCTCCCTCCTCCCACTGTCCTTCTCAAACGTCCTCTTCATTAATGACAATTTACCGCATCTTTCATACCCTCATTTCACACATGAGTCGCGAGTTACCTTCTTCACTTTGAATCGCCACTTCCTCCATTTTCAGGCTCGCTTTATTCTCTGGTCTCGATTGTTTTGATTGTTAGCGGCTTCGGCGGTAGAACGATTAGTGTATCGGTCTGTTCCAGCAACTACTATTATTGTCTTACAATCACGATTATTTTTCACCACAAATATAATTTCTTCTCGCTTTCGTGCTCTCTCTTCCATTTCGCGCCGTTCACTTTTTCTATTTCTTCTCCTACACTATCCTTACACTTATCTACCACTACCTCTAAATCCCTTCACTACCTTAACAATGAGCTATTCTGTAAAACAATCAAATCTGAGAATCTAATCGCGTTTAAAAATTTATGATTTGTTTAATTTATTAGTCGAAAGTATTACAACTATGTACCGAAAGAATCGACTCGAATAAATTTAAAAAATACATTCCTTTATTTTTAACACATGCACCCTTTATTAAAGATTTTAATGTTCTAGTACTTTTTTGCGCCCTTAGTAGGTTTTTGATTATATTTTAAATAAATATATGAAGTAATTTCTCATAAAACAGTTCCGGGTAAAGTATTGTTATCAAAAGTGTAAAAATTAAGAATTAACTATGTTTCTTCGAAGTATGTATTCCCTTTATAATTTTAGAGCGATTTGTTTGGTACATTGCGCCTCCGAGTGTGAACTCAACGACAAAATAACATACAAACAAATACTAATTCTATTCTAGGGTTTGAAGAACTGATTGGACAATGAATTTTTCTGCCACATATCGGCGAATAACCGATTAATATTCAAGTAAAGTAAAATGATTGCTCATTGCAATCTGGTCATACAACTTACAACTTCTTATTGTCCAGACAGACCTCTCGCCGCTCCCATCCCCCGGCACACGATCGTAGACGCGTCGGCCGGGTCAGACGGCGTCAGCCGGCGGCGGCGGGGTCGGGGGCAGTGGGGGCGGCGCGTAACGCGGGGTCGTAACGACTATCGCACACCGGCCACTGCCGCCGCCGCCGCCGCCGCACGAACACGGAACGGTAAAAACCGCCGGAATTTAATTTAATATTTGCCCGAAGTGCGTCACTTCATTTGCTCAGCGCAAACGGAACAGAAGCACCGCACGCGAGGCAGACACCGAAATTAAATTTTCATTTTACCCCTTTCTCGGGTTGGATTCCATTACGCGAGCGACCCCCCATCCCCACCCCGCTGCTCGTCCGGGCAGTTCGGAAGGCGAAGGGGGGCGGGCGCCGAGCGTGCGAATTCCCGAAGACGCCTGCGGGCCTTCCCAGAAGAGACGTCGGGAGTCAGGAATGTAGGAGCGGCCGGTGGGCGATGCGTAGGGAGGCGGGAACAAACAAAAACGCAGCGGCGGGCGTTCCGCGAGAACGGCCCAGGAAAAAGGTCCGGGGGGGCGTTTCGAAACCCTGGAGACTGCGCGTAAAAATCGCGTGTCGTTCCAAGAATTCTTTTGAGCCCGTATTGTGCGTAAAAAGCTGGCGGGAGAAACGCCAAGTCGGGCTTGTTCTGCGTGTGTCGTGTGGCAGAATTTTTGTTCGTTTTAGCTCGCTCGTGGCAAAACGTGTAACGATATTCCAATTTGCGTCGGGTTTGTTTCGTTACTTTACAGCACTTGTTTCTTTGGGTTGTAATAGTACTGCTTTAACACTGTAGTCGCAGTAAGATGAAGAAAATCGTGCGATTTGGTGCCCTGCGCACTATGGTTAAATCTTAATCTCAACACAGAACTACCCACGCCAGAAGAATCGTAAAACAGTCTGTGCTGCATAGTGCTTTGCTTGGCATGTTCTCCCATAAAAGAATGGTGTGTCTGTGAGTTCTTTTTACTTTCAGGCAATTGTCCGGTAATTTGTTCTTTTATGCAGTCCAGATTATCAGTATGCAAAAGAGTTAAGCTTGTTTCCCGTACAGTAGAGCGTACATCGATCGCAGGTATGCAAGAAAAACGACAGAAATCGCGTGACTCGACCCATTAAAGAAATTGACAGCCGTAAACTTGCAGACATAGTCGAGAACATGGAACATAGTCAAAGTTGAACGTAGTCGAGAACGCGGCATTAAACATTTATTGCATTTTAGGTTCAAGATAACTAAGAAATTAGAAAAAGTTTATCCAATAACAACTACAAAACTGTTACTATTTTAAATTAAATTACCATAAAATGAAGTATGACACACAGTAAATATTTTTGGAATAAGTTACGTCTGATAAGTACATGATGCATCATGGAAAAAAAATTATCAATTAAATTATTGAACTAATTTAAAATAAAGTTTTGTTTAACATGTTCGTAAAATATGTATTTTTTTAGTAAATCCGAAATTTTCAAAATACTATTTAAAAAATGCGTTGTTTGTTTAGGAGAAATCGTTGAGTTAGTAATCTCTACGTCTTCAGATTTCAGAAGCTTGGATTTCACAAGCCGGCAGCAGTGCAAAATTTCTAGAAAACACATGTTTCAAAATTACTAAAACTAATTAAAATACTAAAATTGTGAAAACTTAAATAGTTTGTCTGCCTCAGACACCACTAAGCAGAACTGAACGTATCAGGATCCCTCAACAACTTTTATGATAATTACTTTAAAGTTTAGTTGTTAGTGGATTTAATGACAAAATTTTCTCAACGAATATCCAATTTCAAAATTTCTCTTGCAAACAACAAAATCTTCAAGAAACGACAAGAAGAAAGAGAATTATATTTTCACTCCGGAGATACTTCTTTTGATGGAACATTTCAGAACCTTTCAAAAAATATTATTCCAACCTTACGGAAGAATAAATAATTTCATTCCAGAACACATTTCCCTTCTTCATAAAATATTGCACAAATCAATACAAAACTGATATCCGCTTTCCATTCGGCTCAGCAGGAGACCGCGCGGGAGCAAAGATCTCGTCGGAAGCTCTCCGCCCTCAGCACCAGGGGCGGCCTCCCCGCCCTTGCCACCGCCCGCGACCCCGCCCCTTGTCCCCACTCTTGCCTCCACCCGCGCCCTCGTCACCGCCCGCGACCCCGCCCCTTGGCTCCGCCGCTTGTCTCCGCCCTTGGCCTCTGCCTACGCCATCGCCACCGCCCCGCTGGCACACCCCGCGACTCCGCCCCTTGCCTCCGCCCCCCCCCTCGTCCACCGCCCCGCTCACAGCCGCTACCAACCAGCCCCTCGCCCGCCGCCCTTCGCCGCGCCCTCGCCTCGCGCCCTCGCCGGCGCCCTCGCCCGCGGCCTCGCCCGCGCCCCGGCCCTCGCTCTCATCCCCGCCCTCGCCCGCCGACTTCACCCTTTACCTCTGCCGGGCGTCCGTCAGGCGCCCCCGCCATTGCCACCCCCCGCCTCCGCCACCATCCCCCGCCCGCGCTCTGCGACTGCCCCGCCTCCGCCCACGTCGCCTCGAGCGGCAACCTCCCCGGCCTTGCACTTCCTCTGCGGCCAAAAAAACGCCTCTTCTCCGCTGTCTTTCTACCGCCACCTCTCCACTACCCATCTACGTCTCAACCGCTGCCTTCGTCCTCTACCTCTACCAGAGCCTCAACACCACGCTCCTTCTCCTCCATAGCCTTGTTTCACCACATCTTCCTCCGTCATCTTCTTAACCTCGTTCACCCCCGCTCCCTACACCCCTAACTCTACCAACACCAGTAACTACACCACCTTTTCTACCTCTCCTTAACTGCACCTCTCCCCCTCCCCATCCTAACTCCATTACCTCCCCTAACTCGAACATCACGTAAATGTACTCCACCATCTCTCCCAATTCTACCAACACACATAAACTCCAAGAAATTATCCTCACGCCAATGACATCACCATTCGTCACTTCACCACCTCCACAGACGTGATCTCCACCGGCATTCACCATCTTTCACAGTTACCGTCTCCTCTTCTCCACCGTGATCGGTCACGTTTCCACAATCACCATACTTCCACCCTTCAGGCGCCTTTCCTCCCTCGCCCCTTTTTTTCCGACGAAGCTCCGTGCCTCCCCGTTCCCCTCGCTCCGCCACGTCCCCTCACTCAGAAAAACTGCGTCGCGCCGCCGCGCCGATTCGAAGCCCCTCGGCCCCTCCGCCCCGCCCCCTTACATTCCGATCACATCTTTTAGCAAGGGGCGCCTCCCGACACTCCTTCGTCCCCGACCACGCCCCCCTCGCCCCGTCCACGCCCCACCCACGCGCCACCCCGCCACGCCCACGCCACGCCCCTCCACGCCCCGCCCACGCCACGCCCGCCACGCCCCGTCACGCCCCGTCACGCAACGCACCCGCCACACACCGCCACGCCTCGCCCGCCACTCCCCACATCCACGCACACGACACGCCCCACGCACCGCCACGCCCCATGCCGGGCACTGCTCGCCACAAACTGCCGGTGATAGCAACGGTAGACGAGAGGTTGTGCCGGGCGACGGCTGCGCAACGTGTGTGTTGCAGCGGGGATTGTCGGTGTGGGGGTCGGCAATGTTGTCAGCGCGTGTTGCTTAGCGACAGATGGGCGACGAAAGTGGGTGGACGTGGACGGAGGAGATATTGGAAAGCGGTTGCGGCGCGTACAAGGAGGTGGTGTGGCATCGGATTTGGCAGAGTTGTGGGCGATGGTAAGTGGCTGGAGAACAGAGTGTAGACTGAACAGTTGCAGGAGGGACGTTTGCAGAGGGGCTTTAGATGTGGTCAGTTGGGAGCGTTGGGGAGAGCAGTTGGGGGAAGTTGGGCAGTTGGGAGCAGTTGGGGAGGCAGTTGGGAAGGCATGTTGGGGAGGGCAGTTGTGTAAGGGCAGTCTGTGGAGGGCAGTTGGGGAGGCAGTGTAGACATCTGGAGGCAATTGTGAGGGCAGTTGGGAGGAGGCAGTTGGGAGAGGCAGTTTCGGGAGGGTAGTTGTGGAAAGGCAGTTGGGGGGGGGCATTCAGGGGCAGTTGCGGAGTCGGGGACACTTGCCTGGGTTTTGCGGGTGTACATTTCCAATAGTGGTGAATAGAGCGGCTGCCGTCGCACGATGCAGTTTGCCAATATGAGTCAATTTGCATCTCCAAGATTTAGTAGTTAGGTCTCGTTCTATCATTATGCTACTCATAGTTTCTCTCTACTGGATTATGCAGTCTTCAACGTGCTGCATCCATCGCGTCTTTCTTCCGATGGCACCATAAGCACACGTGCGCGATTTTATCGCTTCATCCCTTACACAACCTAAGTTCTGGCACCGTTCGCGCAGTACATGGCGAGTTGGAGGCTCCAAGAGATGAAGCTCTTCTGCTGAGGAGCTGTGATTCATTTGAATCGGTTTCTAAAAAATCACTCTGCGAATATGAGTTAAGCTCTCTATTTGATTGAGAATATGTTTTTTAATCTTTGTTAAATTTCATTACGCTGCATTTCGGTAGCGCGGTAGTGTAATAAAAGCATGAGAAGTTTTCTAATTTCTTCGAATAAGCCACTTTTCCCGGAGTGTGGCTTTTTCAAAAACTTGCACGCGCCAAACTGCATGACGACGTATCTTTAATTCAACCTGTGGTTTGGGACTCATGTTTGTATCTCAGGTTTTTATGGAAGGTGAAAACAGTTCCTCTCAAGCACCTAGCTTTCTATAAATCTTGATCACTCAGCATTGAAGACTCCAATAATAATTTTCCTTCAATATCTTAGTCATTTTAATAAATTTCGTTCCCAGAGAACATCTCAGCGCACCTCCGATATGACGGTTGACTGGACACCTATGCATAGAAACGATAGCTGTAATTGATCCCTGATGCAATTCATAGCATGAAAGCTGACACACACATTCTTCTTGAAGATTTAGCGGTTTGGCGGTCAAAACTATGTCACGAGTGCGCTTAAGTTTCTTTTTTTGTTTTTGTTTTTTCCTCTGACTCACGTTACATTTACTCAATTCGGTAATTTAGTTCTTAACATTTAAATAATATTTCACAGAACTTCAATCATAATGGGAACTTATCTAATTAACAAACAAAAAATTGTAATTTTCAGTAGTTTTATCCCACAACTTAATTATAAATTAATTATCTAGTAGAAGTACCTCTCGTAAGCGTTACACTTAACAACCCATTCACATGGCTCCATTTACCTCATTACTTCCCCTTCTCTCACATACGCTTTACGCTATTATACAACGATTAGCACCCCTTAATCTTAATATGTTTACTCACTCCTGCCATTATCTGCCTCTTTATAAACTAATAAAGAAAACTTCAAAACGAATATCACTAAGAAACATTTTTGTTATCTCTTGTTGCTCAGATATCCAATAGAAGGATATATTTAATTTTTAACAGATTAATACAAAACTATACTTTTTAACCATATATGTTAACAACATTAAACGTTCACTTGAATATTTTTAAATGACAGCTGCATATAAAGAGTTCTAAATTGATCAAAAAATACCTGATCTTTCAGTTCCAAGAAAAGTATGTGATAGCTTTGTGAGGTCGCCTTCTTTTGGTTCCCCCCTATAATTCCGGAGTATCTCTACATAGAGACCAGCATCGCTTCGTTCAAACTGCCCTGATATATTTGTTTCATTAAAGAAATTTCCTGATGGAATCTTTCTCCGTTTTCGGACATGTTGTATCCCAGTTCACGATATTTTTGCCTCTGAATGTAGTTCTCTCTTTTGTTTCCTAAAAAAACATGAATAATTTGAATGCTCCCCAAACTTCCTTTTCTTCCCCTCCAAAACTTTGTCAAAAGGAGGATTCCACACAAATTGTCGAATTTGTGGTGTAACAAAAATAATTTTTGCATCACTTAATATAGAAAATGTTTCTCTGAAGTATCTTAAAGGCCGACCCTATTTAGTTCATAGCTTCGACAAAATTATTCAATAAACTCAGGTTTATATGTAGGGGTGGAAGAACAACATCTACATAAGGCCCTGCAACATTTTTCTCGCTAGAGTTCACATATCTTGAAGGTCACTCAGTTTGAATATATTATAATTTACTGTCTTTGCTCTCTCATATACACGAAAAACATCAGTATTTAGTATATCCCCGTTGCAATCCTAAGAGTACAGCGATGGTTTCAGATCGCTACGGATTTTCCACTTGTGTTCAGCACTTGTGTATTAGAGTGCGTCAAGGAGGACTGTAATGTTTGCGTAAGTCTGCTTTATGTGAACAACATGGCAAACAGGAATAAATGAAAGGTTGTTACCATTGTGAAGTAATATATCTTTCAAACTAAACTTGGAAGAGTCCATGAAATGCCTCCACTCAGTTGGATCATTTATGCAAGCAACAAGATAAAAAAACAAAAACAAAAAGCGGATCCCTTTGACGTTGTCTGTAATGTAAGATCCTGACATCACTTTGAAGAAGACTCTGGTTCCCCTTTGACAAGGTAAGACCTCCAATGAAATCACTCAATTCCGCTTGACTTAGTTTATCATCTCTTTTTCTCAAACTCGGCCACGAGATGTGTAAGGCTTGGTAGATTCTTTTTCTTCTACATTATCTTAATTTTCTATTCCAAACTCATCATTTTGCGGTGGTGTAGGAACTGGTAAACTATCTAAATGTGGAATAGGTCGAATAGCAAATGAAATATTAGTATATTCAACTGTTCCTCTTTTCTTCACTTCCTCTTTCTTGACTACCTTTCCTTTGCTGGGGGAGTCAAGCTGAAATTAGTTGTCTGTATGGTTTGGCACGGAGTCGCCCTATGGCTCTTGCCAAACCATAGGCATCGTAAAAGCCATAGAACGTTTTCTTCATCCATTCTCGAAGTATATCTGAAAAAGAGCTGCGACATGTATGTGGAGCCCATGACTTTTCCGTGACCCCTTCCTTCGTACCAAAATAATACGGTCATCACAAGAGACGTGAGATTGTATTTCTGTAGCAAATATGTTATTCACCACTGATATAACAAAAAACTATTTACTGAATTTACACATTTACGTGGATTTAACAAATTCTACACTTCGAAAGCACTTCAAAACCAGAGATCATGCACTAATTGCCACAGAAACAATACGAAACTATCATTGCAACTACTGTATTTATAATCTACAAACAGTCATGATACATTACGATTCGTCGGTTGATAGAGGTGACAACACCCCAAAACAAAATTTCCCCCAAAGTGAAAATACAGTCTCTATAAAACGGCCTATCATTGTATCGGCAAAAGAAGAACTAATTTGTCATCTGTATGTTGATTTTTGAATTCAAAAAGGTTGAAGTACATAAGAATAAGGTATTGATCAGGTTATTTTCATTGTAGGTCAGTGAAACAGAACAGCATAAAATTAATAGTATTTAGTAAAATTAAATTACTATTAAAAAAATTAATAGTATTTAGTAAGCATAAAATTAGTAGTAAAAGTGTTTAGTCTAACTGTAAAAACATTTTTGATATATTATTTCAAATCTATACAACTCACTTAAAATGTCTGTAAAACTAAATACCTTCATCTACAAATTTTGTAAAAATTATTTCTCCTTACATACACTATTGCACATGTTTGTGACAACAACTATTATTCGAACAAATCCCATACACTTCACCCGACATAAGTCCCCTCCCCTCAACGTGCCACTCCTCCCAAATCCCTTCCCCTCCCGTGTCACAGCCTCTGCGCGCTCCGGTCTCTCTTCCCACTTCACCGAATCTCGATCCGCGCTCAAGACGCGCCGACAGCACGCAGAGCCGCTCTCACTCCCCACCTGCCGAATGAGCTGGGGCGCCGCCAGCGCCCGCGCCGGCGGCGGCGGGATATTAGACGTCTTCGCCGAGGGGCAACCGAGGAGGAAATCGATGGGCCGGCGACTGACAAACGCGACGCCCGCGGAGAATAGAAAACTAAGTTTCGTCAGCGGTCGCGGGAAACTGGAGGGGGCGGGGCGAGAGGGCGGAGGGGTGAGCGGGTAGGAGGGGAGAGGAGGATAGCGGGTGGTGGGTCGGGAATACCTGGAGGCGTCGGCGAGGAGCGAGGGGTGGGGGACGGAGAGGAGGGAACTCGTCGCGGGAACCGGGATGGGCGCGAATGAGGGCGGAGGTTGCGTGACGGGAGGAGAGGAGGGGATCGGTCGCGGGAGATCCGGAGGGCGGCGCAGCGAGGGGGCGAGGCGGTGAAGGAGGGGAGGAGGATCGGTCCGGAACCGGAGGGCGGGTGAGGAGGTCGGAGGGAGCGAGAGCAGGAGGGACGACGTCCGAAAACCGGAGGCGTGGATGAGATGGTGTTGGGGCTGGCAGGGGGGAGCAGTAGGGGCAGCAGGTCGCGGGGTTCCTGCTTAAGGAAGCTATGCATTCCTCGCGCCCTTCCCCTCACCCTTCACCTCCTCATCACCCCTTCCCCCCCCCCGGCACCGACCGCTCGGGCGACAGAATTGCCGGGCGAAATGCGACAAATTGAGGCGATCAAGTTCGTGTGGACACATTGGAAAGGAGTTAGATTCTCGACGAAGGCTTGACGAGAATAAGGTTTCTTACGCGGCGTGGTGAAAGAAGTGGAGGGAAATGGGAGTGTTTTTTTTCCTTTCGCCGCAATCTGAAGAACTTTTATGTACTATTTGCGAATTATTTATGCAACAAGCAAAACGTTTAATAAACCAATTTTATATATTTATCGAATTAGTTAATATTATTTCAAAAAGGTAAATATTTCCTTAGGTTAAAGTTTATTCAGAGATAAACGTGTATATGTGTGTATAAAATCAGTGTCTTTTAACACTATAACGCCCGGCCCACCAATACCTCCTAGAACGCCCAGCGGAGTCATTTCGACTCCGAGGCTTCAATGATTCTTATTGAAAGGAAATATGGCAAAATGAAGTATCTAAGTTATTATATAATTATTAAAAATAATATTTTAGTATATAAGAGGAGTATTACGTGACATTTTAAATATATTTTAAACAATTCTTGTAATTATTGTATTGTGGATTCGAAGTTAATAAAACATATTGACATAAGTAAACAGAACAAGTTATAGGTTACAAAGTATATTCGAATAATATTTTTGTAAAAATAAAAATGAAAATGTTATAAACTTTGAATTTAAGTAATATCAATTTTACACGCGACACAAAAATATGTTTTCTTTGGAATGCACTTCCCATATTGTATCGCAATTTGTGCAAATACATTGAATTTGGAAGGAAAATACTGATGACTCTTTGAAGCTTTACATTTACAAAATAGCCATTTTATCTATCAGGAGAACAAACTAAAGAAAAATATTTTTTTACATAAAGTCAGAGAAATTAGCTGTTTTTTTCTTAATCTTCTCTTATTAATTCGAAAATCATTAAAAAAGATAAACTAAAAATGAGAATATCTGACCACATCAGTATCTGGAGTCTGAAATACCCTCATGTAGACGAAAATTCTTTTCCAAACTCGAATATTTATCTTTACCTGAATGATTCGAAAAAATATCAATATTTTTCTTCTATATGATAATAATTTGCTTTTCGATACTGAGTGATGAATTTGCTGAACCGTCACAAAACAACTCATGCTATGTTAAATTTCATGTATGCTAGATGAGAATGCTAATCGGCATGAATGCTCGCATATTTCTTTAGAAGGCCTCCAAGATATTAGGAGAAACATTTTAAATTCTTCAGCGTTGAAAAATATGAAACAGAAGCTTCAAAATTAGTCAGTATCCAGGGAGTCGAATTGATGCCTCGCGGGCGTTCTAGGAAAATATATTTTTTTAATGAAATAACTTTTTACATTATTCAATTTTTAGCATACGGTAAACACTTGAAAATCATGACGCGTCATGAAAATTCTGTCTTCAAACACAAATAAGTTACAAGAAAAAAAGAGCGCCAGGAGTTGAAATGTTGGCGTTCTAGTGTAAACAAATATTCAAACACTTGTCTTTAAATTTTACATAGTTTAATAGTAATAAAAAATAAATGTATCGATTCTCTTTGTTGCTTATTTTTTATACCAAGGAAATCACAGTGTCAATGTAAGATGTGACAAAAATACTACAACAACGATATTGCAAATTAAACCATCCACGACTACGACACTTCAGTTGCTAACATGTATCTTCGTACACTTTTGCAGACATTACATTATTTAAGCTTAATACATATAATACATTCACCGAAAAAAGGAACCATTGGAGTATACCAGATCCATGATACTGTAACAGGTTTCCTTGTTACAGTATCATGGATCTGGTATACTCCAACGGTTATTTTTTTCGGTGTTACCATAGTAATCTGCCTACCCAAATGCGAAAGACTTCTTAACTCGGCCGTGAAAATATAATTACATACGGGTATTGTACGACGAATCTGGGAAGTAACACAGAAGTAACAAAAACGTGATCAAAGCTCCTTTGATTCTCATCATACATTTCATATTTAAATTCCTTCCACGTATTTTGACCAACACAAAAAATAACTTTTCCATCCAAACAGAACATATTTAATAATTAACGCAATTCCAAGAAGCGCGAATCAACGTGCAACTCTCATGTTATCACATCATCGCCCAAAACAAACGAATAACAAGATAGTAATTAATAGACGCCGCAAAGGAAGTTTGTACAATCATTAGAAAGACACTGCGCTGGCGCCGCGCGGCCAAGGCGGCGCAGCGGGACAATAACCGCCTGGCTGCAAACAGCTGCCGCGCGCCGGAAGTTCCGGGTTCGCGCAGGGCGTCGCTGCTGTGGCCGACTGCGTGCTTTTAAAAGTGCCGCCGGAAATTAGTTCCGGCGCCACTCAAGAGAGCAGACGCCGCGGCGCCGTCACGCTCGACCAGGCTCCGGAGCGGACGGGCGCACCCGTACCTGACAGCTGGCCAGCGGACCTGTAATCCCTAGCCGGCTATAAAAGCCGAGCCCGGCGAACTGGGAGACAGTCAAGCGCCTGCCTACATTGTGAAGCGATAAGAGGATTGTGAACAACTGCGACGACACAGCTACGGTTACGGACTTTCTCTGTCTTGGAACAGCGAACGGCACAACAGTTGCGATTTTGGACATCTCCGCTTGAAATTACGACTTGGACATTCTTCGGTATATCTTCTGGAACATTGTTTGGATCTAGCTTGAATTTGTCCACCTCTGTACTGATTGTGGTTGGAATAAATCCATTTTTAGAAATTGCTTTCTATTGGATTCTACAGTCGCAAAGTCGCGTCGGTTGCGCAGGGCCTCTCTCTGCCTTCGACACGCACCGCGCGGCGAAACGAAGGCTGTTTCTCGCGAGCTCACAACGCGCGGCCGGCTTGGAAACTTTAACAATCTCCGCGTCGGAAATTCCTGGCGCGGCGCGCGCGCTCCTGGTGGCAGCAGTGAACGGGGAGGGGGTGCGACCCCCGCTGGTGGTTCAGTCGTTGTCGCCGCCCGTCGCCGCCCGTCGCCGACGTCGCTGTGTAATCAGTAATGCAGTTCTTGAATTACCGATATTGCCGTGTCGTCGCTGTACATCCACTTCCTTCTAACTCCGCTTTTTCCCTATCTCCTGTAATGCCATACCTTCTATATCGCTTTCCTCCATTATCACCCTACCTGCATTATCACCCTATCTCCATTATCACCCTGCCTCCATTATCACCCTACCACCATTGTCAACCTGCCTTCATTATCACCCTATCTTCATTACCCCCCTGCCTCTATTATCACCTCGCCGCAATTGTTGCCGTCCATTAGAGCACTGCCTCCATTATAGTCCTGCCTCCATTATTGCCCTACCTTCATTATCACCCTGCCACAATTCTATCCTATCGCAATTATTTCCCTCCATTATCGCCCTGCCTCTATATCACCCTGCCTCCGTTATCACCATGCCTCCATTCTCGCCTTCATTCATTTCTGGCGTACCTCCATTGTCGCCCTACTTTCTTCATTGACCTACTTCCATCGCAATAACTTATCTGTCGCATGCGTTTATTATATTTACAAATCCTAATTCTTTTTTTTTCAAAACATAAATCCATGTAGAATCGACGGCCGTAGTCATCTATCACAGATTGACCTGCTTGCCTACCTCCTTCATTTTGACATTCGTCTCTCTGCCAGTTTGTTTTCATTGCTGAGTCCACCAATACTATTACTTCTTTACAGCATGAACCACTATGTCATCACTATCATATTCACCCTCACCCGATTCACCGACCGATCCACCATTCGAACCTCCACCCGAACCACACCCAAATCACCCCCCAAACCATCACCCGGAAACTCCACTCGGACAACCCGACGAAATACTACTCGACACAGTTCCCGAAACACCACCCGATCCAACATCACTTGAACCATTAACCGAAACACTTTTGGAACCACGATTCGAATCACCATGCCAACCACTATGCGAACCATCATCAGTAACACCACCACCTACTTCCCATCTTATCTTCACTCTGAGCACCTTCTCTTCAGTTTCAGCTTTATTACCACCACTTCACCATATCTTCTCTGCGAGCACACGTCTTCACAATCATCATTGACCTTCTCTTCAGTACTCTTAACTTTCCTCTTTGACTCATAGCTCGGTTTGAGTTTGGGGGATTTTGCACTTGTCCAACCGGCACCGCGTTCTATACAGCCGCTTTTGATTTTTGAAACGCCAGCTGTAGTCGTCATGGTCATTGTCGACCCAGCGTATCCACCGCATCCCCTTGTTCTTTTACTTTCACACTGGTGCGTCCTTCGATGTCGCAGTTGCTACTGCTATCGACTCTCCGCTATCATCGTTTTCCCCTCGTCGACCCGCGATCACGGTCGCACTTTTATCTGCGAATCGTGCCCGAATCTTATAATGCCGCTGAATGCGAAGTTTTGTGTTATTTTTTACAGAAAACGTTTGAAGTTAGAAAACTTCATATGAAAAAAATTCAAAACATACAAATGCAACAATGTATAAAAAGGTCCATAATGTAAATACTACTGACGTAAATGATGTTTGAAACACGTTCAGTTTGAGAAACAAATAGAAATAGAGTTTATGTCATGATAATCAGTGCAATACTAACAATGATTTTTAAAATTGAAGCCACTTTCTAAAACATCTTAATTTTAATATTTTTTATATTTCTTAAATTTCACTAAAATTTCACGAAAATTACTGAGATTTTCAAAAAAGGACATATAAAGTAAAGAACTAATTGTGGGGAACATATTTCAATTGAAAAAAATTCGACCGGCCAACAGACCGACAGACTAAAGAAAGCACTTGCTCTCTGACAGAAGACGTCGAAATGTGATGCTGTTGAAATCTCAAAATCAATGTTCCGCGTCATTACATGACTTCCTCTATACTCCGTATATTATCTTTGAATCTACGTATGTATTTGCAAGAATGAAAACAATCACCTTCTGTACTATAAAATCCTCCTCTCTCCACCGATGCAACGAGAGGCACCACATGGCAAGCAGCACCAGAAGCTCCAACACAGCAATCTTGAAACGCCACTGCCACTAAACAGTCTTGCGCAAACACGCGCTCGACCGCGTGGAAACTTCATTACAGCGCGTCTGTCGAAATGAAGTCGCGCGCCCGCCGCCCGCCGCCCGCCAGCCGCCGCCCGCCGCCCGCCCGCCCGCCGCCCGCCGCCCGCCGCCCGGCGCCGCCGCCCGCCGCCCCGCTGGACCACACGCCTCTGCCCTCCGGCGCGCTCACTCCCGGCCCTCCGCTGAGGTGCGCCAACGCTCCGATCGCTCTTGAATAGATACGTTGGTAACTCCTGGAAATTGTCTTTCTTTTTTTTTTCAACAATAGTTATATACAGCAGTCATTTTCTTTATGGATGTTGAAAGATCTTCTTTCCTTTTTACTTTACAGTATTCAACAGTACATTATCTCCAATTTTATATTACTATTATTATATTATATTAATTTTTCAATATTATTATTATATATTCATTATTATTAATTATTATTATTATTATTATTATTATTATTATTATTACTACTATTATTATTACAATTATTATTATTACTATAATTATTATTGGCGTATAGGCCATTACTGACCATGCTACACGATTTACGTGAGTAATTGTTTCACGATCAGATTTTCAGCTGTATCACACAATATCACAAGGTTGTTAAGGCTTGAAGAGTGAATTATGAGATGATAATATGATGGTGAGGGTTGAAAGAACAATCACAAATACGACCATGTCTACCTCTAGCCTCCTCAGTGCAGATGAGGGCTGCCGCAACCGGCTACGTCACGCGGCCGACTTTATTATTATTATTATATTATTATTATTATTATTATTATTATTATTATTATTATTATTATTATTATTTTTATTATTATTATTATTTTATTAGCATATTGGACATTTCTGACCAATCTCCACGTTCTTTTTGGAGGCCCAGTCATGTTTTATGCCGGAGATATATTAACGTGTGTCATTACGGGGGAATGAGCTTTTCAGCTGTATCTCTTGGCAAGACAAGCTTGCTAAGCCTTGAATTATGAAGTGATAGGATGGTGATGGGAGTTGATGGTGGTCTTTACGAATTATCCTAGCATTCGCCTGTATGGCCGAGGGAAACCACGAAAATCCCGGTCAGGATGGACGACCTGAAGATCGAACCCGGGCCTGCTGACTGCGAAGTCGGCGCGCCAAAGCGATAATGACTGAGATAAGATAATGACTAAATAAAGTGGCTCAGGGCATATCCTGAGCCACTTTGCTCAGTCATTGTATTCATTATATATGCAATTAAAAAGAGAGTATCTGAATTAAATCTACTTTACGTCATTGTCGAAATGCTCGGCACTTTGCAGCGTTCCGCAACCTCGCTGACCTTCCCGTCCTTTGACGCTCACACTCGCAGATGCACCGTTTAAGAAGCATTTGTCACAAGCCCATTCCGATTCACAATTAACCTGTACATCTGATAATTCCTTTTCTTGATTTATCTTATTTTAAGAATGTTGAAGTGGATCATTCATTATTTCACTATCAACGTTTTAACTTCTTCACCCAATATTTTTATTATTTTCCAAAAACACAGAGTTGAGCAGACGGAAAAAAGGTTTTACATCAAAGCCAATCCGATTCCCAAGACGCATAGGATGTAACAATTCCTTGTATCAGAGTTCGCATCTTTGTTTTCATAGATTGTTTAACAAGACATCTTCATATTTAGATTTTTACTCTCACATTTCTTACTATTATGGAACATTTAATATTAAAACCCACATTCTCTAACATGCAATATAAATAAACGTCATTAGACCGTGACCTTCGTATATTAAAGAAGTAAACATATGCCCAAATACTTGACACATGTTTATCTATAGATGTTGTTGCTCTGAATACAAATCTAAAGCCAGAATTGAGCTACCAGGCTCCATTTTTTTAATTGCTAAAATACACCATTACATTCTTTATTTTTTATTTCTCAACGCACTGGCATTTGTAGAGAAACGTATATCAAGTCTTTATGTCAATACCAACCCGAAGAAAGTCCTTCGGTCAGACAACTTTTTTTTTTATTTTGTGTTCCTGAGTTATTGAATAATAAAAAATTGGTGAGGTATTAGTATTTAATAACTAAGGTTAATGGCTTTAGCGGCGTTATTACTGAGTACAAAGAAGCTTGAAGAATTTAAGAATCATACGAGACTTAGTCATCATCCACATCGTTATCATACGATCCGCGAGTAAGTCGTTTTTCATTAGCAAAGGAATCGTCAGTCTAATTTACTTTCAAGTGAAAGACAGTTCTGAAACCTGCTTCCGCCAAACCGCTCTCCCACCCGAGGAGAGCATTCCAGCCGGCGGCGCCGCCTTCCCCTCGCCCCCGCCGTGGGCCGTTCGCCTGCTTTGCAGAGCAGAGCCTGCCTCTCGGCGCGTCGCCTGGCCCGCGGCGCGACGCAGGGCGAGGGCGCGTAGCCCGTCGCTCCCCGCTCTCCCCACCCCACAGGCTTACCCCGCCACACCCACCCCGCCGGCGACTGAAAGACCGCGCGAACCGGGGAGGGGGGCGGGTATCTGTTTGTGTGCGGGGCGCGGGGCGGCGGGCAATAACTCAGTCGCTCTGGTCACCGCCGCCCCCGCGCGGCCGTCCCCGCCCACGCCGTCCGTATATTCGCAGTGGCGGCGGCGGAATCATGACGTCACGCCGATGTGAGTTATGAGCGGCGGTCGCGCCTGAGTCTGAGTCCACGCTGCCGCCGACGCCGCCGGCCCACCGCGGTGATAACGTTTCATATTATATGTATATCCACCAGTTGCCACCCCCGCCTCCGCCTCCGCCGCCTCCCCGACGGCGTGCGTGAGCTTCGCGCGATGCCGGCGATACGTGCCGTAACTCACGCCACCGCCGCCCGCAGCGCTGCCGCCGTCGTCCAGAGAACCGCACATTCCACTCGCAACAAACAGCCCCGCCCCCCTGTCGCTCGCTGTCCGGCCTCCGCGCAAAAAAATGTAATGATAGTAAAAACGAGGACGCAAAAAAATCCCTCGCGACAGCGACAAAGCCCGCGTCCCTCGTGTGCGCGCGCTCCAATCAGGGACATTAATCCGGCGCGGGGGTTTGTCAATTGCTCCAAATAGTTATTTAAAAACACTTTCATTGGCTTACTTAATAGAGCTATTTTAAATGAGGCGCGCACGCAGGATCGGCGAGCCGAAAACACACAGCGCGTGTGGTTCAACGAATTCAATGCAATTGCCGGTTCTCTCTCTGGAAAGCTATAAAGTGATATGTTTTTCTGTCCTCTACTATTTATGCCTCTTCAAGTGGAGGTTGTATAAATTGGAATTTGTAATACTCGCTGTGATTTGATAACATAATGAAGCCGAGTTCAACATGTCTACTAGAATTGCAGTTCAATAGAATACATCGATGTTGAATAAACTTAAAAATTTGAGAGTATAGTGCAAAACATAAGGAAATGAACATAAAATATGACATCACATGTACGTATTTAAGAGTATTATCTACAAATTTAAACACTAAGGGTTTTCGTTTAAAAAACGTTTGAACTTTCTACTTAATGAAATTTCGTGATTTATGTTAATAAATAAAAGATAGTGGGTCTTTGATGTGCCATCACTTGCATAAATATAAATAAGGATTAACTTTGATTCTTTTAATATTCTCGACAATGAACAGGAAGTTCGTTTCTTTGAAACTCCATCCTGTTTAATCTAAGAAACGATACGATCATTTTCAAAAGAATTCCGGAGTTGCCGAGGTCAGAGAACTGATATATTCCGTTTTTCAGACCAGTTCCTGACTACTTAAATCATTCTAATACTTTCATTATACGTGAAGATCACACAATTTGACTGTATGCGTATTGTAACCGATAAATAATACTCTCAAACAGTTATGTAACAAGGATGACAGAGACCATTAGACTACGTAAAAAAGTATCTCGGGAAACGACATTCATGTTGTTATATATAGTGATTCAAATTGTGCGCGCTTTCAGCCAGGCTATGTTCGCGGCGAAGGATTTAGTGGCTTCAAACGCCACCGTAACCACAGACACAAGTAAGTCTCTAGGTGCAGTGACGTTGCTTAGCGCATGTAAGGGGCGAAAGGTGACAGAGCAGTAGTACTCTATTGAGGTAGAGCTCCGTGTGATAAGTGTCTGTTATTGTGATTGTGCCTCGTTTTGTTGGTTCTAATTGGATATTTGCTACTTTGGATTGTACTGATAAATCATCTCGAGACGACGACCGTGCGTGTTGTGTTAGACATCTTCTGGTGAACACATTGCGTTAGTGCGATTTGACATTTGGCTTGTGAGAAGTGAATAATAAGCTTTTGTTGTTGATTTACTTGTTGGTGTGTTGTATTTAACATAACAATTTAAGGCAGGCGTGTCTCTCGAGGTGTAGAGGAACAGATTCTAGGAGCACAAGAAGCTGTCTGCATCTGTACCCTCCTTTGAGCGGTCCAACGGTCAACTGAAATCACACAATTAGTGCGCTGTGCGAATGCAGCAATGGGGCTCGATTGTCACCGCTACAGAACGCGTGGGGCCATTACGTTGAACGACGGAGGGAAGTTGCCCTGTCGGAGCTTCCCACTGTCTGCTATACCCCTCACTTGCTTTCCACTCATTCCCCTACTCTTTCGGCTCTAACGGAAAGAATGGAGGGAAGTAGCCTAACGAAAGCTCCCCATTGTCCTCTATGCCACCTATTGTTCTTATGTCACTTGCTCCCCACTCATTCCCTTATTCCTTCGGCTCTAACGGAAAAAATCGCCCTAACGCATCCTGATTGGTTTTACAAGATGAAATAGGAAACTGTCGACCGAGAGTCATCTTTGGTTATTAATTACTTAGAAAGTTACATAAATATCTGCCTGTGAGAAGAATTAGTGCTCATTGAGTGAATTGTATATTTTCTGTAGAATACGGAGCATTAAAAACAGTACACAATTACTGTCTATTTCCTGTTCAGTGTTGTGACGAGGACTTTGTCATTCATTGAATGCGACATCTAATTTAAGAGGAATAGGAACAGTATTTTGCGTCAAGAATCAGATTCAAGTTTGTTACTCTTTTATTTTCGACACGCTCAACATATTATCGCTATTTTTTGTTCAAGTGAATTTGCATCAGTAATAACTTTTTGATAAGTTTATTTTGAACTGTAATTCTCTGTGGCCATGCCTCTTTGTTTATCTCTGCAGTCTCATATGATTCTTTCTGACTACACGTTTACAAAAAATGCTTGAAATTGTTAAAATTGCTAAACGAGATTCATATCTTTCACATGAAAATAAGTCATCTCAGTCATTTAAAAAGTATAGGTCACAGAGGCAAAAAATTAATAAATGTCAGTGCACTATTTGGTTAATATGTAATTCATATTTACAATCAAATTGACTTATGATTACTTAAATGAGATTAATACCTTGTGAAAACTTGAGTGTTATGTACACATAGTCAACTTGCTTGCTAAATTAACTTTTTGCTCTTATTATTATTATTATTATTTCCTCCTTGGAGTTATATTTCTAATGTACTTATATGTATGTCATAAATGATTAATTTAATACATATTGCGCACGTGTATATAACGTTTATAAAATAAATCATGTATACTGATGACCGATATAAATTTCCACCTATATATTACATATTTTCATTCATACATGCATAACACCACGTTTTTACACGATCGCATCCGAAAATGAGCAAAATCAAAATTTGAGGGGTAGGCACTGCCTGCAACCCAAGCATCACCCGGAGCGCGCAGGTCGCTGTGAGCTGCGAGGGCCACCGCGCGAACCCGCGACCCGCGACCGACCCACCGCCGCGGTCGGAGTGGCGGGCGCGGGTTGCGGGTTCGATTCCGCGGACCGCACGGCGCCGGCGGGAATCGAACGCGACCGCTACACCGCCGCGCAGCTGCCGCTCGCGGGGACCCCGGTTCGAGGCCCGCCGCCGCCGCTCGGCGCTCCTCATTAGCGCGTTTATAAACCGCAGCGGTAGGGGGACGTTTTCCCTGCAAAGCGCCGCTTTGCGGGTGAGGTCGAGTTTTATGTCAGTCTTATGGAGCACTAGACTACACCACGCTTTTCTGACGACGTTTGACTATGATTTCCCGCCTTCAGTAACTGGGTTAATGAGTAAATAATACTGTAGAGAATGGAATGAATTATTATGCAGCGATTTTGAACACTTCTCGGAGAAAGAGACAACCCTAAGGCTGTAATGTTCAGGTTTTGTCACTGTGCAATTACGAGTTTTGAAAATACGTTCAATGGACAAGGACCAGAAATCAATCCACAAAAAATTTGCCTTCAATGTCAATAAAGCAAATTTATATCACAGGTAGCCAATTCATACAAAGCAAAACGAGTTTCAAAATGTCGGTTCTGTGTGTCACTGGGGAGGGTCGTTTAAAACGTTTTATATCAGCCAGTGATTCAATACAATACGTTTGATGCTAACTTACCTGTACAATTGAAGGCTGTATTTGTATAGAAACGATCTCAGTGGCGCGAGCCTGACTAAAAGCACTCGGGCATGCTGTTAATCATTAAGAGTAGAATGTGAAGCATTTTCCCTGACACAAAAGAACGTGAAAATTTTAGCGCCAGCAAAGCCACAGGGAGACCGGCCTGCGCTGGGCGCCCTTCCACGCAGGGCGAAAACCGCACCGCCAACGCCACGGCCGTCGGCCCCGCCCGCCTGCGCGCCCTCCGCCCCGCCGAAAGCCCTCTCGCCACACACATGCTGCCATAACCTCCTGCCTACCACCACCCTGCCCACCTAGCCCCGCCGCTTCCCTGCCACCCCGTCACCACATCCAGCCGCCCTGCCCGCCCGTCCCGCTCCTCCTACCCACCCCACCGCTCAGTCTGTACGCCCGACCCGCTCGCGCGATCGCCATGCTTCTCACTCCGCCTGCCCGCCACGCCTCGCCTGCCGCCAAGCTTGTCGCCACGCCTAGCCACGCCTTGCCTGCCCCGCCCTCCTTCCTGCACTGCCCCGCCTGCTCTCCCTGCCCCGCCGCCTGCTCGCTATCCCTGTCCCGCCACATCCGTCCTGGCCCACCCCGCCGCTCTTCCGCCTCGTCCGCTCATCCCGTCCCGGCCGTTCAGCCCGCTCGACCCACCGCGCCCGCGTACCTACCCCTTCCCCGGCTGTTGTCATGCCCGTCTACCCCTCACTCATGCTTGTTCCCTCCGCCGCTTTCCTCGCTCACTCTCATTAGCTCACGATTTTGTCTCTCGCTCGCTAGCTCACCCTCCCATTCACTGTTCATTCACTGCTTGCCTATTCACGCTTCACTTGTTCTGACGGTCTCTCGCCCACCTACTGGTCATTTTTATCACCCACTCCCCATACGCTAACCGCCCGCATACTACCCACTTACTACCCGCTCTACCCTCACTGCCCGCCTCCACCCGCTCAATGCCCCCACACACTGTTTGCACTCTACCGTCCGACAAACCGCTCACTACCCGCTCATCACACGCATTCGCTCGCTCCCCACCTACTCTTTACTCTTGCCCGAGCGCCTGCCCCGCCCATCGCCCCGACAGCCCGCAGCTCACAAGGGGCGAGACGATGCGTCACAGAACGCCGTGGCGTCAAGCTTTTATATTTAAACCCGGTTGCGGTGAATTAAAAAAAAACGAACAAAACACAGGCTGCCTTTGATTATTCATCCAATCAGAGACCAGTTCGGCCGCCACGCACGTCATGGGTGATGTGACGCAGTTAATTTGGCATCTGGTGGGGGAAGGCGATAATTCACTAGACCCTCATTTCCAGCGGGGCTGTCTCCATGGGCTGCTGAAAATTTTGGTTCACATGAGGATGTGTTGACTCGGGAAATGGTATCCTTAAGATGCAAGGAGAATGTTTTCTAGTAGACTTCTATTTCTTTCACACAAAAACGTGATAGCAACTTAAAGATAACTCTTTTCGTGAGGGGACGAATGGTAGATGAGTAACTAGGCGAATGAAATTCATTTAAAACTCTATCGTTAAGCGTATGATTTGCGTAGAACGCAGCTTAGTATTTCCTCTTCTTAAAGAAAGAGACTTGACAAAAGAATAAGTTGTATAAGTGTGAATAATAATCTGACATGAAATTTAGCGTTGGGTATTCTTTAATAATATTGTAAACTAAGGCTTCACTTATTCCTGAATGCTATATCATTTGTTTTATAAATTCATGAATATTAGGTCACATTGAATCATATGCATTGAAGCAAAAATACCAATAATTTAAAAGAAAAGTACTGTCGAAACATCCTCTAAATATCTTGAGCACTTTCTCGTATTACGAGTATATCTTGAGAGGTCGATGCATGAAACAGTTAACGACATTTTGAAACAAGCTTTACAGGCCAAAGAACAAATCAGCTGGTCACTGTACAACACTCCATTCAAAGGACGCTAATGACATAATTGTGTACAATCTTAAGATAGATTCGTGCAAACGATGAATATTATCCGCAGTTCCCTATCGCGCTATCTTTGTCATTTGCGGCATCATTAGTAGTAGAATGAAAGTGCTAACGTTTCGAATCTTGCTTGATTATCTAACGATTACACAAGTTCAAATGCTTATTACTTTTTTGGGGGAAACGTTATGAGAAAATTACATGCTTCTCCTAGGACATCAAAATTACATCAGAAATTTCAAACATCTTCGATTAAGATAACCTTATTGCCAACTCATTCTCTGTAAGAGTAAGAACTACGTGGATAATTTGACTCTTTGTCATTACATTATTTTATTCGCCTGTGCATCTGAAACATTGAAACTGAACATTCGGAATCGATTATTGCGAAAATAGCATTAGTCAACAATTTTCTTGACATTGAGGAAAATTTTTCTCACTTCAAATCCCATTGATACCCTACTCAATGCAACAATAATTTACTTTAAGACGTCGATAATGAACACAAAAAATAAAATTTAACATGAAAATCATCCACCGTGCCCCAAAACTCATTTTTAAACAAAAACGCTACGTTGTTAAAACGTTACTCTCACTTCAGTACGACATCGTTTCACAAATAGAACTTTGTAAATTTTTATTGACCTTTCATGAAGCGAGACAATTTATAGCGAAGTACTTGTAGATTAATTGTCATGATAGTACTCGCTTTCTGAGGATATACGCTACCTGTAATATGCAAAGATAAATCGAATAGTACGTATTCATGATACAGTATATACATTTTATAAAATGATATTTCCGAAGCAATATTGACAGCATAACTGTAGACCCAAATTCTTTATCTTGAAACTGATGTATGTAGGAGGTGGTCGGAGGTGGTGTGATTATTAACTATTGTCATAACCCAGTACTACTATGTGTCAAAGGCAAATCTTGTATAGTTCAAGCTTGAAATAACCAAAAACCATATGGAGCTTGTGTTGAAAACGTTATATCAATACACACAATCAAAAAATTGTGTGAAATGTTTCCCAACAGTCTCGGAGACAACATCAATGATGATCAGGCTGGAAAAACAAGCAGTTGAACAACAGCCCACGACATTTATGAACATATTTATAAAATCAGTGTGCGATGAATATAATCGCTTATTTTGAAAATAATTTCAAAAATTTCTTCCTCCTGTGATGTACGTCTAGTCTCGTAAATGTCTAGGAATATTGACAAAAAAGTTGTCCTTTTCCTCGAAAAACTAACCTCACCTTCAGCCCGGATCACCGAGAACAAAATAAACAGAAATGAGTGTATTCCTGTTTATGTTTTGTACAGGCATTGTTGCGTCTTGCGTGGACACTCTACGCAAAGCACTTACGCAACTAGCAAAGAAAAAAGTGTTTCTTAAGCGATTAAGCAAGCGATTTGAACTAAGCTCAGAAGCTTTATTCATGCTTGAGAACACTTAAAAAGCAGTAAATCTACGAACATGGGACAGCCGGCTTTACTTCCCCTCCGAAGGACGGCGTCCTCTTAAAAATTCACGACTTCGATTGGGTTTAACCCGCACACTTGGGTATAACAGTAAGAAACGCTAATCGTACACCATCATCGCTGTCAAAATACATGTACCTAGAAAGTATATACATAATGCCTAAAAAGTCTCGCAAACTGCCAGCAATATTCCAGATCTTCGAACTGGGCGGAGGGTTGAAGATCAGTTAGGGCGATGAGGAAATAGCATTAACGGAACAGCTGAGCGCGTTTCGCGAATTCACGGAAACAATTTTATTTTCTCAAAAACTGGCTTTCTTTGATGGAATTTTGTTAAATAGTCTGAAGGAGTTTTAAGAAAATGGTGCAGGCCTCCTGTTCATTAAAAACCCTGATTTTTTTCTGAAAATTCAAAAATTCAATACTTTTTTGGGCGTTGAAGTAGTAGGAACAACTAGATACAAGTAGTTGTGTAAAGTAGTTGCAGGAACAACAACGTAGTGAAGTTGTAGGAACAACTACAACTATGAAGATACAATTTTTTCTCAGTGATATGTGTTAATCAAAAAGAGATCTTAAAATAAGATTATGTTCAATTTTTTGAATGAATGAGTATTTTTTTGTTTAATTTTGCGTTAAACATGATAGCCCGCTCCCAATTAACAGCGTTTCGTCTACGTAAAAGAGATAATTCCAGCAGGATGCTCCGCAAGTTAGATTTTGTATATTATTTTATATTTCTTTGTTCATTTCTTACATTCGAGCTTTTGTTATACGTTAAAATATTAATATTTAATAATTTATTTAAAACCTATTATAAATTGCGGTCTTTAATTGAGTTAAATGTGAAAACGAATAGATGATTTCGCTTTGCATAGTGAGAAATGTGCATAAAAACAGAGTAGTTTTGATAAATAAAACAATATTATATTTAATTTTTACATGTTTTATCCATTTTCATTTTCTTGCCAGCGGTTTCAACAATGGTAATATTCAAAATGTTGTATCTCAGAGGAATTAGCGGAATTGTTGCTTGTTGCAACACATTGTTGTAACGCCTCACTGATAACATACGGCGATAATGACGGCCGCAGTTCGTTCGGGTTAAAATAAACTAATAATTTTATTTACGGCTAAAATACGCATCGCGCATCGTTGGTGCATTTAGTATGTAGAACGTGGATACACTGAATTCAATGGCAGAGAGCTATTTTCGTTAAAAGTTTGAATTAAAAATATATATTTTTCATGATTCGTTTCTTTAAGAATTTTTCAAATAGTAATAGAGACAGTCATAGTAAATAGTCTGAGAGAATTTGGCATATTATATTACATGCTATTAGCAATATCGCGGGAAAATTTGTAGAAAAACTGCTGGTGTAGTTTAAACAATGTTTCCAGTTAAATTTTAGTTATAAATAAACTTTACCATTGTCAAATTACATTTTGTTATGCGCAAATATAATGTTAGAAGTCATCAAACCAGTTGTACAACATTGTTGTTCAAAACATCGTTGCTTTTTGGTCGATGAATTATTAACATTGATAGTTTAATTTCGAACATTGATGTCGCATAACCACTCTCGATTTTTCACGGAGACCGTAGCCGGTTTCGATTCAATGTCGAAATTTAACTCAATGTCAGGACTCGAATCTGGACCTCGTGATCTACCCAGCTACAGTTGACGCAAAATTCCATTTGCTATGAAAGCCGGTTTTTCCAAACTAGTAATTCAATATGCAAAATGTAAAATTGTACATGGCAATTATGTTGACTTTTATCTGCACAATTTAATCCACGTTAAGCTCTTTTGAAAATATTGTGGAGTTTAAGGGATAATCACAATCAACTGGAACGTAATTCTCATCCCACTTATTTCAATGTTATAACTGATGATTCGTAAAACGCTACCACTTTTCAAGCATCTTCAATGACTTTGGAGCTCTGTTTTAACCTTTAAAAATAGCGCATGCCTTCAGAAATAGTAAAAGGTACTTATTATATTCCTGTCTTGAACAACCTGTAAATGTAAGGGATACAATACTTGATGAACCGATCCAGCCTTTATTAATCCGAAATGAAATATTTCTTGAGTAAATGTGGTTATAGAATTAAGAGCCAGTCAAAAATTCTACAGCAGTATTAGTCAACTAGAAAGTCACCTTAGAAACCAATTTGAGTTCTTAAAGTTTAATGGTATGATTTAAGACAGAGGAATTTCATGTAGAAAATTTATCCTGACAAAGGGCCAGTTTGACAGGTCCGGAAATAAATGATCGTAATTCTGGTCGACAATATTACAAGAGATTGTGTCGAAGGCAATTTACAAGTGAGCCAATGAAGGAACGAGGACCAATTGAGCGGATGGGCATAATCTGCATTATGTTTCCAGCAGTAGCTGTCAAAGCAGGTCTTCCTGAGGGTAATCTCTCTACACGTTGCTAGTACAGTGGAAACTTTGGCAAGGCTGTTGGTAAGAATGTAGAAAACGCAGGGAGACGATAATATTAAAATTGGTTGCTAAGGACAATCATAATTCCATAGCCCCATGTGTTCCTTGGCAAGTAGGTAAATTTGGCTTTAAGTCTGACTAAGAATCACGTGCCAGTGTGTGTCGTCGAGATAGTCGCTACCTTCTCTTTTGGCAGCGTGCGACCAATAGTTGCAGACTGCTTATTTGGCACCTTAATTACCTTTACCTCCTTTGGGCCACAATACACAGTTTCTCATATTTCCATTTCTCTCTTCACCACTTCGTCACATCTCGTTAGTCTTCATTTCATCTCACTTACTGGCTGATTAGCACCATGTAATATCGCCCTAAATTATTTCCCTTGATCTCCATGAGTTAAACATATCCATTGTGCTCAACACCCAATTTACTCACGATGTGTTGGCACATATTGTCTAGGCATGGCCTTTCTCCCTCCCCTTCTAAATAGTTGCGTCGTTCCAGATTCATCACGTAATTAACGTGTTCGTGTTTCATTCCTCACGCTTTCTCTTCCTCTTAGCAGCTATTACTCGCCGCCAATCTTACAACTGTTTGATATATCCTCTCATAACTTGCGTCATACACTGTCACGTTACTCGTATAATAGGAACTCAAACCCTTCTGTTTTGATTGTTCTTGCTGTCCCCTACCTGTTGGCTTCAGAGTTCCACACCGTCATTCATATTCCATGCCTCTTGAGCACCAGTATAATTCATTCATCATTCTCTTCTCTCTCAGAACGCGTTGTTCTCACTTCTAATGCAATTCCTTCCAGTCAGTCACGCTACTTTGCGAAAGACTTTGCCCCGTTTCCCCCATTCTCACTGTCCATCGCCTCCCGTCACCACCTGTCACCTCCCGTCACTTTACTCCCATCACCGCCCGCATTGCCTTTCTCGCCGCTCACCGCCACCCCCTCCCCTCCCCTCCCCCTCGCCAAGCTGTGGGAGCGGCCGCACGTGGGCCACATCAAAGCTGCCCGTCGGCAGAAACTCAGCCCGGCGCTGTTTGTTTTGCTTTGACATTGTGAACTGAAAACGGACACGGCGCCAGCGTCGGCGGGGGTGGGTGTGACGCGGCGGGGCGGGCGGGGCGAGGAGAGGAGAGGAGGGGGGCGGGGCGCTTGGCGCGGACTCCGCGACTCTCGCGCCGACAGCTGCCCCTCTTTTCCCCTCCCTCCCCCCAGAGAAAGCTTTTTGCTACCCTGTGTCCGGCTCGTCTTCCCTGAGAGAGTGAGGCGCCGCCACCACCGTTCCCTTCTTGTGTTCTTCATTTCGAGCGCGCCGCTCCCCTTTCAGCTGTCCCTCCGCGGAAATAATGCCAAACTAGCTGTTTCCTCTCGGTTCCGGAATAGTTTTTGGATCTCCGACTTCGCCGCAAGTTCGCGGGGATGTGTTTGGGGCACTTTCTATGAAATTTTCGTGAAAGCGTTTCTCGTTGACGGCATTGAGCAGAGGAGAAAGTTTGTACGGAGTCCAAAGGAGTAAGTTGATGGGTCCTAAGCTGTAACAACCTTAGCTGTGGCTGTGTTACGAAATTGCGCAATTGTTTCAAAAAATACCCCAATATGTGGTAGATTGCACAACTTTTAAAAAATAATTCTCCATATAGGAAAAGCAAAATTATCAGAAGGAGAATCATTCACAGGATCACAATAAATAATAGTTTTTTATATCGCTTACCGGGCAGCCCTAGGTTGATTTAGGGGGCAGCGTACTAGCTTCCCGTGGTGCGATCCTGAGTTCTATTTCTGGTCTGAACAAAATAGAGTTGTAGCTTTTCTTAAAATCGTCTCTTTCTGTAGATGTATGACGAAGAAAAGGTCAAGTGGGAGGAGTTTGCTAATTGCGGTGGAGGGAATACGTCATGGTCGCCACAAATCTCTCTTACACCTCAAGCGTGGGAACTAATTATACGCAGACATGGGAGACACCGTTAACTGGCCGACAATGTCGAACAGTCGATTCAAAATCCAAATAGGGGCTGTAGTGACGTTCGATAGCACGGCAAAAGTTAGATGTGTCGTGACAAGTACCTAATTCTTTTATTAACATTGACGTATTTTCGATTTTTATTCCCCACAAATACAAATTAATTCAAACCTGATTTGCATCAAGATTGAAATATCTGGAAAGAAACTGATAATGTTGTTCTCCAGGCATCTAACTATATCTTTTTTAAAATAATGTCATTTAGTTATCAAATAACTGTTTACTACTGGTGTCCTCTAGTAAGCGGGGAACCATCGTGTGTCTGTCAGTCCGTCACTTAGTCCGTCCGTTTTTATCATTGTTAAATATTCAAATTTCATAAATTATTTAATTTATTTATGCCAGTAAATGTTTTAATGCGTGTTTGAGCCTTAAGACACAATAGTCAATTTGTGTAACTTAATATATTCAATATTCAAATGCTGCATCTAAGACATCACCGCGTCTCATCGAATAACTTTGACTAGCGAGTGAGCCACAGGAATATACACGAGTACATGCTTTTAATACAAGCAATTAAGAGATGTGATGTGATGCGAAAATCAGATACTAATACTTATTGTCAGGGATCCAGCGTATTACAATACGTGATGAGCAGACAATGGTTATTGATTTTGATAGAATTTAATCAATAAATTTTCAGTGTATTGGATTTAAACTCATTGTTTTAACAAAAGAGTTTCACAAATGTGCTTCTTCTTGGGGCCTGTTACTGAGGGAAGGAAAACAAAGGGAAAGCACTTGCAATGGCTTAGGCAAGACTATTATCTGGTTTATGACGTAAGTTATGAAAGACATTGTCAGTGTAACACAGACCTATATACTTCGGATGTAGTGCATGCCGTAGAGATTTTTGAACTCATTAATTTTCCTCACACACAACGAGATAAATGTATATGTAATAAATAATAGAGCATTCTTCTTAAGACAAGTCTTAAGTTAGTCTTTTGTTCAATGTGAACATTTCAATGATCCTGTGAATACGTCAACTAAAATTAATATTTTTACTTTTTTATAAAACTATAATTGTTCTATGAAATAAAAATGAAAAATTATAAGCAAATAATGTTTATACCGTCAATTTTGATTTTTAATAATTATGTATCGGATAAATGTAGGTTTTATTATTATTCCTCTAAGTCTCGACTAAATTTGTTATGAGTCGGTTGAACATAAAATTTTCTCCTGGTTGCAACTAGCTTCCTACGCAACAGATCTAGGGACTGTCAGTGCCTCTACAATAGGTGGCGCAAAATGAGCTGTTGCAAGTAAAGCAATATCTTGCACTTCCCAGTCTTTTGAATGACCTGAAAGTTAAAGTAGATTCTTTCACAAATTTTGCGGAATAAATCCCAGATCTTCGATAACTAACGGTACAAACTGTGCTTTCACGCCTCTCGTTCGTCTGATCTCGATTTCCAACCTCTTGTATTTAAGACGTTTCTCTGCCTCCTTGATTACGACGTTTTCATCGCACGGCATAGTCATATCTAGAAGTGAGCCATTGAGAGCAAAAGTAGTGTAAGTAAAAAAAAATATATATATTTTTCGAAAAATGACGTGCAAACGAAAAAAGCTATAAAACTATAATGCTTAGAAATAAATAACCTAAAGTGTTATGAACGTGTTAAGGATATAATATTTTAACTTACTACATATATTATTGATTGAAACATTTGTTATTAATTAAGTAATTAACTGTTTTGTAGACATACACTACTTTTGTACACATTGTTTGTGAAAACTATTACTTACATTCAAATAATTGCGATAGTAATGCGACGAAAAAATAGTGAAATATAATTAAATGAATGCAATACATAAAATAACAATGCAACAATGTATTTATACACTATGTTTTGACATTTTATAAATTATAAATTATAATTAGTTAATATGTCAATAAACAGAAGTGTGTTTACCGTCATTAAAAGTTGTACATTAAACCACTAAGAATTAGCATTTTGGTGTACAGGGTAAGACAGCAGGGCTCATTCTGTTGACAAGTTAGTTGGGGCAGCAGGATCCCCATCTTGAACTTGTTCTAATTGTCTAATCTTCATGAAATAAGTACGTTTTAGCGAGTAATTGTGATAATTGTGATATACTGGAGGTATGTATTGTAGATGTTCAATTACGTCCTTTTTTGCTACAGTCACAGGCTAAAGTTGGGTTCTTCTCTAAGGAACCGCATGAATTATATCTGCGGCTGATTTGCTGTGACTCATTATTAGTCTTTCTCAAAATTGATTTTCCAAGCTACAAAGGAGACTTCACATTTGCTTGGGCCATTTTACGTACTGTTCCTCTTTCGAACTGAGCGGATGATGTTATACCAGTCAGAGAGAACCAGAGTGGGTAAATACAGAGGCGGGTAAATACAACTGACGGTTACATTATCTATATTTGTAACATGCTAAGATCAAGTGTTTTATATATGACACATTTATTCATGTTAAATATTTTACGTTGTTCTATTAGTCAGCTCATCTCAAACCAACATGCCTATGGTCATATTTGTTTATGTTGAAGACGTTACGTATTAAAGAGAAAATCGATATTTGAAATTATAAACAATTCTCTTGATTTCCCAAACAAAATAAGAATTTTTGCCAAAACAACTGCTCTCTCTGGACCGTCACGTTCAAATAAATGAAGTAAACATATCTGTGCAGTATAAAGTGACTTCTGGGTTAGGATTATTGATGCCAAATATGAGTAGGGTAATAGTTTCTAACTTAACTTGTACTACAAATATTAACATGATTGTCTTAGAAGTGGCAATAATTATTCGTTTATAATTTTGTTTCATATATTCATTGATTACATGCTTTTGACGTACGAAATATGTTATGTTCATTTTTGTTCTTATTTCATTTCCTTCTGGAAACGAGAGTATTATAGATACATAATTAAACGATTTCGATCAGTTCTCTGAGTTCTGATTGGCTATTGTGGACCTTTAAATGCAAGATTAATTTGCACGCGCGACATATACACAGTGATAATCAACGATTTTTCATGGAATTAATGAGCATATTTAGTTAATTAAACGAAAAAATTCTGAACCCCATATTTCTGGCTATTATCAATTACGGGGGATTTTCAGTTCTTAATTGCTTAGATGACGCGAACTTGTAAACATGTTCTACTGTTTCTACAAGTTCATTGGCAACACCAACTTCAGATTGAAGCTAATGAGTCTTCGTTGTAAGATCTCTTTCTTCCCAGATTCCTGCCCAAAATGTTTCGACATCTTTTGAAGGACGATCTTTTTCAAATAACCGAATCTACTCTACGTTTGTAACATTTAATGCTTCGAGACCATATTGTTATTATTATTATTATTATTATTATTATTATTATTATTATTATTATTAGTGAATATTATTATTTTTCGAACAAATGATTTTATGATCCATGTAGAAATGCACCTTCTTTCTGTAAAATGTTGATTCTCTTTTTACATAACACTTTGCTACAAAACAACAATGTCAAACAACTGCCTTTAACAGCCATAAACTCATTTCGCATTCATTCAAGCTAATGAGGCCATCAGTAGGCAGCACTTGACAAAATGCACCACTTTCCTGGCATATAACTTGACAAGAAGTTACTTAACAGCTCTTGTCAAGACACCTGTGAGTTGTTTTTTATAGTACATCACTGACAACGACACGAAGACAGCTCATCTACAATTATCTCGCAACAGAGAGTTGCACGTGTTTAGGTGACAGGTAGAGATGTTAAAATAGAGTGATGAATACATGACCATGCATGTTTGTAACATGCGTAAGTCTCCTAACACATCATCAATGTATTATTTTTACTAAAGAGTTTATCAGTGTGCCCCCCCCTCCCCCGCAAATGAATTGGTAGTAGAGGTTCCTCGCCCCTTCTCTTTTTTCGACATTCTAATTTAATTAATTTATATATTTTTTTATAAAATATCGAGATTTGAAGAATAAATTTCATTTCCATATAAATATCTAGAATTCATTAGCGGCTAGTGCTCCAACAAACTGCAGGTTGCAATTACATACAATGATATGTAATTTCCACATTTCAGAACACTAATGTATAATAAAACGTTAGCAATCCATGTAAATTAATTAAAATTAAAATGTCTAAAAATTATTCAACTTCTCCAGACTGTTCAACTTTGTCAGACTGTATTTGGTCTTTTGTTTTAAAGAAAAAGTTGTTTACGTTACCTGATTTTCATCAATATATTACATTTGATACATTAGCATCGTTTCTTAAAATAATGATTTCCATCTTCAGACTTAAATGTCAAAACTAATGAATATATTTTAAACAATGGTCATATTTAAACAGAAGAATTACATAATACCAATGGACACAAGTTGCTACAAGGAACGCACCTTCATAATTTTTTTAAATATCTCAGTGTTGTATTATATGGTAATAGGTCGTTGGAATAAATCTAATTGAATCCGAATAAGAGAAAGTAGGCAGAGAGAGGTTGAGAGGGACATTACAAGTAAGACAGAAGTTAGAATTTACAGTTAGTATGAGAAACATCATGATTTTAAGGAAATATATTACTCAATAATTCATCGTATAAATTAGTAAATTTATTAGATTCCACGTGTATATTCAAAAAAAAAAAAGATGTGTGGATATATAGCGTTTCTAGTACAAATCTAGAATACAAGAAATTTTCGCGAGATAAAATTTGTATCTCCTGGATATTCATGAGATATGAAGTGTAATTCTATGTCGTGTTAGATAATTTTGTACACGCATTATATTGAAGCATAATGTCAAAGAGTATATACAGTGAACGCAATATTAGAGCAAAGAGGACTGCCCGGGAGAGCACCAGAAGCCAGAGAGAGTGTACATTAGGGTTTCGTTGGTTCAAAATTATTTCACACATCGATGTTGCTGCACTAAGTTCAATCTTAAAAGGAAAATGTATATTCCTAATTTATTATAAGATGTTGTTTTGATTACCTGGTGGAGTAGGTATCGTTTTCGTTAAAATTCTTGATTTTTCGAAAATTTCAAAAGTTTAAATTTTTCCAGAGACTTCCTAGAACTGCATTGAATTGAAAGTAAAGGTTTTTTTCTTAAAATAAAATTTGTCGTTTTTAGACATTTTTAAATAAGTATACGAACAATTTTTCGAAATATGATTAGTTTTCACGTGAAATGTGGGAAATTAAAACAATTTAAACAATAATTGCATTAAAAGATGGTTCTGTATTTTCCGAATTTGCAAAAAAAATTAAATGTTAACATTCTAAAACTATAAGGATAAAGATTAAGATGATCAAATCTAACAAAGTCTGCTCTACAGAACTAGATTTTTAAAAAAGGTCATGTACTATTTTGTTTGAAAAAATCGAGTAGTTTTAGTGAAATTTCTGCTTGAATATGATGATGACACATGGAGCAATATTACCAAACTAGCAATACTACCAAACTAGCAATATTCAATGTTATCTTCGAAAATTATAATTAATTATTTTTATTTATATTATAAGTTCATGAAAAGTATGCGTTTATTCTCATTGGTTCCAAATTCTAATATAAAATTATGAAATCTCCAGAGTACTTAAAAAATGTACACCTTAGGGAATTGAGAATAGATTATAATTTAGAAATTTGCAATTACATTTCTTCAATTACCTCTCCCATTTGAAGTCTAATTATTTTTAAGCATTTGTATCATAGATTTTATTGCCATAAATATAACATTTTCTTCCATTTTCAATTTTTGTCCCATTTAAAAGTGTGCACGCGTGCCATAAGTTTTCTTCATCAGCCCTCCTTGAATTATATAAACTTCGCTGGGCCGGTGCGATGATACAAGACGGCAGCTGTTATCATACTTTCGAATTAACCGAATGTAATCTTTGAAATTATGAATAACCACTAGAGCGTTAAAAGATACTTCAAGTCTGAAATATCCAATTTCGAATTAAAAAGTCTGTTATTTTCTCAAAAATCTCAGATTCTTTTCAAAGAAACAGTTAGTAGAACTAGAAATGCGAAAGTACCACTATTTGCTCAAATTTCTTATTTCAAAAGTAATTATTATAGTTATAATAGTAGTTATAACAGTACTAATAACTATTAATGTCAATAATAATAATTCTAATCACAATAATTTTAATAATAATAATAAAAATAATAATAACAATAATGTATTGCTTTTGCAATCAAAAATGCAATTTTCAAATACATAGTGATATTTTTTTCGTTTTGGGAAGAAACCGGCGAGTTTCAATGCTCCTTTGCGAATAAACACTAAACACTCGGGTATTGGACAGAAACATTGACAAGTTAATTTTTGTCGACAGCCTTTCGCTTTGCTCGTGTGAAAGCCCGCACGCACGCCTCTAACTCATCTCAACTGCTCCGTCCCTCAAACAACCGAAGTACGCGCGGCGGCGCGACACTGTGGCAGGGACTAGTCACAATAATTGCTATCACACCTTAAAAGTATTCTAATATAACTTTCGAAAATAGTTATAGTATGTTAGGAAGTTTAAAAACATTATTTTCTGGTTACATACATTGCTATGTTAAACATTCAACAATCCGAATTATACAACTTTCAATTCAATATATAATATATTTTAAAATTTGAGATTCTTCACCAAAACAATTGATTTAAATCTACTACAACGAAAGAGCAGTCCTTCACTAATGTTTGCTATTTAAAGCTAGATAAATTACCATCCTTTCAATTACTTTGGATATTTGACAGAAACATCGACAAGTTGGTCACTCTCGTCAACAGATACCCCAACTTTGCCCGTGCGAAAGTTCGCACGCGTGCCATTAATTCCCCATCACAACTGCTCCATCTCTCAAAACACAACTAACTACGCGGGCACAGGAGGGGCGGGTCG
>BOPP01000010.1:14122397-14133258 GCA_017312745.1 Gryllus bimaculatus | reverse complement strand
GGGGCGGGGGCGGGGGCGGGGGCGGGGCGTGGTGGCAGGGACAAGCCAGCGGCTTTGGGAGAGCCGCCCGCCCTCAAAGCGGCGAACACAGGAGCTAAGCGGCTGCTCAGGAGGGTGCAAGTTAAACCTCATTATGGACGGGCCAGTATTAAGTTTGCCGATAAACTTCGCCGCAGGAGTGAGCGGGCGAGAAGGGCGCCGACAAAGACGCGACCGGCCGGAGCCCCTCGCGCGAACGCGGGAAGTGGCTGGCTGACGCCGCGCCCGCGGCGACGCCGGCGCCGACAGGCGGCCCAGCGGGCAAACAAATAAGCCCCTGACAAACGGGGGATTGCCACGCCCCGTAAAAAGTCTACAGAGTCTCGTTCATTCGACATTAAACAATTCTAATTACTTAATATACTTAATAATATGAGAGAAAATGTGTAAGTCTTTTATTTGATGCATCCCAACTAAATAATATCCCATCGATACATATTTACAACAATAACAAATTTAATGCATAAAAAGTTCTGTTAAAAACCTTAGATTCTTTTCATCCATAATTAAAATATTCTGTTATTTTTGTTCGCGGCCGAACGAGGCAAACAGACAAGTCCCTGATAAACGGGGGATTGCCATGCTCCGTAAAAAGACTGCAGCGTCTGGTTCATTCGGCATTAAATAATTCTAATTACATAATAATCAGAGAGAATAAGTTTAAATCTTTTATTTGATGCATCCCTATGAAATAATATCCTTTCGATACATATTTATAACAACAACAAATTTAATGCATAAAAAGTGCTGTGGAAAACTATAGATTCTTCCCAGGTTCATAATTAAAATATTCTGTTATTTTTATTCGCGGCCGAGCGAGCAAACAAAAAAGCCCCTGATAAACGGGGGATTTGCCATGCTTCGTAAAAACTCTAATTCGGCATTAGACAATTTAAATTACTTAATAATCAGAGATAAAATGTTTAAATCTTTCATTTGATTCATACCAATGAAATAATATCCCTTCGATACTTATTTAAAACAATAACAAATTTCATGCATAAAAAGTTCTGTGGAAAACCTTAGATTCTTTTCAGGTCCATAATTAAAATATTCTGTTATTTTTATTCGCGGCCGAGCGAGCAAACAAAAAAGCCCCTGATAAACGGGGAATTGCCATGCTTCGTAAAAACTCTGTCTAATTTGGCATTAGACAATTCAAATTACTTAATAATCAGAGAGAAAATGTTTAAATATTTTATTTGATGCATCCCTGTGAAATAATATCCCTTTGATACGTGTTTAAAACAATAGCAAATATAATGCATAAAAAGTGCTGTGGAAAACCTTAGATACTTTCCAGGTCCATAATTAAAATATTCTGTTATTTTGATTTATTATGCCTAAATAGTAGTGTGACAATCGAATTGCAAATATTTAAGGGAAAATACGTATTATGTTTTATGAAACTATTGTTGAAAACCCAAACTAATGTTGAATCGTGGGTATTGCAATGTACGTGATAGGAGACAATGTGCTGATTAACGTAGATTAAGGAACATTTTAGTTGAGCAGATAATCATGTGAATTTGGACTCGTGTCAATGCAAAATTACGTGATGCAACAGTTATCTTTGTAAAACAAATGAACTTTTCTATTAAAATGAAAAAAATATTGAGTACTTCCCTTCTAATTGGTGTATTCGATTTTTGGATAACTCAAACATTTTTCAATTTTCTTCACATTTCAGATTTAAATAGCTTTTCTGCAATATGTAAAAGACTTCATTGTTACTTCTTAAAAAGCTTACCTTTTTGAAGCATGTTTTTTCATTTTCCGCATTTTGCTTGCTTTGGCACCTGAAAAACAAAAAAGATTATTTATTAACAGCTTGAATAACTTTTATTTTGGCAAGGATAAACTTATAAGAGAAAAAGGTTTTTTTCAATAGATTTTATTTGTAGAAATTGTCTTGCTAATATGTTTTCATAACCACGTTAGAAAACATTTCAATTTACGACTGAAATGATCTGCATTTATATTTAATGGCTTATAGTATATTTTAATTATAGACAGTGAAAAATGGGCATAACATGTTTATTAAATTATACACTTATATTTGTATTAAGTATATTAGGGTAGTTGTTTCAATTTACCTAAATAGTTTTATTGTTGGTATTTATTATATTGTTACTATTTTAATTGATGTACCCGAAAAAAGAGATACATCCATCTGTGATACGTTGTACCTTATGATACTAATTATAAATACAAGTGCATAATGTTATGAATATATTATGCCCGACTTTGACAGGCAACAATTAAAGGATACTCTATCCCCTTAAATTTAGACTGTCGATCACAAGAAAAATCTTATTTCATCTGCATTTATATCAGCAAATATTTCATTTCCTGGAATATCCACTTAAAAATCTTCACCTTTAACCACCGCCTTTTGCGATCATGGAAAATGTTCACCACAGTTCAACTCACATATTATCTTTAATAGTTTTCATCTCATACGATAGACTTTATAAAAATGTTTTAAATGCAATAAAACTCCACCACAAAGGAATATAAATTATCAGTTCATTTGTATTTAAAATGCACTCGTGTAAAATATATTTACGCTTTAGTTATATTGTATTACTCTCTACTCTATGAGACCTATATTGAGCTGAAACTCATGATGTGAGATCGCCATTGCAATTTGGTTTCTGTGTATTCTTATTTTTATTAATTTATTCACGTCCTTTGATACTTCAAGAATAATAAATGCAACAGTAAATTATTAGAAACCAGACTCATTGGTTGGTCAAGCTCTATAAATGACTCTCACAAAAGGCAACCTCTTGTTAGCAAACAAAAATGTAAAATATCCCACTGTCTTTTGAAATAATTTTATTTGACTTTGTCCCATTGTCTGGATTCATTCTCACTTTGTTTTATTTTTCATTTTTTATTAACTGTTATCCAGGAGGTTTGAGCTCAAATGGAAGAAAATGTAGAGAAAGAAGCATAAGGTGGAGGAGACACAAGTAAAAAAGCAGTGAAGAAGAGCAGAGAAGAAATAAAAAAATAATAGGATGAAAAGTATAAGAAGAGAGAAGCAGACAGAATTCACATGAAATGTGTGTTTTAAGAAAATAAACTATAAGGAAAGGACCTAGACCTCATCCTCCAAACAAAGAAACAGCCTTAACAACTGACTAAACGAAACTCTACATCAAGATTTCTAAGTCGAACGTCGACCACCAGAGCGCATCGGCGGTGGTCTGCTTTCGAGGCTCACCTTTATTTTACTCCAGCACAACCTTCCCTTCTGTCCCTCCTTTTCATTTTCTTGTATGTAAATATTTTCAGAAAGTTTGCCCCGAGGAGAAAGTTTGCGCATCTCTGTAGATACAGATTTCTCAGGGCCGCCGATCTCAAGTCGCAAGACTTTGGGTCGCCTTCTTTTTTCCTCCATCCCTCCGCGCTCTCCCTGCGCCTTCCGGCGCCGCCGTCGATAAAAAATGAAATAGAAGAGGAAACGAGTGATTTGGCTGCGGGTGTATTGAGAAATCATCGCGCCCCGCGCTCCGGCGAACGGTGCCTGCCGCCTCCGCTGCTTAATCTCGAAGCAGCGAGTGATTTTTCTCCAGAGGGCTCGCGTCCCCCTGGTTTTTCAATTTTGAGTAAGCCGGGTGTGAAAGAGCGAAACGGAAACGTGTTTCTATGGCGCCTGAATAACGCGCACCGTACGTGCAGACTGATGAACGAGGTATTAGCAACCGCAACGGAAACGAATCGACTCCCTCTACGGAACCTTTTCCTCTCACTCTCTCCCTCTCTTTCCATCCCACTCTCACTTCCTTTCATAGCACTTTGCAGGACGTCGGGAAACGGAATATCTACAGTGCTGCTTTTGTGGCGTCGGTAAGGGTTCCGTGAAAGGAGGAAGAAAGCTGTAAGGATTTTATGCTGCGGGTAAAAATTCAGGAATTGAGCGTTCTTCTCGCTAAACTCAATCTCATCTCCATAAAAGTGTCAGAAAGTCGTAGATTCATTACCGAATCAAGAAATCCATCTGGTGAACAACTATTTGGTAGAGTGGTTGAACGAAAGCTAAAATTCGAATTGCTGACCCGGAAAAATACAGCACTCTATTTTCAAGCATACTCTTGAAAGCAAATAACACATACTGGACTTCAATTCCTTTAACAGAGAAATGCGTGTGTAAAACTATACTAATTAATTGTTCTTAAGTGATAATAGAGTATTAAACTCCTTTTATTTTTTCTGATTTCTCAATCGTTTTTAAAATGATTTATTGTAGTAAACAAGATAAATACATTTTACTATTATATTTAAATTTTTCACTCATGTCTTTCTTCGACATTTCTCTGCCTCTCTTTGTTGGAAATACTACAGACTTGAATAAGTTTTGTAAGATATTTGTAAGAAATTACGATTCAAAAAAATGAATGATTTAAAATGTTATAAAGGCTATGTCTGTTAAGGAAGAATGAAATAAATATGCATACATATTCGTAGGAAAATAAATCACGGCCATGTGGCACAATATGTAAATTATTATCCCCATTACTCCAATTCCCATATCACATCAAATAAATTAATTACCAAACTAAGAACTATTAGTTTCTTTAATTTTACCTAATATGTGTTACAGGTAGTCAATATTTCGTTCATATGGCAACATTGTAAGTACCATTTTGAGTCCCATAGAGTCCTTGTCTCGAGTAGAAAGTCCATTGTCACGTAACTCTGGATCAGCCCACATATCAAGAATGTATTTGTTTGAAGGCATCAAACCCAATATTACAACATTACCATTACATGGCAATCCAGAATCAGAATTTACCACAACGTTTTGAGTATTAAAAAAAGTTCAGTAATTCATTCATTCACTCATTAATACCGTCATAATAATCGCCAATTTGCCATTTATAATTGTAAAATTGATTCACAATGTTTAATAAAGCTTCACATTGTAAAACTTTAATATTCTTAGAATAACTGTCATGGGTAATATCACGTGTGCTTTCGGAATTGCATATAAATATCGGACTCGCGAAGCGAGGAGGAGATTTAATTGAGAATTTCCAAAGCACGAGTGATATTTAATAAGACTATTCTACGCATTAAATTGTCTAACAGAGTTTCAAAATGAGCCAAACAATGATAATAACTCAAAACTATGTTAATATAAATGAGGTTATATTCTAGCAAATACACGATTTATTGGACATCAATGTAGCGATCGATATATACCGCCCCCTAAGATATATGAGTCACTATAACTGGCCAGTAGGGAGAAGAGGTAGAAAAACTCGGATAGAAATAGCGATAAACTTTCGGATACACATTGATTCGGGCATTATGTATGTATAGTTGAACTCTATTGGTTTTAATTTCACGAGTGGAATTCACAGTAAACTAGTAAAATAAAAGTAATTCTCGAACATGACTCATAGTTTCCAATTCTATAAGTTAACTATCCTTAAAATAATCTCGCCTTTGTAAGACAATAGATCTCCATCATGTCGATTACTTTTTTTTCACTTTTATAAAGTACGTTTGAGGCGCGGACACTCGCTCACGGAATGCATGGCGTCATTAAGACCGACGCCCCCGGCCCCCTGTCTATTCTGGTGCCTCGGCCCCCTGCGACGCGGCAGGGCGACAGTAGTGTTTTCTGAGCCAGCAGGCGCCAACCTTTCGGACCTCACTCACCAATGTCGAAATTTTAAATCCAGCGGGTCCACAACATACTTCTAGATATTAATTGATATATAAAATAATATTAGGGAAACTTCCATTTCATGAATTTCAAATTCAACCAAAATAGAAAATGCTTTTATGGCTAACACTATCATAAATCCATTTTTAATCGTTACAAAATCTCTCTTTAGTTGTAAAAATATCATTACTTGCTATAAATATTACAATAATATTTCCATTGACAGATGGATCATGTTGCTGGCGGTTAAGCCAGTTTCTTAGAATCAATGATAACTATTTGGAGGAGCAACTGAGCAGCTTTAGAGGTGGAACATACAAGTTGCCGTCTCCTGCCTCCGTTACTTCTCTTCGTGAGATATTCAGTAGCATATATCTATATTACTTCTAAGTACACTCCATTACGAATTAATTGCACAGATGTTTCAGAAGAAACGTTACAAAAGTTTAGAGCACGTAAGGGGTTGAATATGATCACCTTTGGCCAATCAACACGTGATGAGAAATTTCATGTAACGAAGTAACACATGGGATATTTCCCCCAGATTGATATGCCCGACAACCACCAGTACAGAGTAAGTTGACTGTTAGTCAAATGTAAATGACACGTGTGGAACGTTGATACATGAATTATTGCGCCAAGTAGTCATTGACAAAATGTGATCATCTTCGAAGCCACTGTATGACCTAGAAGTTTTTAAAATGGATTCCGAAACATACTCAAGTCAGGTCCGTGTTCATTTTCAATTTATCAGGGAACAATGTACATGATTAAGACAATCTTTTATACTTCTCTCCCAAAACTTAACACGCTTGTTATCACTAGTGCAGCTTACAACAGCGTTTCAACGGTTCCAGGTCAGAAGATCTAAAGACAGTAGGTCAAAAAATAAAGCAGTCTCCGTTAATCGAAGCCTAAAGCAAATAAACCCAACGCACCGCAGTGTCCAAACGGGATATACTCATCAGCTTCGCGCAGTGCGGTTTGGAAAAGCACTATCGCAGCCGATAATGTCAGTAGCCGCGACAGGCAACACCCACGTCGACTGCTACCGGGGATTTCCCCGCAACTACTGTAAATATCCAAATACTCGCAAATATCTAAAGGGGATAATATCAAGATTTTATCAACTTAACTTTATTTATTGCAAAAAATTCAATCAGAGCACTATTGAAATGTAAATACAAATGTAAGTATTAAAAGAAATTTTAATTTATTTATAAATTACGTATATTATCTTAGTAATAAGAAAACATTATTTAAGTTTTATTTATACATGCACAGAAGATATTTAATTTCTTAGTACAATTCCAATGATGATCCATGTCAGTGCATTGTTAGTGGAGGCTACACATTCATATTCCGGCTCTACTGGTCGTAAATATTCATATTTCGCTTCATGTAGCTTCATACTTCATCGAATACTTTTTATCTCTTAAGAGGAAGCCCCAAGGTTTTTGGTGCTGTACAACAGTGCTTGTGTAAATACAATACAATCAGCTACATAGTGGTATATCCAATTATTAATAATTTATGGTGTGTTTTCAAGTTGGTGATCTCCGCGTATGAAGCTATTGCAAAATCCATCAAGTGAATGTTAAAATCGTAATGGTTTGTCTTCTAGAACATCATGGAATTTATTTCAAACCTTGTTAACTGCAATTGTCAAAGAATAAAGAGTGATATTGATAGCAGCAGTAATCACTTATTACAATTAGAAAGTGTCTATCAACCATCTACTTTCATCTGTTAAAATTGATTCAATGTACTTATTGAACACACTAAAACAATTGTTTAATATTATATCTTTGTTTTAAGAAACTGAAAACACCTCATGAAAACTATCCGTCACTATCTTATTGAGGAAAATGGAAGAGCAAAAAGGAAGCAATGAATTCCACGCGAGGTATTTCAAATAATAGATATTGCACTTGCGTCATAATTCTTCTTGGAAACGCTGCTTCAAAGCAACAATTACGAAACGTATGTTTAGTCGACGAAACAAAATTACAGCTATTGCAAAACAACTCGTTTCAAGACCGTTATTATTTAGCCATTTCAGGGCAACCCTTCATTCAAGTTCATATCTTCTGACACATATTTTCTCATATACGTGACTACATTTTCACTTAGTAATGAAATTCAATACAACTCTCAAATTATTTTGCTGGTTATATTCACAAACACACTAGCGTAATTGGTGAAATAAATACACGCATAATGCGCATTATGGAAAAATAAACACGTAACAGCAGAAGTCACATTTTCGTTGAGAGACATACTCTTCTTCGAATGCGATGACGGTCCAAATTGGCCGGCTTTAAAAGTTCAGCGTCGACAACATCGTCATGTTTCATCAGCATTGTTAACCGGGAGTCATAAGGTTCCTGTACCGATGATAGCAATGTTTTGACACTAACTTTGTACCTAGTTCGATTTCAGTCGCTGTCTGCAGGATAATTCAAGCGGTCGGCTGTTCTGATTGCCAGTTTTCCATGTTCTCTCCTATCAATATTAAACGAAAGCTGTATCAGTAACACAACAAACAGACCATTGACCATGTGTGATCTTTCTTTTTTCACCTTCCTCTCTTCCTTTCCCCTGAGATGCACATTTGACCTTCCAAGAACTAACCCCCACCCACTGCTCAAAACGTGTCCAGACTGTGGTAGTTCCCCGCTATAGAGATACCTGGAAAGGCAAAAACCGCATGTTAGCGGTGCCGGATTTGACGTTCCAGAGGGGGGAGCAACGTTACCTGTCGAAGTGTAACATGCACTGTACTTATGGCAATAATGATCGAATGGTTCAGGTAACCCGAAATAGTACTTACTAACTCGAGCTTTCTGCTTGTTACCGTTTATACGCATTCTTTTTAAATCATTGGATACATGTATGAAGACTCGAAAAGATCTCGCACTGTTCATGATCCGTTCATTGAGGAATACACCCGGCTCCTCCCGGTCATCGGCACTTGCTCTGAGAACATCACGAAAACTTTCTGACCAAGTAGCCATTCTCATCACGCAAGTGCTTGTTTTGTCGAATTCCGTTAGTCATCTGTAGTCTAAAATCCGCCACCGTCTGATCTCGACTCAGGGACCTCCGCGTAAAGAAAATCAATTGCAGCCCTGTAATTTAGTTAGATAGATTTATTATTTATGCAGGTAGGTTTATTCAACCTGGTGACAGAACACTACAATTAATATATTACAATTAGGATTATTACTATAATGTAATTTTAAATCATTTTAAGACAATAATAGTAATAATAATAATAACAACAATAACAACAAAAACAACAATAATAATAATAATAATAATAATAATAATAATAATAATAATAATAATAATAATAATAATAATAATAACAACAACAACAATGGTACATGCTATCGAGCCCGTTACGAATGAAATTGCTGAGATAAATCAGAGAAATGACGTTCAGTGAGACCGAATATGAAAGGAACATAAAAACACACTTGTATTCTTTTTCTGAGACAGTACTTTCAAAATATACAAGCACCGTGTGCTCACTCGGTTTTGTATGCCTTTTTCCTTTCTCTTTTTTTTATGTCACACAAACTCCCCCTCTTCGCTTCACGCTTTTCGTCCGTATCTTTCACCGGAAGGTAAACACGTCTCTCTCGCCTCGATTTTTCCCTAAGAACCGATCCGTCTGGCGTCCCTTGCACCAGTCGCATTGCCTCTTTTCAAAAAGATTCCGGATTTACGTCACACTGATCCGGAAGGTAGTGCTGTACGTGCAGAGATCTTCGCCGTCAAAGAGCAGGGTGGAATCGAGGGTTCGGGGCCCCTTTGAGGATTTAAAGACGCCTTGCTCGCTGAGTAAGAGGGAGAGCCAGGTGAAAGGGAGATCGAGAATTGGGTAAACACAATACGTTAGGTATTAGGAGACAAAACACGGTTCGTGTTTACGTCGTTCTATTCGTTTTCTACATTTCTATGAAAGCACACTTCAAATTATACGATATCTGCGTTAACTTGACTTTCAGAATAATATCTATAACCTTCATTTCCTATGTTCTTAAAGCCTATTCGATAAATAATATTGAAATATCGAAAACGGACGTATACATCTTCCATTTACGAGAATGAGTAAAAATATTCGGTTAATGTTTTTATGCATTACGCTTTGAAACAAATATACTTACGTGATGACGAGATGAGGTAAGAACATATTTTTCTTACTCTGCATACAATACAAAGTTTAACATTCAGGGCGAGATACGCCGATTAATATGCAAAATAGTTTTATAAATTATGCTATTTCTTTCAAAATACATTATTACAAGTACTAAGAAATATATCACGCAAATATTTTCCATCTGTATATTGCTTCAGTTTCTAATAAGGTTTAGTATCTTTAGAATTGGTTAGTAAAAGAAGTGACATTTTATGTTAATTTTATATATTACAAAACATGTTGTTACGGAGGTCATGCACAGTATTATCACGACTAGAAAGAAAAACCCCTAAGGCATGAAAAACAGCTTGATTGTATCGAATTTATTGTTCTGTTACATTCCAATGCAGCATTGGAATTTTAGCATATGCACATTCACATCTCTGATGCATGCTGAATAAATTGCCGAAAAGTAACATTAACTCCCGCATTTTTATTGCACTAGCCCTCAAGATCCCATTCTCGTTAGTAGGAGATTTGAAGCAGAACAGATTTCAGGAGATTCGTCGGATATTGACGAGCGTTGCTGAATGAGAGCTTTGTGAAACACGCGGCTACATCAGTATCGTTCCACTCATTCATTGTCACACATCTCTTGCGGTGTGCTCTGTAGTCAAAAGCTGCGTTTCACACGCACCAACTTCACAAAACAACCTCTGCAATGTCGCTGCTGTCGAGCGCGCGGGACGCGTCCGCGGGGAGGGCGCGTGACCGCGGATCACAGGGGCCGCGCGCGGTGTGCCACGGGCGTACTCGCAGACTGGCGGGCGGACTGGCAGACTGACTGGAGGGAACTGGCGGGCGGACTGGCAGACTGACTGGGGGAATTGGCGGGCGGACTGGCAGACTGACTGGAGGGAACTGGCGCGTGGGCTGGCGGGCGGACCTGGCAGAACTGGCGGATGGACTGGTGGGGGGACTGGCGGGCGTGC
>BOPP01000010.1:14095254-14121630 GCA_017312745.1 Gryllus bimaculatus | reverse complement strand
TGACTAGTACAAAACACAAAGTTAAGAAAGCTCAACTCTCAAGTAGCATGGATGTCTACAGAACGAATGGTGTGTCTGAATATTGTGAAAGAATCACTGGTGTATACTATGTAAGAGAATTTTGAAAAAGTTAATGGTAATAAGTAAAATAAATCATCACATTTCAAGGAACAAACAATCCCTCTTTAAACATATTCACAGACTATAGAGCGTGTGTAAAAATCATCGAGAAAGAAAATATTACGGATAAAGATTGCAATATGCCTAATGCAAGGGGTGCTCAGTTAAATCGAAAACGGTGCGGATAAATCCGTACAAATGACAATAAACGGATCCTTTTTTTACTACACTAAGGCTCAGCCACGGTGAGTTGGCCAAAGTAAGATGATTGTCGAACTGTAAAGCGTTTTCTGTGTTGGCAAGAAGTATTTTGGATTTAAAATGCGTCAGATATATTGCGTTACACAGACAAGATAATTTTATTAAATCGCGAAGGTTGAAATGCGAAGCTTTTTTCCGAAATCGGAAATCTTCAATTAACCATAATTCCAGGTATATATTGAGATTAGGTTAAATGACATAGTGTACACGTAAATATATTACTGACACAATAGAACTAAGTAACTAAAACTATTCACCTTGACTTTCAGTAGCCTTAGAAACTCTGTAATTGCAAGCTGTTCCCTAAGCCCGTGAACCCCTGACCGCGAAGCAGAAACTACTTTCGACTTTACCAACCCATTTTAAACAGTTTGACCATTAATAGTCAATTTAAGGAATTGGCTAGATTTGGAGATTATCTTAAGTATATACACAAAGGAAAAGGTAAATTACAATAAATTTTCATCTGTGCTACAAAAATTACGAAAATAAGGGTTATTGCTATGTTGCCTCTACCCCTTCAAGTGTCGTGTTCAGATGTGTTCAACTGGCATGAGAAGACGAAGATAAGAATGAGGTTAAGGATTATGTAAAGTATCAAGTGGGAGAAGGAAAGGAAGAAGCGAGAAAGAACGAGGAGAATAAGAAAGAAGAATAAGACGAAAAACTATTTATATTGAGATGATTTGGAAAAAGAATTAAACGAAAACAAAAAGAAGAAAATTGATAAGAAAGTTGGTGAGAGAAAGAAAATGACAAATATTGAATCGATTTTCCCCTATTTACGGAATATATAAATATAATGATCCAGAAACTTATCAATTACGAATCAGAAAGATCAGTAATTCTCTGGACGCGGAAGTTATGTAAAATAAATTTTCTTCCAGACTTTTTTTGTGAAAATAAGGCATCTTAAATATATAATACTAAAATACCTGAAAATAAGGCACCTAAAATATTATTTTACATACTAATACAACAAATACCTTCATTGAAAACACAGTAGACTCTGAATAATTCGATTTTGTATAATTACAAATTTTTAACATTTCGGAAAATTGATGAAATTTGTAACATTTAAACTAAAATTCTTCATTGAATTCGAATGATTTGATATTACATTACCCGGAATACGAGGCCAGGGCTATTTAAATGTCAATGAAATTAAGAGATCGAGAATTCTGAGAAAATGTTCCAAGAGAAACGTTATTTAACCCATTCTTTATTGTTATATTGAATGTTCTTGTACTGAAGAATACGTTTTAAAAGAGAATTTCGGAGAATTACACAATTAACCAATAACAAATTATTTTATTGCAGTTTATTCGAGGGCAATGTGCACAAGTGTCTGTGTACGTTTTGGGACGATTCCACAAGTAAAATAAGATAAGCGTCGTATTGTACCGTCTCGAAGTGTACCGAAGTTGGAAAGAGGTGAAGTGCTCAGATAAACCAATAGAAACAGTAAACCATGGGAATAAAATTATTACAAAAAATTACGTATTAATTAAACTACCAATAGTTAGAATATAGTTATAATAGTTATAATAGAATAGAAGGTAGATTTGAAGTAAATTATGTAAATATTAAGTATTCAGCAATGCATTTTGAATTCTCTGTACTATCATGGACTTTTTCCGATAAGGATAGAAATCATTTAATAATCATTACTTCAAAGAAATATTAAACAAACCACTGCGTTTTGAAAATTTACTGCCTCATTATATAACTAACAATATTGCAATGTATTTGATTCTTCTCTAGTGGGGTTGATACTATTTTACCATTCCATGCGTGTCTCGAGTATTTCCATCTTTTACGAGTACTTATTCACATTTGCTGGGTGAACCGGCCCACTTTTCTGCCTTCTCAACGACCTCGCATCTCCTCCGCTTCGACCGCCGCCACCACCGCCTTTGCCACCGCCGCCGCCGCCGCCGCCGCCGCCGCCACCGCCGCCACCGCACAGCCACCTCTCGCGCCGCGATGTTCCATTATCATGCGACGCTCGAACGCGCTTTATTTTTATTGTGATCATTTCTGTCGCGCTATTCTCGCCAGCTGTCCTGTCCAATTAAACGGGGCAGCCGCCTGCCTCTCGCGTTCCGTCCCACTCTGCGGCCCGCTCGTTCGTCGCCGCCCGTCGCTTTCAGCCGCATACGCGCGCCGGGCCGTCGCCGCACCCTCCGCCAGCGCACGGCCTTCGCCAATCTGCGGGCAGCTCCGCTTCCACGTCCGCTTCCACGTCCGCTTCCACGTCCGCTTCCACGTCCGCTTCCACGTCCGCTTCCACCACCGCATCCACCACGGCATCCACAACCGTTTCCACCTCCGCTTCCATCTCCGCTTCCCTATCCGATTCTACCTCCGCTTCCACCTCCTATTCCATGTTTGATTCCACCTCCGCTTCCTCCACCGCTTGCACTTCCGATTCTACCTCTGCTTTCCCGACTTCTACAACACGCCGGAACCGCCATTTCCGTGTTAAACTTCTGTTTCATCCTCTACATCAGTTTCCATCATTGACATCCACTCCCCAGTCACATTCACATCCTTTCACTAATTAACGTCACTATTTCCACCCATTTCGCGGCCGCACCCTCCGCCAGAGCCTTCGCCATATCGCCGGTATAGGGTCAACTCCGCTTCCTCCTTTGCTTTGTCGACATCTTCCACTCTTCCTGCGACATTCCCGACATGCCGTTTCCGTGTTCACATCCGCCATTTCCTCTGCAGCAGGTCTCACTATTGATTTCCACCCCTCATAGACTATTTTCTATTTTCACATTTGTGGCCATGACATGGATTTGCCGCGGGCTTCATTAAACAACTTTTGCCGACTTCCATTGCTATTTCCATTTTACCTCTCTTTTCCTCCTTGGTTGTGACTCCGTTACAGCTTCTATCCGCCGTTATTGCCGTTTTTAACTCCACAGTTTCATTTCTCGTCATCTTTCTCTACGTTGTTCCTCGTACACTCTTATCATTTTCATCTTCCGTTGATCCTCTCTTCCAGTGTTGTGAATTCCAACACAGCTCCCACCATTCGGTCATTCCCAGTTTCATGGAAGTATATATTGTCTTTTCTTTCTCTGCTGTAGCATCTATTACCAACCATTACTGTGTCACCGTTCTCATTTGTGGTTGTTGCTCGTATCTCACATTCATTATTGTGTTTATCACTGCACAGAAATTATTTCAATTTCTTCCTAAATTCTGCTTATTCTTCAGCCTCTTCTTTTTTAATAATAATAATAATAATAATAATAATAATAATATTAACAGCAATAATATTAACAGCAATAATATTAACAACAATAATATTAACAACAATAATATTAATAACAACATTGCGGCTTCAATCCACTTCAATTCCTACTTCCAACTTTACTACCCTCTCCATTTCCACTTCTTCGTTTGGAGTGAGTTATATCACAGCGACACCACCGCACCATCTGCGCTGCCTTCGCCCCCGTTGCCTGGTCCCAGCCGTCAACTCCCACCCTCCGCCACGCCACGCTGGGGACACGCTCTAAAAGAGCTGCGATGCGATATTTTGGCGCCGGCGAGCGGCGCGTGTATGTGGTTTTTGTATGGGGCCGTGCACGTCGGTCGGCAACGGTGGCTGCGGTCGCTTTAGGAGCAGAACGGATAATGCAACATCGCTAACACGTGATGAATAATGGCTTGTTCAAGATTAGAACGTGACGTCAGCATTAATGGTTGAAACTGCCAGAGGCGAACGATTCTTGAATAAAGAGTGGTTGAATATGTGACTATTACATATGATGATCTGCAATTCTACATAGCATCAATGACAATTTCTTTATCTTTGAGCATTTCTCCCCTAAGTAAAATCTCGTCTGCCCACATATACTCCACATTTTCCTGTTTTTAAATTTCCTAATAATCCAAAAATAGTTCAACATTCGCAGGTCAATTTCATATAAATGTTCAGCTGACCACATCTTCACCTGTAATTTCGAACTTATTGTCCTACGCGTAGCTACAAATTTACAGTCCGTGTAACCTTTTGGCGATTTACCATAAATTATTTATACATTGGATAAGATAATTGTAGCCTTTTTCATTAAGGTAAATTAAACGACAATATATGATTGGAGAGAATATAATCTAAAAACCTCATTGATAGTTCGAATGAGAGCCCTTCAAACGTTTTTATCACTAGACTGTTCAAAACCATGTAACATGCCATTGTAATAAAACTACCCAGAAATTAGCACAAAGAAAGAAGCTCTCTCGAAAAGCAAGAAAAAGAATCAAAACATCGAGATACAATTTTTCATGTTGAATTCACTGACGTTACCAATCACTACCACAACCCAAGCGCACCAGGAAGAAGATGAGAACAAACCCTGGCAAATGGCCCATTCCATTATTTAAAACGAAGTTTCACACAGTTGCGTTGCATTCCAGCTCAATCCTTTCCTCGTAAATACTGCAAAATGAGGGAGGTGTTTAAATTTCACACAATTTGAACTTAATAAAAATACGAGGAGACCCATTAAACATTGAAAAGGTGGCGAAAGCCTTGCTCTAGATTATGCCGAGGACTGTGGGATACAGTGGACTTCGCAACGGCGATGATTAGTGATATTTACATAAAACTTCGCCCTCCGTTGAACTATTTGCAAAGCAATAATTCAAAGGCGTTTAAGTGGATGCAACGGCTCTCACAAAGTTTGGCGAACTTGCTGGCACTTGCTTTCTCTTGACTGAGACTCTCACATCGGTGTCGACGGAAGTGGCCGACGGAAGTGAAGTAGCCGCTTCGTCAAAGGCAAACTACCTGAGAAAGCAGCGATGCCTTCCTGTAGATTCAAAGAGAATTTACGTTATCGTGAATACCACGGCCAATTCGTTCTAAATGTCATCAGCATCCTATTTCATGATTTCGGGCACGTCATCTGCTTTGGCTATTGTTGCCGTGCGTGTAGTGCATGTTACAGCAGGGAAGTGGCTGTGCCCCGCTGGAATGTAAGATCGGCGCCGATTGCCATATGGAATATTCCTGCCCAAAGTATTTCTCCCAGTGGGGCACCGTCTCAGGAGCTCAGATATTGTTGCGGCTAACTAGCCTCTCGATATGTATAAGGCATGTAAGCAGGAAAGTGTAAAAATGTATATGTAAAGCGTGAGCAGAGGAGAAATATGAGAACGGGAAGATCGCACACGGCCCGTGACCGTGGTGGGGTATTTAATAGCGTACTTATCCGGCATTCGCCAGGAGAGTACTTATTGCATTGCATTGCATTGCATTGCATTGCATTGAATTGCATTGCATGCATTCGCCTGGAGGCGGTCTAGTCTTCAGGTAGCAGCTGGATTTGAAGCAGCTATATTGCTACTATCGGAAATTTGCCTCATCGGGACTCGAATTCTTGGACATCCAGTTCAGACACGTTGACACGTTGCAGTAGTAACGGATGTTACCACTGAGCCCTTGCAGCTGGTCATCATTATCGTGATCAGAATTCTCATTTCTTCTTCAATTTAGTTTACAGTACCTTTTAGATGTTTAAGGTTTATTTAGTCCCGGGGAGTTTTAATTAATATTTGGGTAGTTGCGATCCAATATTTTGGTTTTAATACATATTATAATTCAGGGTTTTGATACACACATATAATTTACGATTTTTGATATATTTTTCCTAATGTAACTAGTTCAGAAAGAGAATATTTTTACAAGATTTAAAAATAACCGAGAAATTTGTAAAATGAAATATTTCAACGGTTTATCAGTTTTAATTCTCTATGTCCTGGGAATTGATGATCACGGAGTTTTAGTTATTCTCTGTTTTGTATCACTTGATGTTTCATTAAAATTTGTCAGTCAGATGCATTGCATGACGTATAGATCAGACAAACGTTAATGATGGTATTAGCTCTAACTGTGTACTCGTAGTAGTGTTCTTCAGTCTATATTTAAAAACGATTTTTGTACTAATCCAAGCTTTTAATTTGATGATTAAATTTTTAACCTCCATTCCCACAGAATGTGGCTAGAATTTGGTATTTTATCTTTTTTTACTGAAGAATAACATTTCAACAAATACACGTATATTATAGAAATAATTGTTTTCACTTTCATTTTGAAAATCTGGACAAAAACAATATATTTTTATAATATTTTAAATATTACAAGGTACAAAATTTTCAAGATTTAAATTAAAATGAAATATTGAAACTCAAAGATCTACACAATTATCATTTTTATTTTAATTACGAAAAATGTATTCGTTTCTTTTGCAAATGTTTTCATATTATTCCAAAATTTACGTAAATGCATTATTTTAATTTACTGAGTAAGTAAAACGTCTTTTTTAAGCTTTAAGGGCTACGTGTTATTTTAAGGAAAACAGAATCATGTTATTTCTGTATTCTCACGTTTATGAAAGGTTATTCTTACTTAGAAAATGTAACAAAAATACCAGAAAATGAGTTAAAATGTAAAATTCGCAACAATTGGAGTTGTCACAAAAAATGAAACTCGTTTGGAAGAAATGCCTTTTCAGGAGAGTATGAATAAGCAATGACATTTAAGCAACACTATCAATCCTTAACTATTTAAATGGGTGCAAGGGAAATGTAGAAGGAAAGTTAACGATTTGTGTTTGGGGGCTCGAGAAAGTGATGAATGACTCAAGCGTAAAGATATAGTTGTGGGAGTATTTTCAATAATTGATTAATATAGCTTTAATTATTTCTACTCTTGCATAAAATGAGATTTTTGAAACAACTGAGTTATATTCATTTGTTAGACAGAAAGAGAAGCAAATACGTTCTATATCATATTCAAATATAAATACAATTTATAAATTATACTGAAGGGAAACAGTATAACATCTTAACCTTTTCTTAACATGTCTATTATTTGCTACAGCAAAGCCTCTTTCTCTTTCTCACTACTGCAGCGGGTAAATTGAAAGAACATGTCCGAACATCAGTGTAATGAACGAGAAGTATGTTGTTGTAGTAAAAATTACATATAAATATACAGTTTCAAAAACACAGTTTTATTATTCAATCAAAAATATGCAATGTTCAGCTATCGTTCTCGAATATTACAAAAGTCTCGTCAGCTAGATGTACCAAAAGTACGCCGAGTCGTTCTTTCGAAGCACAGCGGAAATCACCGAAAGCCGAAAGATCTCGACCCATTGCATCGTCCTTCATTCCCTCTCCCCGCACTGCAAATACTACGTGGCACCACCACATCCCTCAGCTCCCAGGAAAGCTTTCTACCTTCGTCGCCTGGGTAGGGTTTGTTGATTGATTGATTGGTGATTGATTGATTCAAGGGGCATCAACTCCTACGATCATTAGTCCTGTAAGTGTAGGGAATGTTTTCAGCGTGGGGGGAAGCGGTGATCTCCCCCCCTGGATGGTGAGATCCAGTGCCGACCTAAGTCGGCTTCTAAGAATTTTCCCCAACCAGGTATCTCCAACCATCCCAGCTGGGACAAGCTGTAATTTCCAGACTGGTCTCCCGAAAAGTGTGATAGTGTAGTGTAAGTGTGACTAAGGGATGAGGATAGAACAAGGAAGAGGAAGGAAAGATCACGCGCGTTTTTGCGTGTTTGTTAGGGTCCGGCATTCACTCGATATTGATGGGAGTAACCACGGCAAACTACCAATCCGAACAGACGGGTGGTAGAATTCTTCTCCAGACAGCGACTGTATTCAAACCAGCAGCCTAGCTAGTGTCGAAAATGTGAGTCTGGCTAGAGTCGATACTCGAACCTTACGACGTCCCAGTCAGAGGCACTTCATTGATATCTGTTGAAACCCTGATCTACTTTGCTGGTCTAGATATGGCGTTGTATCCTGGCGGCGGAAGTATCTCACGGACGCGGGAACCCTTGGCTACCGATGGCTCACTATGGTTATCTATAGCTGCAGCAGCGGGGGAAAAGGGGAAACGGACCGTATACTATGATTTAAATGTAGGACAAATTGTCTTTTGATTAACGGAAACATTTTTTTCCAAAATGGAACTTCAATTCATAAAATTTAGCGATAACATAGCTCCGAGTGGATCACCGTGTCCCAATTGATCGCTATCAATTCGCCCTATGTTTGAATCGGAATATAGTAGGTTGGCGCTTGCTCGTCCGCAGATATCTGATTTGCCCCACCTGTACGCCATAGAAGGAACCCCGTCCCACGCTGCGGTTATGATGCAATCCCGGCGTGTTTTAAACATTATATTTGGCCGTGACAGACATTAACAATAATTCAAGTTAACGTCGTCTTTAAATTTTTTTTATTTATTTCCAGCGATCATCAAATCTGTTCTGAAAGAGTCAAAATTCAATTAGAAAAATGTTAGGAATGACGTCAACTTGAACTTCTTAAATGTTATCAAGAAATCATCTATAGATGTAGGAAATGAAAATCGTGAATTCCCGTGTTTTTAATTAATAGGCTCTCTGAAATATTCTGATTATAGTGGAATCTCTTCCACAACAGACACATTCGCACATGTTTTCGTAAATCAAAATGTCATATTCAATCCGCTCCGCTCCGTCCTCTAAGTGCACAATCAGTCTCAGGAAGCCCACAATAAGACATACCGTATACCGACATACGACATACCGACATAGCAATCTGGGCAAAATCTCGATAAATTCGCCACTATTTGATCTATTATTTAAAAAACACTACCCATGTAAATCAAGGACATTATTGTCAGTCATACACTCCGTTACATATAGTCCACAAATATATGTTAAAAATTATTGTTTATAAAATGGCACGTTTGTCACAACACAAACGCTCGCACATATTCTCGCTCGTCATAAGCAATTCTCTCCGTCATCCCGTAAGCACCCGCAAGAGCCCGCAGAGGAATCCATTCGTTCCCGCGGCCGCCTCCAATAAGGGGAGAAGTCAGACGGCGCGCAAGGTAGCAGCAGTCGTCAACAGTCGGCCGCAGCGGGCAGCGGCGGCGGCGGCGGCGCCTCTGTCTGGGCGGGCCGCTAATGCTTCTTTAAGTGTGTTTACTGTGCCGGGAGTTTTATTTTGTTTCTCCGCCTGCGCGGGCGGGGCAGCTTGGTGGTGCGGGGCGGGGAGGGACGGAGCGGCGGGTGGGGAAGAAAACACAACACAAAGTTCGCGGCGCTCTTGGGAGGGAGATCCTAGTGCGCAGCCAGCCTCTGCCGTCTTCGCGCCGCGCCCCGCGCGCCCCACGCCCCCGCCCCGCCCCCGCCGCCCCCCCGCTCCCGCCGCCCGGCCGCTCCCCCGCGCTATTCCGTGTAGCATTATGAAGCCATCCTCTCCCCGCCGCCGGCCGCGTTTTTCCGTTCATTTGGTCAGCGGCCGGGCCTCCCCGCCCCCCGCCCCCGCCCTCCCGTTTTTCTTGCTCCGGTCGCCCGCTCGGCGTATTGTTTTGCGCCGTTCCAACTGCCGTTCGGAGTCCGAACCCTTTCTCCTGCTCCGCGCCGCGCATCCGGAGTGGCCAGCGCGTATCGCGCCGCCGCGCCGCCGACTTTCCGCGCCCGCGACTTCTGTTTGCTCCGGCGCGCGCGGCGGTGCACGCCGGGGCGGGCGGACGGACAGCGGGTGGGGGGTCACGGGAAGATGCAGACATGCGGGGGAGGCGCCCGGAGGTGGGCTCCTTGTCCCGTCCGCGACGAGTGAGAGAAAGAAAGAAAGAATGGAAGAAAGGAAGAAAGAAGCCTGTGTGACAGTTGGGCAAGAAGAGCGGGTCGCTTACGAAACGCTTCTGCCCTCGTTTGACGCTCTGTTTCTTGCCGGGAGGCTGCTTCTCTGGCGCCGGCGCACGCGGGATGCGAAAGCCACACCGACTCCGAATTTTCTGCTTCTGGTGCTTGTATGCGACTAGGTTTTGTTGGACTTGTGGATGTTGTACACGTTCTCACTACAATTGTCGGAGGTAGAATAAGGAAGCGCAGGTAGGAACAGGTAATCGGCAATTCCCAAATATATTTTTTTATTGGCCAACCCATTAAGGGCCATTAAGAGCAAGGGTCTCCTGTTTGAGCAGGGAATTATTAACTCTTCTTTAATGAAGTGATAGGATGATGATGATGTGGAGTGAAGGGATGATCACAAATACATCCAAGGCGGGAATCGACTCCGCGATCGTTACGACACTACTGCCTTACCGACCTCGGCTACCTGAATTGGGTCCCAAATATTTTTTTTGCCAACTGCACATCCAATTAAGGGCAAGGGCCACCTGCTCGCGCAGAGAATTATTAATGCTTTATTAATAAAGTGATAGGATGATGAAGGCTGAAGGGACGATCACAAATACAACTATGCCCGAGGCGGGATTCAAACCCGCGATTCTTCGATCGGAGTTCGCCCCGACATTACTGCTTTAGCGTTCGGCTACTCGAATTAGCTTCCAAAAATTACTAAATTGTAATTATGAGCCCATATGGTGTACTTTATTCTGAACCCTTAAGTCTGAAAATCGACATCTGAATTGTTTTCAGTGTACATCTTGAGAGTGAATTGAAAATGATTTTTGCTGATGAAAGCAGAAGGCACGCATCCAGTGAAAGTTCATGGAACAGAGTTGATATTTTTATTTATTTATACTTCCACTGTTTCATTGTTACTTAACTGTGAGATAATATGCATTGCAATCTGTATATAACTTTTATTAGACTTGCATAGCGAAGATTTATAAAAATATAAAATACAAGAAATCGCTTTTAATATTTTTAAACCGTTGTCCCTGCAGGCGATAAGCATATATGTGACATCTGTACATCTGTAGGTTTGCATTTTTCCAGGATTCACCATACGTTATGATTACGAAACTATAGAATTTTTGATGGCAACTTCCATGACTACAGGATCGACAATGTTAAAGATGCTGCTTCTTAATAATTCGCAGATGCAGTATTCAACTAACGGTCGGGAATGAGTCATAACTTCCCCAAATATAAATTGTGAATAGGAAACTCTGTAGTAACATGCTCGTTTCCATTACATCTAGCAGCGAGACCTCTAAAAATAAACCTAGCTCTTAGAAGTTTCCGAGAAAGCCCACTGAATTATGAAGTTCCGCCTACTATTTTATATATTTGCATATTTTTTGTCTCATATTTTCGATATGAAATTCCAAATATTTAGCTGAAATAATATATTTACAATTGATAATCATTTTTGATAGAACTGTCAATTCTACGGTTTGTTGCTTCCTCCTAATTAATTGAAGAATATACTGATTCAAAACGCCCTTTTTTATTATTTTTAAACAATAATTTCACATTTCGTTTTGAGTTATAATTATACAAAAACTTGCCAATACAATATAATAATAATGATGATGATGATGACGATGATGACAATAATAATAATAATAATAATAATAATAATAATAATAATAATAATAATAATAATAAAAATATAAAAATGAGAATCTACGTTCACGGAAGTAAATAGCATCCTTGTAAATCAAACCGTAATTTTGAACACTTCAGATTCCCAATAATAATTTTTAATCATTATTACTCAATTCTTCTTTTCCGCCACAATAAATAAATTTGGTGGTAAAACCAAAATTATGACGCGTGGCGAAATTAACATACATTAAAAACGTCACCTATATTTATTGGCACATCTCGCGTGGGAACATTATTCTCTTATTTAAAATTATTGAAGTATTTACAGTCAATTTTGAAATACAAAGCTGTAATAAATACATTCGAATTTATGAACACATTAAAATTATTAGGGCAGATTGCAGAAGTTTACTCTCCCGAAGGATGGTCGTAATATTTTTGTGATTGACTAACTAAACCAATAATAATCAAACACATCAAATTAAAAATATAATAATTGTTTGTTAATACATTGGTTTTGATTCATACAAGTCATATAGATACAACTAAGACGTCAGAAACATGAAAATTTATTTTCGCTATCAATAACTGAAATTTCCGATAAGTTGATTTCTCTTTCTGAACTTTGCTACGATTCAGTCAACAAAATTAATAAATCCTAGTTATTTGTTTTTTTCTAACTCAATGCCCGTTCATCTTTTAGTGTATATAATACAAAATATGGTATCCGATACCTGAAATATAATCCTTTTCCCCACATTGCAGTCATGAGTACCTTATATCTTGCTCACATTTGCAGTTCCTCCATTTTTCTCAGTAAGATTTTAGAACGCGCACTGGAAATGTTGTACTTGTATACCTGGATGTACTATCGCGCCTATTTAAAATGTATCTGTTTAATGTGGTTTTGCGAGTTGTAAAGTTGTTTTTCTTAGTTGTTTATTTGTATAACTTTAGAACTTGATTGGAAAACACTACGTTTGGGGAAATAAAAGTATCCTTTTTTCACAGAAATTACTCTAACAAGTTTCCTCAAATTCCACTTGTTCAAAGTATTATCGCTCCGACTGGGAATTGAACTGAATTTCCTGGTTTACGCTCAGCAACTCTAAAAAATGAGCCACCGCGACGACCAATGAATTGAAAGTTTCTTAGGATCGTGGCGTCATATCAGTCGCCTTGTGCAAACGTGACAAAATATCAGCCACGTGCATTTCATGCTCCTGGACAGCGCTGGCGGGGAGAGACGCCAAGCTGAACAATGGCAAACCTAGGGAGCGGAAGGGAAGGGGTGCCGTGTCGTGGATGGTCACTTGTGAACCCCGTAGACAGGCTAGCTGTGGAAACGCGTCGGCGGAAACTGCGAGATGACGCAGTTCCGTCAGCCGGCCCAGAAGGTAATATAAACGGACCCCGGACCTAAAGTCCTTCTGATTCTTGGGCGCGTCGGTAGGAAGTCGTGTGGGTTGTGCGCGGCGCTGCATTTCATAGGCATGCATAGGCTACTGACGCAGGGAACTGAAGCCGGCGTGCTACGTCGAGACGGGAGGTGCGGCATACTCGCGTGTATGCTCACGTAGGCTACTGGTGCGTCAAACCGAATAAGATATCCACTTATCAGGCCAGCGGTGGTGACCAGGACCATTCCTTCTAGTTACGGGTCAATATTAATTATCGTAATTAATGTACATAGTATTCAGGTGTTGGAGCATATTTCAAATAAATACTCAATAAATTACAAACCGTTCACGTCTGTGATTTATTGCCCCGGCAAAGACGCTACAGGATTGATGTATTGACCGTTACATGATATTCAATTGTCATCACTGTCTCCTTGTCGGAAAGGCTCAGTGGTTAGAGCAACTGGGCGTAAACCAGGAGATCCAGGTTCGATTTTCTGTCGGAGCGACAATTATTTGACCAATTTGAATTATTAAAATGCTATATTACATATAACAAATTTACATCATGATAAAACAATTACTTTGCGGAACACACTTCGAAGTGATTGCCGTTCAAATGAAGTGGTAGCAATTGATTATTCTTAAAATATTCCAATAGATTGCAATGTGAACAATGAATTTACAGTAGTAGATTTACGTACGTAAGTTTACAAATTATAAAGTTCTATTAATATAAAAATAAATCATTGTATAACAATTTTAACGATTATTGTACATGTTACAAAATATTAATTGTAAATGCAAATACTATTAACCTGCTACACTATTTGTAAAACATACTAGTTTGCCCCAGTATTACATCTCATGAAAATAACATGCATGTATTTTCGTTGAATGGAACATAAAAATATTCATTTTAATATTAGTGGATAGGATCGGTTGGCTGCAGAAATGGTAGGATAGGAAAGTCGACTACAGAAAACAGTGAAGATTGTCAAGACAAATTACACTGAAAAACAAATTTTGGAAATTGATGGACATTTTGGTGTCTAACACTTGTTTTAGTATAAGTGAAACGTGCTTATTCAACCCATGTAAACCATTTTTCTCTGTCACCCACCGTTTTTAGACACACTTCAACCAATGATATTTTACTAGAAACATTTTTGTCCAGTGGAGTACTAAGGAACGTGAAATTAACATACGATAATAATGTGATTGAAATACATGACACGTATACCACATATACCACGTATATATATATCAAGGTATAACACACACACAAAATCCATACACACTGAAAATATCAAATCTAAGGTGTATTTGATTTGAATGTCTTGGCTGAAGATTTGAGTTTGTAGTGAACATTTGGCATGACATGCCGAAGTGTACGAGTACGTTCCTTCATCACGGAGATTTCCTTGTGAAAATCAAGTTGGTCACTGACCGAACCTAGGTTTTCGTGGGCAAAGTCAATATGTGAGTTGAGAAAATGCATTTTGAGGGACATGTCGACCACCAGATTTTTGTAGGCACCGATGCACTTTTTCACATTTCCATATAAGATTTTAAATTTTCAAGAAAATCATCTACAATTTGATTTGAATGCCATCCATGCACTTTTTAAGTTTCATTCAGTAAGTCTTGGAAAATGGCTGCCAGCAATTACCTTCTTTATTTGTAGGCCTGTGAACACACCTTTCACGTTCACATAACTCAACTCTGGAGACGTATTGCACAGGTACCGAAAGGCATCCAAGCCGTTGACTAGTGTCTTTACAATATTTTTCATGAGTTCCTACTTCAAGTGAAGTGGTGGCATGATTACGTTGTCAGGGTCAATCAGCGGCACATGAAGGACTTTTTTCTTTCCTCGGTGCTTTCTAGTTTTGATAAGCCAATTTTTCTTTAGGTAGTGATGCTATCTATCTATACCGTCCCACTCGCAGATAATACAGCAGTACTTTATGTACCCTGTCAGACGTTTCCATGAGAATGATGATGATTTTTAAATCACAGTAGATACACTATTTACACTCGTGATAGCATATTTTTTCAAGAAGTAGCGAGATAGTTTTTAATACATATTTTCAGATGCATAGAATATTTAACTAGTACTGATGCATATTTGTTTCCATTTTCTAATAACACTGTTTTCAAACATGTTTTAGTTGAATTGATTAACAATCCCCATGCTTCAATGTTGTCTTCCACCCCGAGGCATATCAAAATCCCTTGAACGTCCGCTCAGTAGCCAATACTGTCACGCATTGCAAAGTAAAGCGATTTAGAAAATGCTCTACAACATTATCTTAAATATTTTTTTTCATAGACGACGAAAATATTGTATGGTGTTGCGTGAAAAATACAAAAACTTGGGGATAAAAAAAAGTGATGAACGATGTTCCATGAAAATTCCTTTTTGTCAATATCTTAAGAATATAATATGACAGAGAAAAACTGTTTTCAGATTTGAAATCAACATAAAAACTACATTGGAAAAGGTAAACACCATATCAGATATCTATATCTTGTTTATCACTGTCATTTAAAGATAAAATCAAAGCAATAGATACTCTCAACTTATGTATTCATTTCCCTCTCAAACCTCCTTGCCTTGTCGAATGAACCACCTAAGAGACAACGAAGTGTTTGCTTGCAATTAAGGCGGATACCCACATTCCTTTGTACTCGAACAAGCGAGTAAGTCGGCAGAAAATGTCCCGGTCAGAATGGAAGAGCTGCGATAACAGTTTCATTGCAGAGAAAGCATTCGCGCGTAATAGAGCAAACGATCCCAACTTTAAACATATTAGTATATTTTAATATTTTCCTCCTGCAGTAAGCAGATGAACGTATGCGCTTACTGGATATATATGTCATGGAAAACTATAAAACTTCACAGTAAACAATACGATGGAATTCTACTGAATCAACAGAAATTAGAATGATGAAGTTGGATGTGACACGAGAGTTACAATGTGCTACAGTGTAATTAAATGACATAAAAAACTGATGTCGATTATGTATATTTAAATAAGCTACATGATGCAGTACTATTATTAATACAATACAATAGAACGCCAATATATAAATATATAAATATATAAAACTCGTTTTTCTCTTTTCCCACGGTCTACAGCCAGTAAAATGATATCCTATATATTCTAAAGATACCTGAAAGAGAATAGGCGACAACCATATAGTCAATGGAAAAGACAATTATTATTATCATATTTAAGTCATGATTAGAAAATAATTAATTTTTATTGTGCCTATTTCGTAATGCTAGTTCCAGTTGCGTTACTCGCCCTTCCGAGGCCCGGTTAAAAAGTAACTTGGAGGCCACCTCAAAATATGTCATCCAACTAAAAATGCGTGCTGAAAACTAATCGAAAGAAACTTTATTGGTCATAATCGACCACAGAATTCAGAATTGAGCTCTGCGGACTTTCGCTTTGTTTTAATCACGTGTAACTAAACCGAGAATAGGGTCCCCCAAATCTTTAAATGACGCAATAAACAATTGGGGCTCCGAGTTTAAAATTTGAGATTTTGAAAACGTCTTTGCATCCTCATAATAAAATATGTTATTCAAATTTTACATTAGGCCATTCATGATAATAAATCGCTTTTAGAAAGGGCCTTTTCATGTGAGTTCAGTGAGAAAAAAAATTGCTTTGATGGGCCGACTACCGGGTGGGCGCTAGTTACGCCACTGGCTAGTTCACACGGCAGCCTGTATCATAATACATAAACAGCTAAGCGCCAGATTTATGGTAGCGTTTATAAAGACCCCCTGACCATCAATAGAGCTAGTTAGGGCGTCATTTTCGTCAAAATTCGAGGTGAGGATTACCATTGAGCCTGCAACGTGTGTGGAGGCAGGAGGGATAAAATACGGAGTCTTGTTAGGTAATGTTTTGTTTCGTGTCTTCACAGTACGTCCGCCCCAACGGGCTTTTTATCCCGTGCAGGGTAAAAGAAGCAAAAGGTCGCAAAGCAAACGGTTCCGTCCAGACTAAATTCGTTGTCCTGCAAAATCACAATTTTGCGAGGCAACACTCATCCTGTGCACCTACGATTTCATTCCCGATCTCTCCCTTAAAAATCATTCTCACGTCGTCTAGTCATAGAAATGGCTGGGAAAATGGCTACCGGTGACTCGCAAGCGGTGATAGGTCAGATCCAGATTTCCCCGCAACCGGTGGAACAAGCGAGTGACTGAAAGAGCCGATGGCCCGGAATGTGAGCTCCGGGACGAGCAGAATGGAGGCGCTGCGGTGAAAGATTCATTCAAGGCGCCGGGCGCAGATTTACGGGAGGAGCTCAGGACCGACGGGGGACGAGGGCGGCGCGGGGCCCAAATTTATCCCCGGCCCTAATTCCGTCCCGCGCGCTCCGCGCACGGCGGGCCGACTCACCGCCTTCCTTTCCCACGCATTCCGCCGCGCCACTGCTACTAGATGAATGCATTGGTGGGCATAGAGTTTTCCGATTCCCAGCTTTCCGAATCCCAGTTTTCCGAATCCCATCTTTCCGAATCCCATCTTTCCGACTCCCAGCTTTCCGAATCCCAGCTTTCCGACTCCCAGCTTTCCGAATCCCAGGTTTCCGAATCCCAGCTTTCCGAATCCCAGCTTTCCGAATCCCAGCTTTCCGAATCCCAACTTTCCGAATCCCAACTTTCCGAATCCCAACTGTTCGATTTCCAAATATACGAATTATAAATTTCCGAGTCCCATCTATCCGAATCCGAACTATCCCAATCCCAACTATCCCAATATCTACTATCCGAATAGAGACTATCCGAATCCCAGTGATTCGAATCTCTAATGATAAGCACCGATTTGGGGAGAAAATGTGTCAATTGCGATGCTGTCGTCAAACGCCCGCGGGGCCTTGCCACATGGGAATGAGTTAATTCTTCAAACAACGCACTCTTAAATTTAAGCTTCAATTCAGAATACACATATTGTCATGTTTATGTCTAATAATTCATATTATGTATGCATATAACGATCCTTCGAGTATAAGTATCGAGTATCAAGTATCGAGAGTCGAGTATAAGTTTTGGTTTCTTTTTATGTAAATTTACCGTATTACTGTTTTTTGTGCATTTCTCTATTTAAACTTATTTATATTAAATAAAAATAATAGTTTTTTGAGTTTCTGGAGTTATGAACTTTATTCAATATTTTGAATTTGGGATATCCAAGTTGACCTAGTCTTAACTTAATTAAAGTACTCTTCTACTTTATCACCAAATTAAAATGAATAATGAACACTCTCATGAAACGGATAACCAAATAATAGAGAAACTACAACTCAAGGACTGGACTTTACTTCTTCCGCAATTTTGTTCATGTCCTAAGTGCGACATTCCTGATGAAATATTGTTAGCGGGACTAAGTTCAAAAAATTATATTTGGAAATCAATTGAACTTCCATTTGTCGATGTACTAGGAAAATGATTTTAGCACAATAAGAAAAATCAATGTTCATTAGTAACTACTTAGTAACGTGTAATTTCAGTAAATTTATTTTCATGGAAGAGTAATAATTTATTATGATAAATGTAAATAATGTACAGATTTTAAATGAACACACGTTCTACATAATATGCCTTTTGTAAACAAAGAAAGGACGTGATATACTGCAACAAAATTTATTTAAAAAATAAAATACAAATATTCTCAGAAATAGATTTCCCCCAAAAGTCGAGATGAATGGCCAACTAATAGTTACTGATGTTTGGATTGTTCTCAAATCAATTTGGAATGTTATGAAAAAATTAAAAGGAATTGTTGAGTGTTAAAGTTATGAACAAGTTACGTAACTAAATACCTACATCAGGCGTGGAAACGTATTTCGCATCTTCACCATCAAGCTTCCATTTACATTATTACAAACATTGAAAACATTGAAAAACAAACAAACAATGGAAATTCTTTTCCGTGGCAACCACTTTTCACTGAGTTCACTCAAAATATTTTTATTACATTTCCTTCCGGGCCATTTTTATGATAAAACGTGCCAGTGAGAACTTTCTCGAGGAACCTCTGCCACTGACCTGTCGTCTCGCCTGCCACTGACGATGAGCTGTTTTCTTTAGACCGCGACCGGAAGTGGCGCTGCGAGAGCAGGGGAGGCGACACACTGCGCCGATCCGCGTCAAACCACGCCCCCTTCCCTCCTCATTATTCGTTTACACGCCCGATGCATGGATTCAGTCATGTACTCTGCCCATAATTTAAAGTCACCGCGCCCCCTCCCACGTGCCTCACTATATATTAAAGAAACATATTAAGAAAACTTAGGTACCATAGCTGACCTGGATGGCGAAGATGGCTAGAGCGCGTGTCGACTCAGCACCTCGCGGTTTCGAGTCCCGCCATAGGCATGGTTGTTCGTCCCTCGACTTTCATGTATGTGTGTTGTATAGGAAGGCTTTGTGAGTCTGCTGACCACGGACCACAGTGTAAAGGTTAATATGTGTCCCCATGTGGACCATACTGAACACCCGGCGTGGATAACAGAAATTAGCATTCTCTGAAGCTTTAAAAAGCCTCTAGAAGAAAATTAAGGCAACCACATATTGAAGTAAGGCGCTGCGGATAATTTGTTATATTCGAAGAGGAATATTCAGAAGAGGTTAGAGAATATTCATATTCATAATAGTTCTAAACAGAGTAACTCGTTGGTCTGCGGCGAAATAGTTATTCAACAATCTATAAACATGAATTATGTCTTCTCTTTCATGCAGACGATGAGGAAATACGATGAGTTTTGACATGGTAAGCTAGATGAGAAGAATTATCGATCCATTACACTTTTCTGGCGTCCAAGCCATAGTCAGACTTTGCCAGTTCAAGTATGTTAATTCACGTGTTGTGCTATTTTATGCAGCATTTCGGCATTCATTTTCGTGTCAAAACTACTCTGCATTGTTTTCTCATATCATATTATATAAGTCACTTTTAATTTGATTTTGTACAATTTATTTCACTTCAATAATATTTGTCAACTTGGTTACCAGTTTAATCGCAGTTTCTCTCCACTTTTAGGTTGAACTTAACATCTTGTAGCATACGTTAATGATGGCTTCAGACATATTTGCAAAGAATGTGTACATTAACAAGTTGTCAGACACCAACCGGACTTCTAACATGATAGTCAAAAATACCTTAACACTAATATCAAAAAAAGTCTATAAATAAATGCACAGGTCTTTCAGTTTACAGGAATTGTAATTGCTAGAAAATCATTAACATTATTTCGTGTAACTAATACTTAATTTTCATCATTTATCTTAATTCAACTAAATTTATGTAAGCAATTAACTTTAAATATTAAAAAAGTTGATAAAATGTCACCCGAAAACATTTCTTCTCAGAGTTCTTTGAGTAATACATCCCCACAATAGTAGTATCTGTAAGACATTAGTAAATTATGAACTATAATTTCAGGCAGCTTGGTGATGATATTTATTATCATATTGACTTCAGGAAATTTACAACCAAAACGTTTCGATGTAGAATGTCTTTGGCAGGAAAGTTCATAAAAATATGACATGTTTAACCATGTGGCACACTGTTTTATATCTTAGTGCAACACTTTACAACAGTACTAGATTTCCCTTAATCTTAAGTCTACTTTACGTTTCCAGCACTAGCTCGGGCGACCACTATGTGAGAATAATCGCCCTCACTGTCTCAGGACAGGTTTATACCCCCATTCTGTTCATTCGCACGGGCAATTTGCTTCCTGCTAATTACCTTGTAGAAGATTCCGCAAAGTTCACGAGACCTTTGAGAAATTTCTGTTATTCAGGTTAACAATACGGGCCATTCCAATTCAGGTACCGGTAATAAAACCGCTATAACGCGCACACGTTCTGGATACGCTGGCTGAGAAATCATTGTCGAGGGCAAGGTTTACGAAATTTACGACACGTCGCAAAGCACCATTTCCAAAGGAGAATGAACTTTATATCTTCTCGGTAGGTAAATAGACTAGTGTTCCTCCTCCTTACATTATAATATTAAACATTCCAGAAATTTGTCTTTTGTTTCTGTTCGCGAAACAATGCGATACAAATGCGCCAGTTTAAAGTAATCGCTAACCTTCACGGAAGATATTCAATCGTCAGATGAACTCAACTTACCCTCGCGATTAATTGTCAGCCTCCTCCCAGTCCATTGTTTCTTTGGCAACGAGCTGACAATGTCGAGAACATGACGTGTTTACGCGGAGCGACATTCTTTTAAAAAACGAATTCTTCCACGCCACCGGGGCGTCGGTTATTTGCGCGTCGTATCTGCTCGCACACATTGTGCATGTAGAACGCCGGGTATAAATAGAAGCGAGGGGGCCGTCGCATTTATACATCTGGAGACACCGCAGCGACGCGACAAATTGCTGCACTCTCGTGAGACGACCAAGCGACAGGCAGGCGACGCGGCGCGGCGCGGCGGCGAGGGAGGGACTGAGCAGCGGGGGAGGGGCAGCGAAGGTGATGGTGGGGATTCTGGTGGTGATAGGAGCAGAAGTGAAGAATAGTGATGGAAGTAGTAGAAGAGTTGGCGGCGATGGCAGCATGTAGTTGGCTGGTGTACATTTCAATATTTTTGTTTCTACGTTTTGGGTAGCACTAAATACAAATCGTCGAGAATTCAAACTAAGAGATCCAATAAGGGCTCATGGTCATATTAAAATTCATTAATTTGAACTTAGTGAGTTTATCAAAGACTTTCCACATGGATGAGTACTAATATTTTCAAATGTTGTAACACTCACAGTGCTTCATTAGTATTGTGGATTCAAAGGAGAAAAAGAGGTTCATTGAAGAAGGATATTTGTACCTGCTCCTGACACAATATTATTTCTGTGTAACAGCATTTCCTTCTTCTTGAAAAGCGTTTCCAGGAAAGTTAGCCTTAAATAATCAGAAAGCAGTCTAAATTACTGTAATGACAGAATTTGAAAGCATTTTGAATGTCCAACATTTAACTGTTATTTGATGACAGAGGCCCAGTTTTAGATATTTAAAACTCGAAATATTTATATAACACATTTTAAAGATGCTGAATTACCAGGGGTTTTGTTGATTTCAACCTCTTCGCGACACGTAAGGTGCGCGTGGGTGTCCACACAACAAACGACGGCGAATGGTGATATGCAGGTTGTTGTTAGATAATTGGAAGTTCATGGAATGAACAAATGGGGATGAGGAACGTGGGTTAGAGATAGGAAATGGGAAGAAGACATTCGGTACGGAAGATGGAAGTAGGAGATGGGTGATGACATACGGGAATGTGGAATGAAGGGATGGAAGTGAAGTGGGGAAGGGAAATTCGGAAGGTAAAATAGATAGGGATGGGAGATTGAGGGTGGAAGACGAGAAATGTTAAAGAGAAACTGGGGGCCTGAAGTGGGAATGAGAGACTAAAGATATGGGATTGAGGATGGGCAATGGCGGATGGGGGACGCTAGATGATGGACGGTGGACGGCGACGAAGAGGCTGTGGGAGGAGTCCGTCAGAGGACGGCGGTGGTGTTGGGAGCGCCGGGGCGCAGGGGGCGGCGTGGGAGGAGGGCGGTGGCGCCTGCCTGGGGGAAGAGGGAAGGGGGCGTGGTTTGACGTGGATCGGCGCCGTGTGTCGCCCCCCCCTCTCGGTGCGGCCGGTTCCCGTCGCGGTTAAGAAAGCGTGTTGTTCGTTTGGTCTGAGGCGAGGGGAGCTGGAGCAAGGTTTAATTCAAGTCTGCGGTGAGCGAGTGGCTGCCGGTTGTCGCTTGTCATTTGTCGGTGACGCGTGGTCTGGCCGTCGCCTGCCCGATGGTTGCAGTGATGTCAGACACTGCTTCCCGCCCACAGCAACCCGCACACTCTGTCTCCGAATACCCTCGGCGGCTGCTCACCTCAGACGCATTAACCAGTGAAGGTATCAGTAAACACAAATTATAAATCAATTGTAATTTGTAATTCTGGTACATAGATTTATTATTTCTGCAGTTATGTTTTTACAACCTGGTGGCAGAACACTACAATTAACATATTACAGTTAGGAATATTACGAAAATTCTGGAAAGGTACAATACATCTACGGTATTGTTGATGTCTCCCCAAAGACTAATAAGATAATTAATTCTACTGCATGCTATTACACTATATTATTGTGCATTATACATATTGAAATTCAAAAAAACACATGTATTTCTAATGAAAATAAAAGATTGTACAATCAGATATACTGTACAGAAATGCAAGCAATGCGTTTGAAATGAAAACACATGGATTGCTTTGACTTGAATTACACAATGAGAGCATTTGAATTTAGGAATAGTTAAGTATTAGGTTAATGACAGCATGTAAATTGTATTGGGATATATTCGTGAAAATAATTAAAACAATTCAGATTATTATAGTTTTAAAGCCGAAAATTTTAAATTATCTTTCATAAATGCTATTACCCAACATTTCTGCATTCTACACAGGTAGCGTGAATATTTTTTAAAACCAGTAGTCCAATTGACAAAACAATTACCTTACATGCATTTCAGTGAACCGTTTTTAGTGCAACAAATATTGACGCTATTGGAGAAAGTTTAAAACGTATCTACTTATAAATAATAAACCGTTGGAATAGTTCTAAAATGTTTAAGGTAATTCATTTTCAAAACGGAGGTATTTAAATTAATTCAAAATGAATTAGTTCTTCAACAACAGTTTTTTTAATTCGCCTTATATTTATTGAAAGACAAGAGAGAAAAACGAATTATATTATTTGTATAGTTTAGATATCGTGAATTGTTGCTGGAATATAATTCTAATTACATCGTCCTGTTGACTCCTCATTTTTGGAAAATCGCTGCTCATCAATCACTTGCATCAAATATTCTGATGTATAAAATTGTACGTATAAAATCCATAACTTATGAGCCTCAATCTTTAAATCAAGTGCAATCGAGTCTCGAAAAATTTAATAATTTACCACTGTGTGGACCTGGGAATAGTTACGGGCGACCAAAGAAATAAGAACATAATCTTATTTAATCTTATACATAATCTTAACATAATCTTATACATAATCTTATAAGAATTACGACAATGTCCATTAATGACAGGAACATGGTTAGTTTATTATCTGAAAGCCAGTCAATTAAATTTCCCATCAATAAACGATAATGACAAATAACGTCAAAGATTCATTGCAATTTTATTGACTTCAAACAAGTAGGAAATTAAGCAAATCATTATCTCAATTTTAGCCTTGATATTTGGTCGTCTGAAACAGGGTATGTTTCTTACCTTGCACCATACCTAGAACAGATCGAATTCCTTACTCAGTCATGCTCATGAAAGAAATGACTAGAATGTTCAGGCCTGGCATCATGAATGTCGCGCTGTCCCAGGAGGAGGAGGAGGCGGTTTAATTATTTATAGATGCACACCTGGGCTACGTCCAAGTGACCGATATCTGTTTTTGTCGACCGAGAACATTCATTGATCGTTGTTCAGACTGTTTATTTTAGTCCAGCTTTGTCTTACGTCTTCTCGCTCCACTACATTAATTATATTGACATTAACAAGTATATTAGGATTCATCAATATACTATTATGCAATATGAATAATGTACCGAAAGAAATTCCGACATCTGTATTTTTTATATTACGGCGGGTGTATTTTTACTTGTGAAATTTGCATTCTTTTGACTATGCAAGAGTGTCTGTCCCAGGCTTCGCGAAAATGTGACACGTACTAAAGGGTTTGATGAACAGATGCATACAACGAAAGTTTTTCTCAAGTTCGTAATTTAATAGAAATTTATTTACAAAAGTGTATTGATATATTTGTATTATTATATACAAAGAGGTACAATATACTACATGCATAGTTTAATTTTAATGTTCAGAAAAATTCAATTATTGTGCTAGCCATTGAAAACATATTATTTCTACTTTTTAATGTATTATCAGTTTAGTCATATCATTATAATTTTATTTTCTCAATGATTCCCAAACCATCTACTGGTACCAATTACACTACCTACTTCATATGATATCGCTTATTTCAAGAGACAACAAGATTATTTTGTTGAGTATTGTTTAGAAAATAATGTTCACGAATCTGTAAAGAATTGTGTTTACGAATATCTGAATGTTGTTACAAAAGATTAAATAGAAAAATATACAGAGAACTAAAAAAACATTAAATTAACTAAAGTACAAAGATATTTTCATACTTCACAATACGTACCCTTCCGTACGAGAGGGAGACTAAAAGGATACAGCTCTCATATCAGAAAATAAGTTTAATGCATCTTCAAATTTGGAATGAACGTAGAGAATGATAGGAGATGCGATTTTCAATGCAATTTTGTCACTTTAATGTAATTATTTTATGGCTAAATTTCGTTTTCTTCGAATTTTTCTTTTGAAATAACACTACGGCGAAAAGTAAGAGGTCAGTTGGCACTGATTGAAATTAAATAAAGAAAACGCCGGTTAAGAAATATATACTTTTTGCAGCTAATTTACGACGAACATACAGTACATTAAAAACAAATTGAAGGTGAAATGCAATTTTATTTTAAGGAACGTTTTAAAGATATAAAATATAGTTACAATAGATAATTCCCCTTTTGAATAGTGGGATGCAATATAATCTCAAGCACACCTCACGAATTATTGAATAAATTATTTTACCTAGTGTTACAAAATATTTAAAGATGTTAGTTCCGGAATCTACGCAAGTTAATAAAACTATTTTTTGTGTCAATTAGTAGGCACAGAAATCCTAACTACACATATATTTTGTTTTCATGGGATGACTACTTGTATATCACAGTTGATATAATTTTCGAGTAGGATCATTTCCATCTTGAGTACCCTCTCGCACTGTGAAAGAATGAAACTTAATTACCGTTTACAACAAACAATCACATACCGACTTGATTAAAGAATTTTACTGGCTTACACCATCATACAATCCCGTATATTTTTCATATTCCTCATTATTCCTCATATTCCTCAATAATCCTCATATTCCTCAATAATCCTCATATTCCTCAATACATTCGGAATATTCTCTGGACGAAACCTCAATCTTGAGGAACCCCGTCACATTTCGTTTTCGGATCCTCTCCCCCCACCCGCGGTAATTTCGCGCCACGGACCAACCGCAGCTATCGATCTCCAGTGCTCTCGATGCGCCGCCGCGACGGTCCGCGCGCGCAACTGCCCG
>BOPP01000010.1:14082157-14094857 GCA_017312745.1 Gryllus bimaculatus | reverse complement strand
GGGACGAGGGTTCCGGGGCACGCGGAACTCCCACTTCATAAGGCGCCAGCAGCTGCCGACGTCGTCGTCGCCGCAGCGAAAGTCCCTGACGTCAGCACGCACGCTACGACGCGCCTCTGCCGCATCCACTTCTCTCTCGCTGGAACCACCGCCTGCAGGAATGCTGCTGTCGCCGCCCTCCGCCCTGTGCTCTCCCCACTCGGGGTGACTCTCTCTCTCTCTCTTAACTCGCTAGTGGGCTATTTCTAGTCGGTGCTCTCTCTTAACTCGCTGTTGGTCTACTTCTATTTGGTACTCTCTCTCCCTTCACATGCTGCTGGTCTGTCACTTTCTCCTCTCTCTCTCTCTCTCACTCTCATATTTTCTCTCTCTAACTCTCATTCTCTCTCTCTCATTCTCATTCTCTCTCTCTCATTCTCATTCTCTCTCATTGTCATTCTATCCCTCGCTCTCTCTATCTCTCTCTCTCTCGTCATTAGCAATTCCCTTTGTTCTTGTCTCCTCACTCCGCAGCGCTCATCGCACTTTCCTTCTCACTGTCGCTCTTTGTCCGCCTTCTAACTCAACGTTGCACGTCACTCTTTCCTCTTACGCTGGTGCAACCTCCGTCCCTCTTCAAACCCCGTGGCTCCCCCCAATCTCTACTCTTCTGCTGTGATAATCTCTATAACTCATCGTACGCTCTGAGTATAAAGTGATAACTAAGAACTGAGACGACTCAGTCCACTAGGCTAAATCAGATGCAGAGGTAATAAATAGGTCATTTCATTCAAGAGGACTAATCAACTGCCACCTTTTAGCAGTTATCTTCAAGAATATATACTCCGATTTCTGAATAAGAATCAAGTATTCGAAAGGCTTCAAGACACGCCTTTTCACCATACAGCCTTCTCGACATAACCCAAATACATAGGTCATGATTTATAAGACCTATGAGAGTTAAACTTAATTGTGTAAGATAACACACATTTTAAAAGTTCTGTCGACATTTTTTCTAGTAAATCGTTGTTCCAGATGATAGACGAACCAAACAACTGATTTATATTCAAAATTTGAACAAGTAACTCCCAGCACTAACTAATTGTTGGTGCTACATAATTGCACAGTCTATACCGTATTAGTTTTCTATTTCCTTTGGTCTCGGCTAGCAATTCGGACTTGCCACATACTCTTGTCAGCTACCATCTATCAACACTCAAAATACATTTTTTTGACAATTTCTTATTTTTTCGGTTTTCTAATAATAGAATGGAAATATTATTTTATGAATATTAAAGAACAGTAAAACTTCGTCCTAAATGGCAATTTTCTTTGAAAAATTTGGAGCCGTTTTTAAGAAAAGGCGTTGAAGCACTACTGTAAATTCGAAGTTTCAACCTCTTTTTACAGAAAAGTATTGAAAACAGAAATTGATTTTCCGCAGCAATTCATAACTTTCTACGTATATTATTCCTCATATACGTATGTATACGAGAAAGTAAAAATATAGACTTGAAAGTTTTCGCTGGAGGCGTTCCGATAAGCAAGATGTGGTAAGCAGTGGTAAAGCAGGAAGCATACACTTATTTATCGATTTTCTCGGGCGTGTAAATTGCTAAGACCATTAATCCTGCAAGTGTAGTGCATGGTATATCCCGGAAGGTGGACGAGTCCCCCACCACTGAAACATGATTTTCTGCCTCTACCTGCACATCGGATTGCAGGTTTTCCCCTTACAGGTATTTTCCTCTAGAGAAGCACAACTCTAAACACCTTCTGGTCTCCCTACATGTGTGTTAATGTTGCGCTTGTAAATACGTGTATGTATGTGTGTGAGTGTATGTGTGTGTAAAGGGAGAGGTAGGTGCTAGGCGGAAGGAAAGTTCGCGTGTAGTCCGTGACCCGTTTGTTATGGTTCTGCTCCGGCATTCGCCTAATGTTGATCAGTGAAACCACGGAAAACTACGGATAAAAACAAGCAACCGCAAAAATTCTCTTTCCCACGGCTGTTGAATTCCATCTACTTTAGCTACGTCGTAAAAGCCGCCATCGTCGGGGTTCTAAGACCATATCAGTAACTCGGTAAAGGTAACAGTCGCTGACACGAGATGTTTCGGCCGGTCGCATATTCTAATCATTCTTGTCTGTACTACAAAGAATTCAACTACGTTTAAATAATTTAAATTATGTTATTTTATCATCACATTCAGATATCGAGAAATATGTAGAGAAGTACAATTAAATGCAGCAATTGCCATGAGATGTGAAAGAAGCACAATACACAGTCACGATTCCCGTGTTTTGTCTTACTTTGTTGCTATTTAACTGAAATAGTATCAAATACGTTTTGTTTCTTCTTTCTTTCTTTTGATTTGATCTCTTCAGAATAACGTAACTATATACTAGTTCTCTCTTATTTGAAAAGTTCCTGAAATAAGTACATAAGAAAGTTCAAATCCTTTACTTCAAAGAAACACCAGAACATTAAATATTAAACTAAATTGCAATTCAACAAAGAAAAAGTATTGCTGTTTTCTCCGTAAAATGCAGAAAGAAAGAACAGTTACTTGAAATTTTGTAAGACACTTAAAGCATTCTCAGCACAACTTCTAATTAATTGAATTAAAACAATAACAATAGTTAATATAAGATTTTAAATTAGTTCTCCTTCCGTGCTACTTAACTGAGAGTTCTGAATAAATTAAATGAACAAAAGCAAATTAAGCTGATGGCGCCAAAACTAATTTTCAAGGAAAAGACACTGAGAATATTGAAATAACCCTTTGCCATTGCTTCGCGTTTAATAATCAATAACTTGAGAGGCCGAATTTCTTTGCCTGGAAATGAATTGTGCGGATCTTTTTTGGAAGGTCAATTCTAAACTTCTCAATCATGTCTCGCGTTTACAAGAAAGGCAATTCAAATATCGCAAATAGTCATATATGTATACTACGTTTCTTATAATATACAAATCTGGCTATATCCAAATGCTTTGATCATTGTTTACATCATAAAAAATTGATGGTTAAAGCACTACGTAAGTACAGATTTCTAATATACTTCAGATTTTAGCCGCAAATAGCGCACATTAGTCAACTCGAGACGGCTTGTGTAGCTGAATTACATTTTGGGGAAGAAGAATTCAAGATATTACGTAATAATCGTTAATTGGAGAGCTGGTGGGAAGTTTCTAGGGCTACTGAGTGTGTTGTTTTCAGGTATACTGTCAGCTGTAATTTTTTAATTATAAGATACCACCTAACATAACCTAACCTAAACGCTTTCTCAATTGAGCTTCACCGTGCTGCAGACGAGGGTCCGGCCTTCGGACTTCGCAATTACCTCGTACATTCAACAACACTGCATCACCGCAATACATAATTCCCAACGCATTTTTATGCCAAAACACTTCTCGCGGACATTCAAGGCGCCTGATTCTCGAACAATCACTTTAGCCAGAGCTATGAAAGTAACACGTCAACGTTAGTTGGCTGATGTCTGATATTTTGGCGGTTTCAGTGGTGTAACGGGTGGTGTAACGGGCTGGTAAACCCAATTCGCAAGTACAAACCTGACCGAAGTCGTAGATTTTAAGGGTGAAAAAATATTTCGTACACCTTCTTTCTGAGTGGAAGTAAAGCGGGCTGGCTCATGTTGTAGATTTATTGCCGTATTATTGCCATTACTATGTGACCGATCCTCAAGCCCCTGAACAAAGTTCAAATCACCAATTTTTTTATTTCAAAATATCACTTTTTTCTTTTTAAAATACCAAGCGAAACATTCTCCCTACACAGACATCTCTATCTCTTTCCTTAGCATACACCTTCACATTTATTTCATTGTTACCTCCAACGCCTCAGTAGTACATCTCGGAGTCTTTCCTGGAAATTTCAAACCCACAATACTCTTGCCGTATGTCTCATAAAGAACTCAGGAACTTTTACGTCGATATTCTCCCTTTAAAATTCATATCGGTAGCCATCTGAACAGCTATGATCAGATCCATGATCATTCACGCAATTCAATCGGAGATTCAGGAGCCAACCTCACATCTAAAGACTTGAGACCTTCCAAAATAGTTTCCTAAGGACAACTACCATAACACCTTTGTTGATAACCAATGACCTTCATTGTGAGAGTGGTATAACCCCTATAGCTATTCACATTAAATAATCCGCTATTCAGTCTTACTACAAAGTCCCTTGAATTCAACAAGTTAACCACATCAAACAAGAAAACAACTAAAAAACACGCAATTGTACGAAGCTACTTAGATATATTGTTGGCCGACTTTAACTCTCATTAGTGCCATCCCTCCAAATTATTCACAGCCAGTGATGATTTTTTACTAGAAATTTCCTACCCTAAAACTCTTTTTCAAATTAATTCAAACCACTTGCAAATGAGCTGTACCTACAACTGAAAGCAAATAATTTTAAAAATTGATTTCGACATCGTAGTCTAAGTTTTAAGTATTTTAACATCTCTGACAACAAACTAGCGTACATTCTAGGTTCACTATTTAAACTTTTATCATTGGAAAATTCTAAAATGGTTTGTGATGTTTACAGAAAATACTCTAGGATATTGTCGGAGACACTACAAAAGGCTAAATAATATAAATAAATATTTACAGCGAAAATATTTTCAGAATATCAAAAGAGAACATAATCATTTTTGACATTTGTAGAAAAAAGGCAAGTAAATTCAGCACACGTAAAATATAATACACACAAATCAATTGGTATGTACTGTGACCGCCCATCCTGGGTAGGCTGGTGTGTTACTCATTCACGAAAATGGAAAATTTCGGACGCTCACTTATAAAGAAAAGCGCCACACCTCCCAGCGTCGCTCGTCAGGGAGTTGGCAATGGTCTTGACGTGAGCAGGCTGGCTGAGGAGAAATGAGAGTGGATGAGGAGAATTTCAAGGGCATTACAGGGGAACGCGGTGGTTGTAACGGTTTGTCCGTTCTCACTTGCGTCCGGGCCGCTGTAGAGTAGAGTCTCCTGAATTTTACGTGAAAAGTAAATACGAAACAAAACGTTGGAATTCAAGATACTACAGAACGCGATGCAACGAAAAAAATATGTACTAGGAGGTAAAAGCTTTCGGATATTCATTGAATTAACTGTGTGCAGTATGCTAATGCTAGTACGAGAAAATTCCATAAATTTTATTAGAATAAAATAACCCTACTAATACACTGCTAATTATTTTTAGCTCTGGTTTCTTCAGTCTTTTGTATTCTGGTTTCCGGTTTATACTGAATTCGACGGCTGGAGTACGCTGAATTACTATGTATGCTACGGATAATAAAGATATTCATAGTATGGTAAAGGAAATAATCTCCACAAAAGTTTTTCTGTCTTGAATGAACATTCTTTGATTAAAAGCAGTCCCATTCTAAATATTTTATTTACTATCCCCTAATCATTATTTTGAGTAGTCTTTTTATGACTACCCTTTGTTCTCTTCTTCCCCCACCCCTTTTCCCTTCATTGATAGGCTTCCTCTTCTTCCATTCCAAAAGATGGCTGCCACCTAGGTAACCAGCATGTTTTGCCGTTTTACATTTTTTGACCATTTGTGAACATTCATGGGAGATCCACGTTGCTTGAGCAGTAAGTACTTTCTATTTGTATTTATATGATATTATTTGTTTGTTTTTCCACTAAATTCACTGTACACCCCCCTTTTTGTGTTCAACTTGTGGTAATGTTTCATTTTTCCATTTGGCTAGAGATCCAATGAGGATGGGAATAGTGTTTCCCGAAGGTTAACTCTGGAAAATTATTAATGAAAGTTATTAAAACTTTTGTGGAGATTATTTCCTTTACCATACAATGGATTACCACAAGATATCTGCTACCACCACGGAATTTAAGATATTTATATTCCAGGCATAACTACATATCTTCCGGATGTAGGTACGTTGTACTTCGGGGCCAGCAGAGTCATAAGATTCCCATTACGTGAGCGACCAAATGTAGGCGGTTTCTTAAAAGAGCATATAATCATCATTAAGTAATGTAAACAGTTTGCACACATTTTCAGAAAGGGATAACATAAATGACTGAATAGAAAGACAAGTGCCTGTAATAGGATGAACAGATGTAGAAATCGTGGTTAACCAATAGTAGTAGACTATGCATGTTTAAATCATTGGAAATTGGGGGTTTATTTCATATACCAAGTGAGAATACTTTCTGTTTATAGGGGAAACCCTCCATTTGCATAGAAATTCTGTCGGTAGAAATAAGTATTCTAACTACTCTTGCAGCAACGTCGTTGTTCTTCAAGAATCCAACCAACTGTAGAAAGACGACCTTTGCCGTCCTTATCATATAAGCACAAATACGGTGGGATAAATACACTGCACACATCCAAGACGACTTTTCGCGTGCAATAACTGATGATTTTTGGGAGTCATTTAATTATTTCCAGTGCACATAACAGCAGAAATGTGTGATTTTTTGCGTACTATGACATTAAAGTCAACGAATTTTAGAGTCTAGTTCCATGTCGCCTTCGTGCATTTACTTGAGAGTTGACTATAAGTAAAAATTTATGCTGAAAAGGAACTTTCAATGAAATTATCATGGGTAATACCACTAGTGCTTTGGAAATTGTCGATAAATTCCGACTCGCAAAGCGAGGATACCAACAGAGTTCCAAAACACGCCAAATATTGAACTGAAAGCGTATGTTAAAATCTGAGGTTATGTTACAGTACAGACGCTGTTTATTGAACATCGACATCGCAATCGATGTATACCGCATCCCAAGATATATAAGTTACAGTATATGATTGCCCAGGAGGTAGAAGGATTAGGAAAAATCAGATTGAAAAAGCAACCGAAATACACCGCCCTGATTGGGGCATTTTGTATGTATAGTTAAACACTACTGGTTTTAATTTCGCGAGTGAAATAGTAGTAAAATAATCGATATTCGAACATACGGACTTTTGGTGGGAACAGCATCTCCTATGTCTTTCTAGTTCCATCATTGTGTTAAAAAATAAGTTCTGTACGTAAATGTCTGCGGTTTTTGCATCTCAAACACCATTATTTACGGAATCCCAAAATCCGTGAGGTACCTCTCCCAGTTCTGCCCATCAGCAATCATGCAGCTGAGTGTGCACAAGGCTGGGAATGCAGTAAGAATTGTCGCATATTTACTTTCGTATGCGATGCAACCAATTTCCCCCATGCGTGTATATGACGTCGTCTTCCGCTCTCAGCGTTCGTTCAAAGGAATTCAGATGCGCGCTTGCATTTTTTATTCAGCGCCCTCTCGATCTTTTTAGCGATGCGCATTCCGAATATGCAGCTCGTCTAGACTGCCCCGCCCCTACTCGTCATCACCCGACCCGCCAAACACAGCCGGCCAACGGCTAAGCTATTGCCGCTCGTCTCCGCCATCCTAACCCCCGCCACCCACGGCACTGCCTCGCCCATCACAGACTCCCCAACACCGCCACCAACGCACCTTCCACCCCCACCGCTCCTTGCTCAGTCCCTCCTGGCCCCCCACCCCCCGCTGTCCTCGTTCACCGCCACTCTCACCCCGCCGCCTTCTCCCGCCCCCTGCCCCGTCGCTGGTTGCCACCGCTGCCCCCACCCCGCTGCCCCCACCCCCGCTTGCCCTGCGTCACGCCACCCTCCACCCCCGCCGCTCTTGCTTCCCGCTCCTCCTGCACCCCACCGCTCTCGAGCCCACAGCCTCCTCCACCCCGCTAGTCCGCCGTCAACGCCACCCTCACCCCCGCCCCTTGCTTGCCCGCCCTGGCCCCCACCCATGGCCCTTGTCGCCTCTTACCCTGACAGCTTACCCCGCCCGCCCACGGACCTCCGCTCCTACCTCACCGCCCTTACCCCGCCGTCAGCGCCTCCACTGCCCTCGCTCCCGCCGCCCTCATCCTAAGTTACCCTTGCCCCAGCTGCGCTCGAACCCATCACCCTTGCCGTTACCCTCGCCCCCGCCGTCCTTGCCCTAGTCCCCAACGCCCTCGCTACCTTCGCCGACGACCCCACCTCCGTTGCCGGCTGGCAGCGCCGCTCTAGACGCTTTGCGGCCCGGTCTGACTCATGCAATCTCATGAGCGGCGCAACGGAGGCCAAGTACGCGCGCATCAGTGCCACTTCCGCGCCTGTGCCCCGATAAGGGCGCGACGTGCCGCGCCGCCGGGAGAGGGCGAGACGGCGCCATCGGGGAGTGGCGGCGGCGCGGACACCCCCGCCCAGGGGAGACAAGCAGCGGCTCGAGGCTGGTAAAAATCGAGTAGAATGGCAAGGGCCTGGAATCGATCAAATCGTGGAATTGAATATGGGAAGATCTGCGATATAGCAAATTTTTAGTACTTGAAATGTAAAACCGAGAGAATGGGAAATGCAGGAAGAGTGCAAAAGGTGACGAGATCAAGAGGGTGTTTGTGAAACCAGAGGTTGGGGAGGATGAATGATAAAATAGAGGGTTGTTGGGCGCTTGATACTATGAGACCTGAGAGATGGACAAGACAATTCAAGAAGTACTTCGTCATAATTCAGAAGATGCGTAAAAATAGCAAAGAAAGCTAGATACGGGTGTGAGTGGATGCAATGAGTCAAAGTGTCCACACTACATAACATGGAAGGACACTAAACTTTAAATGAGCTGGATGAGATGTAAAATAGGGATAATGGGATGGAAAAGTAAAACACAGGGGAAATGTGTTACATGCCATGCATATGACAGAATGAGTAGAGAAATAACAGAATTATAACGAATTATGGACATACATGTCCGTCTAAGGAACTAAAGTAACGTGCAAGAAAGGTAAGTGAAGCAAATGTTTAGTGCATGAGGAAGAAGAATTACGGCAAAAAGCAGAGTTGTAATGTAATAGTGATTCCACGAAAGTAATCAAAATATGAACATTATAGTGACATTATAGTGAATATAGAACATTATACTTCTGTACCTGCTCTACATCATTATAATGATGCAGAGTAGGTATAGAAGAACAGCGAGATAGATCGAGAGATGCTTGCACGGAAAGGCGAGTTGAGAGGAAAGACTGGAAGAGGACCAAAATCTAGACGCATGGCAACAACCGCAGGCGACGAGTTCCATCCACGGATTTTCAGGAAGAATCAACAACGGGCGATTGCAGAGCTGTGCTCGGTTAGAGAAAAAGTAGAGGCTCTGGGAGGCAGTAACATGACGTCGAGTCGCAGTGACTAGCACTTTGTCAGGAATGTCAGCGGCGTCGAAATGAGCGGTCGTATCTGTGAGCGCAGCTGTGAAAAAATGCGAAGTTCATAAGCAAGAAGGCTGCCAGAAGAATAAAAATACGAATGAGTAGAGAGACGAGACAAATTTGGATGGGAGAAAAATATCAATGCAGTAACATCCCACGAGAAAAGAAAAGAATCGTGACAGCAGAGAAGAAAAATCAGAGAGAAAAGAATACGAAAATATTTTATTGAGAAATTAATTATGGTGGTTGAGAGTTTGCTTTGTCAATGAAATTCTTGAGGATACATATGTATGTAAAGCATAGTCACCGGAGGAAAGCTACCGATTAGAAAGAATACATGGAAAAGAATTAGAAAATGGTGCCATGAAGCCGAGACACTAAAAATAACCATTAGGGAAATACATTTTTTATGAAATGATAATAAAAAATTAGAACCAAAGTGTTGTAATAATTCAGTCGGAGAGACATGAAAATTGTTGCAACTTAAACAAAGAGATAAATTATACTAAGACAAAATAATAAAACGATTAAACAATCAGGCAATAAGAAAATATTTAAAACAAATCTCGAACGCACTAAAGAAGTGGAGAATGGCCTTGAAACGAATGGTGGCTGTGAAGTGAATAGTAGCAGTTAATTGAATAGAGATCGACACGAAATGCATGAAGTGAAGTGTTGGTAATGAGAAGACAGATCGAGAAAGCAGTAGCGGTCGAGGAGAAAGTTAAGAATAGGGAGTTTGTGACACCTCAAACGTTAAAGCACTCACGCAGATCACGTTTCGCACCATTTTAGTACATCTGCACAGAAGCTCGTTAGTGCTGAAGCTATGGCATGCACAGACTCCCTATTGAAAAGAGACTGAAGATTGAGAAAAGACTGAAGATCGAGAAGAGAATTCGAAGTCGAGAAGAGAACACGTGAAGTGAAGAATCAGCGGAAGGAGTGAAAGGTCGTAGGGCAAATAGCAGCCCGCCATAAGCGGAAGCGTCAAGTGGCCGCCGCTGCGCCGAGGCGTTCGCGAACGCGGGCGAGCGGCGTCGCTGGGCGTCGCGGCGCCGGCGGCATCGGCATTGGGGGCGGCGACGGGCCGGGCTAACGAGCGCCATCGCTCACCGCGGCCCCGCCAGGTGCGATGCCGCGACGCGTGCCAACGCCCGCGTGCGTGCGGCGTGTGTGCGCGCGCGTGCGTGCGTGCCTGCCTGCCTGCCAGCCGCCTCGCACGCGGCGCGCGGCGTCCTTTGTTTTGGAAGCCGACCGCGCTGCCGCTATTTACACCGCGCGCGGCCCGCGTCGCCGCCGCCGCCGTTGCCAGCGCTGCGCCGCTGACGGAGCGAGCGACTTCCAGCCACAGGCCGCTGCTGTTTCGAGGGCAGTTGGGGGCGGTGACACACCGCGCATGTGCAACATGCGGCTACGCTCTAATCTTCATTGCATTTCAGAAGAGTTCAGCGTGAATGGGACGGTTTCGAAAACATTAAGAACGCGATTTGCTTCGTAATTATTATTTGTAGCTACAAATTAACATTGTTCTTGAAGTATCTGTTTTCACATTTGTGATTGATTAATGATATTGCTTTTTTAGAATTAATAATACACCAGAACCCCGGAAATCCGAAATAATTGCGGGCGTGTTCGCATTCGGAAATGTTCGGTCGAAAAATCAGTTACATCAACATTTAGAGAATATTATGGGAAATAATCTAACTAAAGAAACTAAATTAAAAATAAGAAAACTTATTATTGAGAGTGTTTATACTAAAGAGAATGTTACAAAGAAGAAAAATCTAGAATTAAAATTAGCCGAATCTGGAATTATTTTTGTATTCATCCAGGTTACAAAATATGACAAAAAGGAAACGAAATTGTCAGAGATAAAAATTATTAATAAACATTTAACTTTAGAGTATCTTGGGAATAAACAATAAACTTGGTTTGGTCGTGTGAAAAGGATGAAGGAAAATAGCATTAACTTATGTGGTGTGGATTCTGGAACGAGCGAAGAAAAAAGAAAGGCCAAACTAATGCTGGTTAATAGAAATTAATTTAAAAATGAAAATTAATTTAACGTGGACAACCGTGAAAATCGTGATAATTAGATTAAGATATTAATTGTATAATGTGAAGAAAATAGGGAGTTATTTCAACCTACAAAATAAATAATTTCCTTCCAAAAACAAATTTGCCTGGAAAAAAATGGTAAAGATTACTTTATCATCGAACTAAAAAAGGATCGCAAACTTCACTGTTTGAATGAAGTATGAGTAAATCTATCCATATATGGTGTATTTATGTAAGTATGTATGTATGTATGTATGTGAGTGTGAATATGTCTGTACATATGTGTGTGAATGTATGTAGAATGAGTGAGAGAATGTATGAATATACGCAAGGGTCTATGACGTGAGTAGGTACGTTTGTGTTTGTGAAATGTGGGAGTGTGAATGTTTTTGTGAAATGTGTGAGTGTGAATGTGTTTGTGCAATGTGTTGGTGTGAATGTATATGTGCTGTACGAGTGTGTGGGTGAGAGTGTGTGAACCTATGCCTGCGTGAGCGTGTCGATAAATAGGTCATTTACGTATCTGGATCTAGTACTTGGACAGGTAATGTCAAATAAATCCAATCAGCCCAACGACCTACGTGCCCTCGCCGTTCCTTGAATAGAACGCTTGAGAAGTCCCCAACAGCAACACACTTACGTCGCGCTGCCCTTCAGCGCTCAACACATCCCCCGGGGCTCAGCCTCGAGCACCGCCTCAGAAGGAAATGCCTTTCGTTCAGAAGCAAAGCAGTGCGGAGGAGGTGGAGAGGGGACACGGTCAAGCAAAAGTCAAGCGGAGGCAGACCAGGAGAGACAGAAGTTACGTAGCGAAAGAAAGGATACATTTTTGATAGTGGTGCAAGCAGCGATGATGGACGAAAAGAAAATATTGAGAATAAAAGGGAAAACTGGGAAGAAAGAGGGAAAAAATGGGAAGATAAAGCAGAAGAAAACTGCGAGAAAGACTATAAGAAAACTGGGAAAAATAAAGGAAGAAAATGGATAGTGGAGAAAGAGGTCATGTTGTAGATCACCGATGAAAACACATTAGAGTATATATTGGAGGTCACGTACAAAGTGACGGTGAAGGAGAGGGAAGGAGGACATGGAGGAATGAGGAGTAGATGAAGGGAAAGACTTTTGAGAAACAATTGAGGGATTAGACGAAGGAGAAGACACAGGTGTGTGCTGCGGAAAATACGGATAAGTAGATAGAAAAGTTGGAAGTAGATTGGAAGGTGAGGGTGAAGATGGAGGAAGAGGTAAAAAAGTGGCGGTTGTAAAGTCGAACAGAACGACGAATGAGGATATCGGAGCGAGAGAAGGGTAGTGGTGGGAGAAGGGCGAGGAAGAACGTGTTTCAGAGGGAATCGGGGTTAAGAGGGTGGTAACGAGGACGGGAGCGTTGGCCGGCATAGGGGTAGAGACG
>BOPP01000010.1:14049152-14068596 GCA_017312745.1 Gryllus bimaculatus | reverse complement strand
AATGTTACTTGTCCACGTTTACTCGGAACATGAATATTAATTCGTAATATACAAAAACTGCAAATGATTGACATACCATAAATAACCGGCACAATTCGGATTCACTTAAATCATTTTACTGCTTCTTACATTTATAAAGATACTGAAGATATCATTTTTTTTGATTGTTGCAATAACATTTATGGTGATTTGAATAATAATGATGATAATATGATATGGTGACGGATATGATTTATAGAACGGTATTAGTGCTAGTTATTTCGGTGTTAGTAGTTAATTGATTGATTGTTTAGTGATCACAGGCAGGTCAACTAGCAGGGTCATTAGTCCCGTAAGTGTACTGCATGTTTTTGCTCGGGAGGTGGCGTGATCTTTCCCTCTCTCTATGGAGGGGTCCCGCGCCGACCTTCCATTGGCTCGGGTTTTTTCCTCGGCCAGGTATCTCCCACCAGCGAGGCACCGCCCCAGCCGAGACAAACTGTTAGCTCCCGACGGGTCTCCCAGCATGAGTGGTAGTGCATATTAGTGAAAGTGTGTGTGTGTGTGTGTGTGTGTAAGGGGTAGGGATATAATGAGGAAGAGGGCGGTGAGATCGTGAGCGGTCCGTGGCCCGTTTCTTAGAGTACTGCTCCGGCATTCCCCGGGTGTTGATCGGAGAAACCTCGTAAACTACTGACTAGAGCAGCGGGCGGGCCGCTAGAATTTCTCTCCAGACAGCAACTGAATTCGACATAGCTAAGAAGCTAGTGTCGAAAATCCTGCCACCGTCGGGACTCGAACCTAGGAGGTCAGAGGGACTGCAGTGACATCAGTTGATGCCCTGAGCCACCTCTCCCGGTTTGGTAGTTAAGGAAAGCATGGAGATGACAGCTGTGACGAAAGTAACGGGTGTTTCCGAGACGGTGGACGCGTCAGAAGCGACTGGAGTGATGAAAGTGGACAGCACTGAACATGACGTGCTGTGGCGGCGGACACACAAGAGGCGCACGGCGACTGAAGAGGACCACGCGTCCGAGCGAGCGGCCTCGCATCCTCAAAACGTTCGCTTCTCAAAGAGGTGGAGGGGGGGTGCGGGTACCAACGCCCCGCACAATATGCGCGCACGCTCCGCTCGTCTCCCCCTCCCTCTCTCCCCCTCCGCCTCTCGCCCTCCCCTCTCGTGCCGCGCGCTGCGAAAATACCCCGTTCCCGAGCCCGCCAACCACGCCCGCCCATCGCCAAGGAAAATACGACGCCCTTTGCCAGCCGCGACACTTACGTACATTGTTTATCGCCGAGTAAATAAATATAGAACGCTGCCTTTTAGGAGGCGTCCGCCGGCCGGGCCCGGGGAGGGATGCGACAGACTCTGCGTGCCACAAGGATACCAGAAAAGCCACGGGGTGTTGCGACACTCAGCCCGCACTTTGTGTGCCATTCGCTCCATTTCAGCACCAGGTACGAAGAAACTCCCATATAAAAAACATAAATGCATATTTTTGATCACAAAGAAAGGATTTTTAACTATATTTTCGAATTATGAAATGGTATTGGAAATAGGGCCTACGTAGAAAACAATTATTGATTTTGCGAAAACTGTCATAAAACAGCGATAGCTAAAATATTACAATTAATTGATGTATATGATTTAATACACAGTACTCTACTAGAAAACACAGATTTTGTTTGACATGCAGTAAAAGTTGGATAAACCAGTTGAAATTACACTTCGTGGATAAATGTGTACTTTGGGGAAAATGCAGACATAAAAGTAGAATTTTGATCTTACATTTATAATTATCTTTCTAAACATGAACATCGCCGTCGAATATTGTAATATACTCTCCACTCACAGTGACTAATACTTAAAAGCATAGGGAGCGACTAAATATTCCCAAAATCCCCTTCAAACAATCGGGAAAACTAAAGGGCTAAATTAATGTTTTATTTAATTTTTCGTGTGGTATGGTTTGTTCAATTTCTACATAGAATTTTTGACCTGGCGAAAATATTTAATTGATACCCATTACAATATTATAACAAGTATACTTATATAGTAGGTATCACTAAATTTAAGTACAATCAAAATTGTTTGAAGACTATCATACGAAAAAAGCCATAATTACAAGTAGAACACAGCGATGATGTGATAAGGAACGTGAATCACCTTCCACGTCTTTTAGGGAGAGAGTTTACCATGAAATAGATAAAGTTATAGATTTTTTCGGATAAATAAATAGTTAAAATCACGCTCTTTCCAAATATATTAACATTTTTCTTGCCTGGAAGTCCTTTTAATTTTTATTTAATGTTCTAGTGCGCATGCCTCATCCTAGTGAGCCATTACCCCCTTTTTCGAGACAGCATACAAATATGGCTACTTTTCCGTAATTTTGAACGGATATTGAGTTTTTAATGAGTTATTGAAACATGCTATTGTTTATACGTTATTAGCATTTTTTTTCTGCTGAAGAAGATTATTCAGAATTCGGATCAGGCATGTTCTAGTATTGCAGTGGCAAGTACAGACATTTTTCACATAGCGTTTGCTGAAAATGTCCTTTTTTGCAATTAATTTATCTTTCCTGGGAAACTATTATTCACAATTTATTAACATTTACTGGACACATTCTTTTAGTATTGGCAATATTTTGACGTTTTTATATGAACATCTTTCAATAATAAAGAATACTAAAAATAATGTTCGTTGAAAATTCTGAAAAATTAGTGCAAAAGTAAAATTAAAAAGAACTAATTATTCTTTTCTCAAAAAGGTCAAAATAATAACAGGGGGTAAAATATCAAAATTTTCCTAGTTAGCTATTTTACGCAAAAGGTACATTAACAGGAGCAAATTTAACATTGAAGGTACATGGTTCTCTCCCTCATTAAGGTATGTTACATGTGTGTTAGCTGTTACAACGGGGAGTTACAACTCAATTTTTATTTCATTTCAATTCAACTGTTTTCCCCGCTACGTTTCCAGGTTACTTTTTAATTCCTGGCAATCGGAAATCCGTCCAACAAGTGCCGCTCTTGTCCCTCACTTCCTCTATTCCGTTCAGATCCGGGGAGGGGAAGAGCGACGCCGGGGCTTCCGTGCACTGTTGAGGCTGCGGTTGAGCCACTGTTGAGGTCGAGGAATCCCGAGGAATAAAGGAGAGCAGGTGATGCCTCTTCACGCACAGAATGAGCGCAAATCGCTCGTGGATTGCGAGCGTATCCTCACCAGAAGGGGAGCAGAAGGTTTCCAGCTCATTTGGCTACGCCCTAGCTATTAGCGGAGTTACTAAATCTTATAAATGTCTTTGTGCCTGGTTAACTGTGGTTCGACCGTTCACTCGCGTGAGAGAACAGGTGGAAGGGAGAGGATGAAAGGAGAAGAGGAGGAGATGTAGGAGGATCTTCTCATAGTCTCTTTCAAACTACCAAGCGCATAAGCTACTGAGGTGTTTGACAGTAATGGTGCAATTTGTGGAGTGATATGGTAATTTTCCATTTTCATTTAGTAGAAATATTATTTATCATTACTAAACTAAAATATTTTAAATGTAAAAATTAAAAATTATACACATTAAATTAATAAACAAATTTTGAAAGTATTTTTAAAGGTCCCTGAAAAGACTTATATTTTTTATTATGATCCAACACATCATACCATAAGGCCCCCTCACGATGGATAAGCAATTTAATGGGAAGTACTGTATTGTACAATCAAATTACTCGCGTTGTCTTTAATAAAGCGTGCATTAGACAACTCTGTTAATTTATTTCAAGTGCGATTTTGAAAGTTCGATCGCACGAATAAGTTGTCCTCCTTTGCCTCATAATTGGCATTGACAATCATTCAAGCACACCATTTCTTTTGTAAACCGGTTGTGTGTGAATACACATCAAACGACATGAATGACGACGTGCGCAGTAGAATGCCCAGGAGAGCTTAGGGCAAAGTGAAAAGTCACGTTTCTTGGACTACACTATTTCTCAATTGCCTATAGATGTGGTGATCAGAAAACTTATACTTTTTATCTTATCCAATTGCTTTTATAACACTTGTTTACTTACGTGCTAGAAATCGATTAAATGGCTTGTTACAAGTATTAAATCCAATACACTGAAGTTTTCTGCAGTACATAAAATGACACACTATTACGTCCTATTTAATAAAGAGCTTAAGTGAAAACAACAGTATAGCATGTATCATATAGACATACCATTAGAAAATACGAGGGAAGTTCAAAATTCGTTCAGATAAGAGATGAGATATTATTTCCTATCAATCTAAAAGTTCAAAAATGAATCTTTACAATAACATTTAAAAATACCTTGTTTAATTTGGTTTTAATATGGTAAATTATCACAAAATTCGTTCATACATCCAAATTTAATAACAAGAAAGTTAACGTATGTAAAATAATACTGAATGTTGCAAGGATCTGCAAGTGAAATCGTCACATCAGTTTGACAGTAAAGAACAGGTGAGACTTGCACCTTCCTTTAACCCTTAACTGTTTTTATATAATTTTCTATAATATGACGAATTTCAATAATTAAATTTTGTTTCATGACATTTTATTGGTTTTTGTTCCATAGAGAACTATTATTGTTCAGAAATGTAAATAATAGAATTTCGAGTTCCACATTGATAAAACAACATACAAATTTAAAAAGAATATTACTTTCTTGTTGACAGCTTGTTAATTTTTAGCTTATCAAAATAGTCCCGGCTCATTAACTCTCATCTTCCTTAACATATTCACCCAAAAATTTGAGGTGGTGTACGTCATGGCATTATTATTATTTTTCAAATCTCTAAATGCAACAAAAATAGATTCATTTTTTCTAATTTATTACCTACAAATACCTATATACATTCAAAAATATCCTGCCATCATAAATGACGAAGTGACATCAAAAGTTTTTGATTGTAAAAACTGATTTCGCCTTTGATTTTCTTCCCCCAAATACTCTAACATTGTGAGTTTGTGCTGTAGAGTCATTGGAAAATATTTCCTATTATTTTTTATTTATTTGTCAATTCTGGAAATAAATAAATAACAAATCTTGAAGTGTTTCACATTAGCCCCAATTTTTTGCTCTATCATATTAACCCCGACTGACTCTAACTATTCAACTTAATGAAAATGTTTTTGGATTACTATTTTATTAACATTATTTATGACATAATTGAAGGCAATACATGAAAGCAAAATATACAAAATCAAAAAAAATAATTAAATGTTCTGAAAATATAACACGTGATGATATACTATGTTTTTTTCCCTTTATCACCAAATTTGAAACTCTTCTAAACGACTTAAGAAGATAGATGAGTAATAGATATGTCATGAAAATATTCAAGTAAATGATAAATATCTATATTATGAAATTGTTGTCTCATGAATAATATTATGATAAATAAAACAATGTATTTTACCATTTTCTTATTATTTACAAATTTGATTCGGAAATATTTTCTTCATGAACTTTAAAATTTCATCAATACAAAGAAAAAAACGTTTAACTTGAAAAAAATATTGGCAATATTTATTATTATTATGGTACAAAAAGTAACATTATACCTTTTGCTTACACGGGGGAATTGTGTAGGTTGTCTGCTTACGCTTCCTCAGAGAAAAACGAGCTTGAGAATGAACGAAACTCGTGATTGCAGTTCGGCGAAACGTAATTCCGGGAAGGGCCGCAGCCCCACACAGCACAGAAACAAAGAGAAAGCTCGAAATAACATTCCGCGCGTCGTCATTAAACGCAGCTCAATGAACGGCGGTGGGGGCGGTAGAAGCTGTGCTGGCGATCGTGGCGGAGGTGTCGGTTCGCCCACGGGCTGAGAGAAGTACCTGAGGAAAGACTGTGTGTATGTGAAAGGGTATGTGAAAGGGGCAATGAAGATGGTGATTCTGGTTGAAGAGAATAATTGAATGGGTGAGTGGAAGAACAACACTACTCCAAAATTGGTCTTTTACTGTTGTTTTTTTTTCACAGAAATTAGTCTAGAAGGCATGAAACCACATGATAAGACTGAAAACAGATCAATATTAGATCGTTTGACTTCTGACTAAGACTGCTCCTTCTCTTTGATGGCTGGATGAACAGTATCTGTCTTGGACTAGTGACTGTCTTGGTTGGAACTGTACTGCTTGTCTTTCAGAATTTTAGACGTCTGGCGACTCTCGTTGCTCGTAGGGGATGGTTCACGTTCGTTAATTGCCACTAGCACGGGGCTGATATAATTTGCTTGTTTTGTTAGTAATCAAGAGCGTGCCTGTAATGAACCGAAGAGCGAGATGTGAGGGGGAAAAATAAAGGAAGAGACAGTTATTTTCGCTATTTTGCCTAGAAAGAATGTGTTTTGTGTAGACAGTCAAGGTTGTAAACAAGCATTCACGGCCTTAAATGGAATATCAAACATTCGGGTTCAACGACTAGCAGAAATTCATTGGTTAGGTCTGACTTCAAAAGATGGAAGAAGAAAGCATAATAAGAGACCTCATGCTGTCAAGTACGAACATCTTGTTAAGATAAAAGAACACACACATTTCTTTCCAAAGTTGCACATTACTCATCAGATTCTGTAAAGTTTATGCTGAGAGAATTGAACGACTAAACTCAGCCTGTTCACAAAAAGTGTATAGAAAAGGAAAATGTTACAACATATGAGCTCTCCTTATACTTTCGACTGAAATTTGGCGTTATATCCCTTAAGTGCACTCTTACAACAATGAAATATGTGGTATTTTTGTGCTATATTGTTATTTTGCAATGCATTTGGTTAGTAAATTTTCATTGAGATTAAAAATTCGAGACGACCACAGTTTTTGTTTAATTTATAAAACATTTTTTATCGCAATTATTTCAAGAAAATATTTGTATGGCTTAGTATAACATTTCCGAAATAAGACAATTGCTTAAATATCAAGAGTTTTTATATCATATCTAAATCATAAGTTATAAAGTGAATTATCTCAAATTGACCTTACTGGATTAGTACGGTTTTTCCACTGACACAGTCAATTGTATTAGAAGTGATTCCATTTGAGATAGAAATTATGAAGTTATTGATCGTAGTAATGGAAGAATTGGTAGGTTTTTTGTAAAGAGGTAAGTAGATTTAAAACTGTCAATGTGACACTGCGGTAACCGATGTGATGACTGAAAGAGTAGAAACACGGTAATACATAGATCAGAGGTTTCGAAATAAGGTAAAAAAGAGGTATGAGATGCGAGAGATATGTTGGCGAGCTACAGACGTATGACTAGCTACATTCACATTTCGCGGGAAAGCTTGGGTGAGTTTGTGAAACTGAGCATTTTGTGACGGCAAATGAAATAATTTCAATAACGGATTCGCGAACCACTGAAAAAGGAAAAGAGAGACGACGAGGTTGGTTGGTGTATATGTGAGAGCGCCGGCAAAAGGGGAGCGGAAAATATAATGTGGTGTGCAGGCGTGATTTGATGACTTGAAATGCGACGAGGCAGTTGGCACGTAGTAAAAAGGTAGTGTGAGTGGGTGAATTTCCGAGGACGCTGTTGGGCGTCAGAGGCGGATAGGCGATAGACGGATGGGAAAAAGGCGGATAGGGGAATAGAGATTTGGCGGATAGCCAATAGACAGATAGGCTATAGAAGGCAGGCGCATTGACATAGGCGGTCGGTGAATAGCCGGTCGAACGCGGATAGGCAGTCGGCGGATAAGGGGTCAGCGGATTGGCGACAGGCAGATAGGCGATAGACACACAGACGGTCAGCGGATAGAAAATCGACAGATAGGTGGTTGGCGGAGAGGTCGGCAGATAGGCGGTCGGTGGATAGTCAGCGGACTGGCGTGGTGGCAGCGGGCAGCGGGGCCAGGCCGCCAGTGTGCAGCGCGTGTGACGGCGCAGCGGGCTGTGCACACAAAGAGCGGAGGAAGCCCGTTGCCCGCGTTTTGAGCCCACTGCGTCCGCGTCGGAGGCCAATCAAGCTCCCCTTCTTACCTCCCTCCCCACCCCACCACACCGCATAAGCCGGGCCTCACCATCTCCCCTGTCACTTGGCCGCCCCCGCCGCCACTCTGCCGCCACCGCTGCACCGTCCCTGCCGTCCGTAACAGCGTCCCCACGCGCCGCGCCACTAGCCATCACCAGCCGCACGCCGCCAATACTCCACCGTCACCGCCCCACCCCGCAAAACTGACCACCGCGCGCTACGCCTCCTCCTCACCACCCGGCCCGCCGCCACTCACTCCCCAACGCCAAAAAATCACTGCCACTGTCATCGGCTTGACCACCATCCCGTCGCCCGCCACCGCCGCCAGCCGCCAGCGCCACGCCACCCCCACGCTCAAGCGACCACCGCCCCGCTCTCCCGACCGTCACACCACGGCCGCCCCCGCCGTCACCGCCGTCAAAAAACTGCCCTGGCGGTTATCAACCAATAGCTCTGTAGCTCCGGCCTTTTCTCGTAGAGCGACCTGCTCCCGTCTTTTCATCGAAAAGCTCTGCTTAATTTGATTATTTTCGTCCGGTTTCATAGACATAAGTCTCCCTCCCCTATTTTCTATATCTTGCTATTCCAGGTAATGGTATGGATATCTTTACCCATTACCCCAAACCAGTAGTCGCCTACCATTGGCTCGTTCCATCCTCCCCACCTCTTAACCATCTTCTGTCGAAATTTTTGCCTTCTACCGCCACGAGGACCACCGTCTCACTCACCGCCCCCTTATCTCGTCACCGCGCGCCACCGAGACTATTCAGTCGTCTTAATTATCTAATTTAGCTTTTTTGTATCCATATGTTATCGGTACCAGAAATTATGAATATTTCGTCAGCCACCGTTTAGCTACCGCCGCCCAAGAAGAAAGTGTTATTTTATTTTTCGCCCAACACCTTCTTTCAGTCTCTTCTCTGCCCACATATCGACATCAAGTCTTGATGCCCCGCCGATTCTACCTGGTTGTCAAGTTTCTACGCCATCCGTGCTCTCAGCCCCAGTTAACCCCCCCGCAACTACTCTCTGGCCGTCGCTCTTGCGAGTCCATACCCTCGTTGTGCCGGGGCCGCGAGTCCTCCAAAATCTCGCCGCCGAACCGTACATTATTGTCACTGCGGATACTAATAGGAGATTCCGTACAAAGGGTTTTCTGCCAGTCCATTACACAAGCAACATCACGTTTCTTAGCCACATTGGGGCGGGCATATCATTCAACAGGGCTGTAGGATATATTCGCTATGACACAACGTATTTCGACGGTCCCTATTTTTTACCGCAAACTGATTTCCTCAAACGAGTACTTATATGTGCTCCCAACTGATTCAGCTGTTATACAGCGTTTACCCGAATCGTTCTTTCTCCCTGAATAACAAGGAAAAATTCCCCTTTGGCTATTTCTGTTTGTTTACGCTCAGCTGGTTCAAAGGCACAAGTTGTGCCCAGTGTTTCGCATTTTCCCCTATGCCTTAGTTCTGTGTTTGCATTGTGTTCCGGACCAGACGGCGCTATATCTATGTTGTACTTCTCATTCATTTCCCTGCGGCGAGAAGTTAACTTGGCTTGTTGCGTACGTTAATAGATGGCGGCCTCATACCTTCGACTGAGATAATATAACATTCCAATGGGAGAGACTGTAATGTGCGCTCGACCCAAAGATAAGGATTCCCGAATGTGGTCACCATTTTCCTTGTGCGTGAATGTGATAAGAGGCGGGTGCCGGGTGACGGTTATTTGAATTCCTAACCGTCTTGATCGACCTGTGTTGGAAATATATGATGGCATGTACCTAATAACTCTCAGCAGTTTTGTTTCAGTGGTGTTCTGAATGTTGTATATGGTGTCTGCGAGGGGTATGCTGGCCCACAGACACATGCCGCCTCAAACCGGGACGAGGACCGGAGAGCTGTTTATTTCAGGGTTTCCATCCCTTAGGGCGGATTGCGCTACACCGTAGTTGCTTACATGCATGGATCAAGCGCGGAGTACCGCGCCGTGATCCCCATCTCTTTTAGGGCATGATTTTCAATCGAAGCTGAACTCACACGATTCCCCAAGTGTTAATGTCTCTGAATTCCCACCTCTCGTTGGATCATGCACCATTTTATGAATCGGGATTTTGCAAACTAGGGTGGCTGTTACCGCTTGTAAACCTGTCCTACATACACTCTAAAGAATAAGAGGGGCTAAGCAATGGGAAAAGAGACGTATACCAGAGAAACAAGTGATGTTCAACGGGGCAATCTCTTCGGAGAACCTGCAAATTATAGAAAAGAGACGCCGGTCAACAATAAAAAACATAAACAAGAAACGTGTCTGACCAAGGGAGGATTACCAGAAAAAATTGATAAGAGTAGATGCAACGCTATTGTGACAATAGTTAAAGATGTCACCAATGTTAGATACGGAACCATAACGATATGTAACAGCCATCTTATGGCAGGACAAAGATAGGAAAGAATTACGATTAGATTTGGTGATGACGTGGTTAGGACACGAACTCTTGTCTGCTCCTCCGAGTATTTTGCCTAGTTCTTCCCAGAGATTATTCTAAGTTGCTCTGGACATTGGGGTACACACTAACCCAGTAAGTATACTCGCCCGTAGGATAGATACATATGTGTTATCTCTGATTCTTCGAGACTACTCTGTCTCCTTTTAGGATTCCCCAGATACATGTGTACATTCGTTACGTCACCGCAGACAAGCACACAACCGCCCCGCCCCGAACATCGAGGTTGTCTTCATGACGTTCCTCAACGCACTCCTTCCGTACAGGAGGCGTTGTCCCCAGGAGCGACGAAAGAAGATACTTTATTCTGAAGTAAATATCAAATTTTTAACAATTTTGTGATGTTATTTGGTTTATGGACCGTTTGAAAGCCTGGGGGAAAACCCTTATAATAATAATGTGCCCAGGAGCTTCGACCGTGTAATTCTATTTTTTCTTTGTCCCAATTTCTCTACGCTAGAAATATTGAGATATAATTTCGGCGTTTATATACCCAGAGAATGTCCATCTTAGTCAGGAGACAATGTATTAATTCACTTGCATTACTCTATGAACGAAGTTGTTGCGTGCGTATTAATTGAGAATGTGTCTAGTCTGTGATCATGTTCGATGTACTTGATCAGTTCATGTTTCTTTTTTTTATTCTACGTTGTGTTAAAAATATAAATTATCAGTTCATAGCTACTTCTATTGAACCTATTCCGAGCTTCTTTGGCAGTGTGTAGTTTTCTTCCAACCGTCGCATGGCTTCCATGCTTCAAAGCTCCATATGAGTAACGTGATCGCTAGATATTCCGAGTATTGACTGTCATAGGGTTCCAGACTGCACGATCGGCCTGCCACTTGGTGACTATAGCAAATGATTTATATTCGTTGTCCTCTGGGTGCGCGACAGACAAAATGTATTTGGGCCGATCCAGAAACCCGATGGAGCGGACCGTGAGGAAATGGAGGGCGTTCCGCAATCCAAGAGGGCTAGGTTGGAGAGAAAAAGGAGGGGGAGTTAGGGCAAGACTATTGGCGGCGGGCTGAACGAGAAGACGTCGGTGCCATTCTTATATAAACAACTAGTTGTTTTTTATTTATCTTTCTATGTATTTTATCTAGGCTATTTTCCTGATATAAAGGCATGCCCGGCGCGGCTACTATTCTCCTGCAGGTGCTCCGAGGAACAGAATGATGGCCAAAAAGTCTTTGAGTTTGATTTGTTTTTTTTTTTCCCAGTTTAGAAAATGAGGAGCCGAGCCATATTGAATAAACTAGCACCATATTTTCTTTTTTACGGCCCGTGGAGGTCCCTTATTATGGCCGGGAGGGTCTCATGAGGCGAGCAACATAAGATTGCATACTTCACCAAAACTCGGATCCTTTTTGTGTTCATATCTTTTTGTACCCTGTCCAGTGTTAAATTAAACAGCGTCCACTATTTTTCCCAGGAATTTAACGCGCTGGATCCTCCTGCGCCTAAAGATCTCTGGGCCTATGGTTGCCCCGCGTCGCCCTGGCGATCCGCTGAAACCCAAACCCGTATTTAAAATCCGCCGCGCTGTCTCACCTCGTCCTGAGTCCCAGAGAATGTCCCGCATCCGTGCCCAATCTCTCCTGCTGCTAGTTTTATCCTCCGCTCCTCATCTCTCTCCGCCCCCGTCCGTCCGCATACATTTGCCTGTATCTCAGAATCCGTTTAAAGTTATCTACGGCTAAAAACTGAGACATCTAGATTTATTCTGTTCTCTCTGGTTGGACACGGCACGAGCCTTGTCGCACCCCATTCACCAAAATTATCAACAATCTGGACGCTTTGTTCCCCGGTTTAGTATGTGCCGCCTGCGCGACGCGGTATTGGTTAAAGCACTTCCTTCCAAAAATTACATATCATTTCAACTTCCCAGCGGTCCGCGACACCAGACAGAAATTTAGTCGCCTAAGTTAAATCATTTGAAAATGTTCGCGCAAGGGTGTTATCAGAAGGCGTTTCTGGAGCGAATCGGCTGGCGAGCAAATCGGATTGGCCTGACGGTTTTGCCGCTATCGTTACAGACGAGCGGACCAGGCTTTTGAGTAGCCACTCTGAGTTGTGCCCGGGTGATCAAGAATCCCACAAAAGCCATGCGTCCTGGTGCTGCCGACCGCAGCGAAGTGTGGAGGATCATTTCTATCAAATGTAGGTACAGTGAGTTTGCTATACTTCTTTTCGGGGGCACACGAACGCCGGCAATAGTTTCTGTTCCAGGCGCGACGAAATTTTAGCCGCTTTTTCTGGTGCATTGCGGTGTACGATTAAACATTAACTTCTCTCGTATGGACGGAAGAATTGTGTTTATTAGTTGCGAGTTTGCGGCCCTTGCACTTCAGACTAGCGCTAGCCGATGCGCCTCTCGTAAAAGATCGAGGTTGACTAACCTTAGGATGTTCTAGGCATCCAAGCAGGAGTGGAGTGATCAGGTACATAGTGCGAGGAGGATGCAGCCGGAGGCGGAGAAGGCGAGGCCATGAGGTTTAGCAAAGAACATCAAATTGTTGTATAGGGATTTTGAAGGAGTCCAGATGAATTTTGTTGGTGTCCGGGCCAGTTCTTGTTCGTATAGCGGTGTCACTGGTCATTGACACAACGGATTGTAGCGCAGACTCTATTAAGTCCTGCCCATCTGGCGCCTTCCTTTTAGGAATAACTTCCCGTTTTGATTGCAGGTGCATTTCTAATGTTATTAATTAACGCCTTTCCAATTTTCTTGGCGTGTTGTGGAGTAATAATCACTATTTTAATGTTAAATCAATGCCAGTAACGCATTCTTGCATACCGAAGATGGATTTTGATTTTTCCCTCACACATGTCGAGCAGAGGAACGGTCAAACATACAGAGCTTTTCTCCCCGGCTTCTCAGCTGGCCATGGTGCACGTGATTCAGACATACGTTCAGATGCGTTATATATCGGCTCTAATTCGTAGATTCCGAATGTGGATTTCTCGGACATTCGGCAATTTTCAAAACAACAGTTTGTTTAGTGGACGACTCTTATTTAGTCGGTGCAGATGAGCATGTCATTGGTGCCGGGCTTCGATGCTTAATCGGGAGCTTATATATCGCGTACTACTCACCTTGGATGTTTTGCAAGCTCCCCTTTGGATAGCGAGAGGAACAAGTTTTAACGGGACTGATTATAACATTCACGCGAGAAATGGCGTATAGAATCACAGTGTACATTCCTAATTGCTCGAACGTTCTGTCAATGTATTTAGAAGTGAGAGTGGCGAATTGATACGATTGAACGGGGAGTAAATCATGTAGTATTCTGCGAGAGTAGGGAAACCTGATGATAGTGGTATTTCTCTTTATTCACATATCCTGGAATTAGAGCCGCAAAATCATACTTCCCCAATTTCTAATTTTTATTATTATATATATATCTATATATTTTATTATATTATTATTATTTATTGACCTATAGGATTACTGACACGACCGATTTAACGCTGTGTAATGTGTTTCTGCAATCCGACTGGGCTTTTCGGAGATTGAAGATCGGACGGCCTTCTTCTGAATCTGGTAAGAAAGTGGTATTACCAACAAGGTATTTAGCGCCTGCTGATAGGCAGACGGAGTGGGGACTTGAGATGGCTGTTGATTTTAGGTTATATATGGAAATTAGAGGGGTGACTAGGATATCGGTGAAGAGGTTGATCGTGGTCTTTTGAACTATGTTTCCCAGGTGATTCTCGCCTTATGACGCGAGCGGAAACCAAGCACGAAAGAACCCGTGTCAGGATAGTCGGGTATAGGGAATTCGAGACCGGAAACTCCCGCTTACATAGTCAGCGCGCTACACCTGAGCCACTTTGCCCGCTACGTTCTAGTAGTGATTTATTTATTATCCATATTATTATTATGATTGGATTATTATGATTATTATAATTAGTATTTTTATTATTTTAAGTTATTATTATTATTGTGGACATGAGCATGTATTTAGTACTTACTTGTTTTATTTATATTATTTATTATTATTTATTACTACTACTGACTTAAACCGCTACTATAGAACGTCACTGAGGACTACGTAGTTTAAAGAGGTAATCAGGAGTGGCGGAGAGGAGTGTGAGATTTTCTCACAAGCTTGTAATCTCGAACACCAAATTTCTACATGAGAGTTTGAAACTAATTCGTAATCGTAAGAGAAGTTAAAATTCCGGCTCCCATAGATCTGTGTATGTTTTCATAACTTTAGGAAAGCTCGCTCTAGTAGTTTTGCAGGAAGGAAATACGGAGTGTTGAGACCTGGATGCGACTACATACCCCTAGCTGGAAAGGAGATTAGCGGGGCAAAGTAGGAGAACAGCGTTAAGATTTTTTTTTTTTTAAGTACGATCTATGCCCTTAATTTCTGGAAGCGAAAATGAGGTGAAGAGCCAGGGAGGTGTATGTTACCAATCAAATGCAGCTAGACCCCGTGAGAGTGGTCATTCAAGAGTTGTTATTCAATGATTTTTGTGTTCAAGTTTGATGTGTAGTGAAACAGTGGATTGTTTGTGAGATGATCGCGTCCCCTTTGATTCTACGAGCAGCGGTTCCACCGAGACCTGCTCTTAAGAGCTCGGGGAGTCACGCCAATTGAGGCCCTGGAGTTTTAGCTTGATGTGGTTCCCTGGGTCGTCAAGCATACGTCATTAGGACTCAACGAGTCTCGTAAGTGTTATGTGCTCAACAGTTGTAATCCCGAGGGGTCCGAGCTGGTGGTGGCGCGGGGGTAAATTTCCGGCCACACTAGGGGATGATAGGCCGGGGGCGTGCAGGCAACCGACTTAACCAAGGACGGCGACGCGGAATGAGCAGCCTTGCCGTGCCATGTTTTCCCCTAATTCGCGGAGGGGATCGCCCCCAGCAGCGGCAGTTTACCGTTTCCGACAAGTCTCTGTCCAAGTGAGTATATGCACACGTAAGTGTACTTCGTTGAGATCAGTAAAGGGCCCGAGGTCAAAACCTTATGGAGTGCGATGAGCGGCGGTGGGACAACAGAGTGGCACCGTCAGAGTAGTGGGGGCGGGCCAGGGCGCAAGAGGTGAGACGTGTCTCAAGGAGGGCATTGGTGGCAGGAGCTAAGTAGGCCGACGAGTGGTCAAGTTATGAGACTCGGGCGGGTGTTTGAAACGTGCTCGAAAGCGGACGGCGAGCGACGAGCGGGGGCGGAGCGGCAAGGCGAGGAGCGGGGGGTCTGGCAACGCCGGATTCAGGCCGGCGAGAGCGGCGCAGCGGAGCAGGTGCGGGTATAGGGGCGGACGGCCTAGTGTGCAGATGAGGCGGAGCGAAGGGCGGATGCGGTAGCGGCGGTCGGGGCGGCAGCGGCGGCCCGAGCGGTGGCCCGGACGGCAAAGCAGGGCGGCAGCCGTGCGGAGCGACACAAGGAGAAAGGAAGACGCGAATCGACGCGAGCCGTCGGTTCCCGATTTTTAGGTTACTAGCCTCGGAATTCGCACTGGTATTTTGATTCGGAATATACACAGGCCTCACGATAAGCCAGTCATGTACTGCAAATCCGCATTCATCAGCAACTGATTCAACCTAGCTATGATGTATGAAGGCGTCGACGAATTTAATCCCCGCTGGTCTCGGAATCACAGGTAAAAGCACCTCAGTGACACCAAATTGTGTCGCTTGATTCACCTAACCGCTCTCTGGTGCTTTAGGAATTTCGCCCGCATCCACCTGGAATTGAGAATTAGAGTGAGACCCCATGAATAAATCGAACCGTTTTAGAAGCAGTTCTCTATCTACATTGACTTAAACTGCCACCAGCTATTTTATCTGGTTTAGTCAAAAAAACACCAAAAAAAGGCAGTGACGAGCCAGATCGTGTAGGTGTGACGTTGGTGAGCTGTCTTTTGCATAACCATACACCCTCCAAATCGAAAATCCTGTTCCGCGCAAGTTGATCGCAGCTACCTCGGTGCATTGGGAGATGATGGCCGTCGTCGCCCGCCTGAGTGTTCGGGCCTTGCGCGCCTATGTCCGCTGGGGAAATCGCACAGAGCGTCGCGTCGGCGGTTGCGCGTTCATTAGGAGGAGCTATGGAGTCCGAGGAAGACGAGAACGGGGCGACTACTGCGCCTCTGTGAATTTACGCAGCGAGGGCCACACCCTCCGCGTTTCAATCTGGGGCCACGAGAGAAGAGAAACTACGGCCCAAGTATTAGTGCTTTATGCAGATTTCCAGGTAACTGTCGGAAATAAGCCAGTTATGTTATAAGACCCACGTGTTACCAGTGGTTATACGTTTCCTAATAGTAGATAAGGAGCGCCTAATCCGGCCTACTGATTAGGAATCCGAAAAATAGAAGAAAACGGTGAGGAAAAAAGCTGTGTTTTGATGGCAACCAGCTGTCATCTGGAGGAGCAGGTGGTGCAAAAAAACTAGAAAAGTTATAGTTTCTAGGGCAGCTGTTCCCTGCCCGGGTAATGCCCCGAGCGAAGGCTGGCGCGAGAGCGAATGGCGACCGAAACGTCGGAGCACCTTGTCGCCGATAGCCGGATGGTCGGCAACCCTGGGAGCGTATACTGACTTCCGTGCCGTAGAGCGTGAGCAGGCTTCACAGAAAAGAGTATCCTCCATGCGAAGAGATAGGAACGAAGGTAGTATCGAGAAAGTAAGCGTGTGCCATTCTGCTGTACACTGTGTTCAGTATGGCAAGTTAAGGACTTGATATTATAAAGGATGCCTCCACATAACGTTAAATGGCTCGTTTCTATGCTGATAAGGTTCTCATTCCCTGATCGCTTTTAGTACTTGTCAATCATTTCCCTCCATACACGCTTCAATTCCCTCAAACGCTCAATTCACTCACACACTTAAATCATCATGGTTCACTCACACACCTAAATTTCACTCAACACTCAATTCGCAACTTCACCTTCAATTTCACCCACAACTCACTTGACTCACGACTATTCCATCTCACATACTCAATTACATACACACCCCAAACACCATTCCCTCACACACTCGATTTTCCCTACGCCTTTGCGAGAAGGTACATGAACAAAATAAATTCACTCACATATTCTATGTCCTCTATACATTTAAACTGGTTCACATTATCACGCACCCTCGACATGGGGAGGCCCATACAGTTCACGAGGTGCCTACCGGTAAGCATTTCAGACGCTCCCTGCCCGCACTCCACTCGCGTTCTCAACACAATCAAAGGGCTGTGCTTCGCAGGTACACCCAATCCTTCTGCTCGATGGCGGGTACCTCTTATTTCGCCGATGCGCCTAAGAGATTTAGGCAGATGAAGGACGTCACATACAAGTGTAATTATAACGAAGGACCTAACTTATAAAGGACGTGCTTCCTATCCAAACCGATTGCAATTATACGTTACGAATTGAACCGACACCAAGGAGGCAGGCAGAATATAACAATTTTTGTATAGGCTGTTGCGTCAAGTCTCATTTTTGCGTTTAAACCAGGGTCATTCCTGGCTCCTTATTTGGTGAATTGATGTGAGCAAAAAATAATGAGTAAACGGTTGGCATGGAGTACATGCCATGCCCGTTGCGTGCCGCCCGCCCTTTGCCCGCATGTGCGCCTCCATGCCACGCACCACCCGCCCGACGAGGTGAGCAGAGAGCGATGACTGAGCACTGCACATAGGATGCAGGCATGCGTAACTAATAACGTGACCAGAAAAAAGACCGCGCGCCCGGATCGATGAAGATAAACGCGCATGCGAATAAACGGGTGGCGAAGGCTGTGCTGGCGGGCTGGGCCGCGGCCCAGCCGGACCTGAGGAAGACACAGCGCATCGTACGTACAAATACAGAAATTAAAAGGACTAGTGTTGCCTCCCAACGACCACCGAAAAATGGCCGCAATCATCGACGCAAGGTTGCCTCGTCGACCCACCCGTCCCGAAGTATCCATAATCTTTGAACAAGAGGCGACAGGGCCTCGCTCTCGCCCCCTTGTTGGTTATTCACAAACTGCCGGGCGCCATGGTCCCTACGCGGCCGGTACTACACACACTTAGTTCGTTGCACGCTCAGATTCGCTGTAGCCTATGCCTGCACCATCTCCGTGCACTCATGCAACATGCTGACCTCTCCCTGTGCGCCCTCCGACCATCCCGTAAAAAGAGACGCGTGGTGCTGCGGCGTGGTTCCAAGACTCTGTTTAGTATTGGAACTGCGTTATAAAGTATATAATCTTACGCGTACAGTAGAGAAACACAAACAAATTATTCTTTTTCACCGAGAGAAGTCGATAGTAAACATCACTGAGGACATTCAGTAGTTGGAATGAGGGCACCATCAAAACATCAATCCATGCGTCTTTGGCAGCAGGTTATTATCATGAAAGCGCTTCCGGCAACGCGCTCACATGAGTCTTGCAATCCATCTAACTAGATAGGAGAGTATCCTTGGCAGTCCCTTTAGAACATGAAACAGCTCTCCAACACAACATGAAAAATATTTAGTTCTTAAAACGAGGCTTCCAGAATTTGAATAACTGGAAATGTTTTTTATCTTTCGTAGTTTGCTAATTGGAAATTCAGTAAAGATCTCATTAATTATCGCCACCATTTACAGAAAATACATCACTTGCAGACCAACATCATTGTTCTGCTCTCTGCCAACACTAACATGGAATGTCTAAGAGTTCTAGAGATCTTCAAAATATTTAGTCATCAGCCTACATGTTGAATAGAGGAATACGCCTCGTAAAATGACAATATATATCATCCGAAACTTATATTCTAACCTTCAGAATTTTATGTATGTTCCAAGATGAAATTTTTCATACTCCTGTTAATTTTTCAAACATGATTATGTAAAATGTATTTAAATGACTCAAATTGGCAAATATATTATCTTCAAGCATAATCCCATATGCTGAGCCAAACAGCATTAAATTTTACATTCTCGAACAATGGAATTGGCTATCGTACCATGGGATCCGTTGAGA
>BOPP01000010.1:14032834-14049127 GCA_017312745.1 Gryllus bimaculatus | reverse complement strand
CGCCCAACTAGGGAGGCACTCGGTTTTATTATAATGCGGTCATGAAGTGAGAGTTGAAATTTGAGAGTCATTTCGTTACGAAAACATTAATTGATTAATTTAGCATGAAATGTTAGCAGCATACTGTTAAATAATATTATGTTACTTATTTGAAATAATAATAATAATAATAATTATTATTATTATTATTATTATTATTATTATTATTATTACAAATATTTAAGTATTACTATTATTATAATTACTAATATTTGTAATAATAATTATTATTACAAAATATTTAGAATTACTTATTTGGTGCCGGAATTATCAAGTTAAGTTTTCTAAGTTTTAGGGAAATATCATGAAGCGTCGTCTTATTACATTATTAGCTTTCTTACAGACTTGTGTAAGGAATGTGAAAAAGTACAATTAATAAATATTGAATTTGATTATCATCGAGTAACAACATTGCTCCGTACCATCAGTTTGAATTTCCCCCGCAACATTATGCCATAGAACATACAAAAAAGATATCATATGCACCTAATGGTGCTACAACACTTACTTTCTCGCATTATTTGTAACTTTTCTTATTATTTGCCCCACATCATACAGTCAAGCAAGGATAATTCCACTTATAAATTCAACATCCAGAAACAAGAACGCGTATATCATAAACGGCGTAATTCTGTCCCTGGTGTCATCTGCGATACACTCTCACACATGGGGCTCAATGTATCAGTTCTCCTGCAGTTTCTCACCAACTTTATTATTCATATCGCGGCCACTATTTTGCCTCATATTTATTTCCTTATAAATCTCCCCAGTTCATAACTAACCTTTCTATTCATAATTCTAAGATGTAGATTTTCTCTACCCTTTTCCTGACTTTTTTCTCCCCGATCAATTACTACTTCCTCTCCCACTCGCCAAGATGGCGTCTACTACTCTTACCCCACTAAACAGGGACCGCACAACCGACCTTGTAGACGACTCTCTCAAGAAGAAGGAGCGGTCAGGTGTCCGGCCTCTACTGCAAGGGTAACATCGCGTCATAACCCCTACCGACTGACCCCTGGCGCTGTAAGGCCGTAAGTGGTATATCCGGCGGCGGGGCTGCGGGCAGCAATACTAGACTTCGCTCTTTTGCACTGACCCCCGAGGTGTGTATACGTTGCGGGGACGTGTCTAGGCTGCGCCGCAGCTGCGTGTGCGGCTGGGGTGCTAGGTCCATGTACCGAACTCCATTATATATATGTATGTATTTCCATACTTTAGTGAAGTTGAATATGCCATTTTATTGAGGGTAAAGAACATTGTAATATATCTCATCATGTCGCCCCGTTCAACAATGAATATCTCAAATATGCATGTCTTTTTTGTTTTCTCTCTACGCAGTATAGAGAAAGGATTGTAATGCTGCGCGAAAAAACGGCAACGTTTTGGCAGAAAAATTCTTATTACCGGCCCTAGTAACGAAAAAGTGGATAAATCCAGTTGCCAATTTTTTTAAAATCCCCTAACATGTTGTGTAGCCAGAAACTATGTTGTGTGGGTTCTTGATACCGAAAAATCGATTGACGACAAAACGTCTGTCCATCTGTGGTCAACGCTAGGGCTTAAACCGCTCAGCCGATTTTCTTCAAATTTGAAATACACTAATCGATCAGGCTGATATCGCGACCCACAAACCAAGGGTATCAAGAACCCATAAAACGAATTCTGACCACATAACGATTAGAGGAAGTAATTTAATTTGTTGGGGCGAGATTTATCAACTTTTCTTTTACCAAGACCTTAGACGAAGAGATTTTGTGTCGAAATTTCGCCATTTTTCTCCGCAACATTATAATAGTTTCTCTATACTGCGAAAGCAGTAGGGAGAAATTGAAAATTAAATATTTCGGAAAATCAGTACAAAACAGAAGTGTCTGAGTGAGACCTTATATCATAAGAGTAATGATGTATGTTATGTATGCAATCATGATTCAAAAGAAAACGTGTGATAGCGTTCAACATTTAATGAGAATTCATAATGATATAAAAGCGAAACAAGGATAGGCATGGCGAAACAATGGCTGGAGATATCGACACAGAGGATAAAGAATGATAAGAAAGAAAGGTGTGCGACATTGCGAATCAAAGCGACTGAGTAAATAAGATATTTTGTAATGATATATATGAAAGATTATTTGTTAAATAAGAATTACTAACGAAGTAATTGAATAACAATATTTTTCGTGTTGACAAAAATTAGAAACAGTCTGTTGAGACAGAGTGTGCATACCGAAATACGAGAGAAATAGAATTGGGAAAAAATAGGAAATCAATGTTAACGAGTCAGGACTGCAAATAGACATTTGGAGCAAGAGGAAAAAAAGATACCAAAAAAGGAAGTTATGCTGAAAAAGATGAGGTGAAAATGTGAAGCAAAAGAAGATGGAAATGAGAATGCGAAAAAAAGAAATCACGTTTCCTTATTATACTTTCAAAGCGCTATGCAAAAGGGAGGGACTAATTAAAATTTAAAATATTTAAAGATACGTCGAATTAACTACTTCAGCGATAACCCAATGTTTTAACGACATGATAGGATATTAATTAATTTTCAAAGAGATGATTATGTTTGTGGATACATTATTTTAATACCTAAAGCAAACAATTTGGATTGTGAATAGAATTTTATTATTGATACAGTATGTACTTTACTGTTAATTTCTTCGCTTTTCATCATCTATTCGTGTGCAAAAGTGAAAATTATGGTCACCATTTCTTTCGTCATTGTAATTCTGGTGTTACAGAAAGGGCTGTTAATGTCATTAAATTAACATAAGCTTCACGCTACACATTGGCAGCCATGCTAGCCTAGTTTTCTAGTTATTGATTTTTATAGTTTATTCAATCTCATAAAGCAAATAGGGTCGAAAATTAATTATCGTGTGTAACGTATAATTATCAAAGTAAAGTAACATAATCATGAAAATCTGATTAGATAGTGCGACTCAATAAAATTACTGTGGAAATAGGTATTAAATGAAACAACATTTGAAAGAAAATTGGAAGGTAAATATAGAATTTATATTAATTTGTTTTGACTACTATTCCAGAGTTAATAATGGGTGTGACATCAAAATACATTCTGGGCTCGTCATTTGTATTTAAAGAAGGACAAAGAGTATTATCAAAAAATGCTCTGATTCGATTCTTGATCTGCCGCGATGTGCTGATGCAGTGAGGGAGTGAACGTTCCTTTCCGGCCCGCGTCAACTACTGAGATAATTAGTTCCGTAAGTGTAGTGCATTTGTCTCAGGAACGTGTGATTCGGCGGAGACCTACTCTTCCCTCCAGAAATTTGGAGCATGTCCTAGGGGTGCCATGAAAAGTACCTCTCAATATTAAAATTTTTGTTTCGAATTCCAGAGTCTGCGACATTAGCTACAACGATTGGGGAATATCAATTTTGGAGAAAATCGGCTGAACAGATTATGCGCAAGTGTTCTGCACAGACGGATGGACGGACAGACAGATGTTTTGCTGTCAATCAATTTTTCGATATGAAGGACGCACAAATATAGATTACGGCTACACCACGTGTTAGAAGGTCTGTACTATATTTAAGAACTGGATTTATCTCCTTTTCCTTACCAGGGACCGGCAATATGAGTTTTTGTGTCGCAAATTTGCCGTTTTCTTGCACGCGATTGCCATACTTTTTCCTCTTACCTTAGTAGGTACGATAATGTAAAACTTTATTTATATGGTACAGCTTTTGATAAATTAAACATTTGAAAGGGTTCAGATATGCTTGCTTTGAGAAATGCGGATTCTAAGTATCTAACCAGTGTCAAAAATCTGACACCGTCAGGACTCGAATCCTAAGACTTCCCGATCAGAGGCACTGCAGCCACATCAATTGAGCCACCTAAGAAGGTATAGGTAGGCTGAGAGCAGCCACCGACTGGAGGAGAATTTTAGTTTCCGGCTGCTCTGATCGGTAGCTTTCCGTTGCTTCCCCAATGCAATCCAGATGAATGCCGAAACAGGTTATGCCTTAAAGGGGCCAGGACAACCCGCGTGCGATTCGTTTTTTTCTTCATGCCTCGTCCTATCATCACCGTGTACGAACAACAAGCTTACATTTACATGGCCAACTATACTATCACACATGACAGTCCAGACGACAGACTTAGAGCTTTTGTCACGACAACAGCGCTGGCCCCCACTGTGAGAGATATCTGTATGGGAAAACTCTCAAAGCTGTCTTAGGTTAGCGCGGATCTTGACATCCGACGAACGCGGCCAATTCTCTCCTGATAAAAACACGCACGCGCCAACCTACGGCAAGTTGGCCGTAGCAGTGACGCCGCCCGCGGATACTAAATAATCAATCAAGTCGCCAAGTGAGTTAGTGCGAGGAGCGGCGCGCGCGAGAATTCCTCTAGGCGCAAGGCCGCGAGCAGCACTTGCTCACGCGGCCTCCGCAGGACGCGAAACGCCGCGCGTTCCCCCTCCCCCCGCCACCGTCCTCGCTAATCATGCGCAATCGCAGCAATTCCACGCCGCAGTTGGGGAGCGCGATGAACACTTCAGAGCTGCGAAGTGTTAAATTTGCGGACATGTTCAGGGGGCCGAATGACAATAATTCTGTTTTTGCCCCTGTAGCGCGATTTACTCTATTTAATTTTAGATCGAACGATTTCTTTCACCTGTAGCTCCCCGGCTGAACATCCGATGATTTATTGTGATCGATGAAGCGTGCTAGAGGAAGTGATAATATAAATTACTGCGTAAATCTGAAGAGTAACATCAATAAAAACAATATGGTCTTGTAAAGACTTGGAAAGTCGTAGAAATAACACAGATTCATGTTTTATCAAAAATTACAAGCCATTTTTGGCTTTGTCTTGTATTATCGGCGCTTATCTACCAGCGTTCGAAAATGGCAGAGCAATCACAACGTTGTATTCTCTACCATTTCCTATTTCTTTCACTTTCAAAAAAAGAAGAAGATTTATATAACTCTATGCGACTTGTGATAATAATTCCAAAAAGTTAATAATTCACCATTTTGTAAAAAATCTCTTGAACTAATCTATAGCAAAAGAGAAAGGAATTTTCCAGTTCATTACATTTTATATTTTATTTTAGATGCATCGAATCAAAACTGGCGGAGGTTGAATTACTTGAACAAAACAATAAAAGATAAGAGATAAGAAAAAACTCTGTCTCCATAACAGAGAACTTCAGAATTTTAGAAACCTTCTACAGTCAAAAAACAAAGTATAATTCATCTTAGAGTTTGTAAAATATTGTCTCTTTATATATTTATGTAAAATTGTGTCTTAATTTCATCCAGCATTTTTTCTCAAAGCACGATCCTTCTTTTATAAATGTAGAATTTGTAAATGCTCCTTCCATCAAGAAAACGTCTACAAATCATGCGAGAAGGATATAATCATCGAAATGCAAGCACCCGCTCTCTGCGCTCGCGCATACTATTTCACTGGAGCCATTGCCCTCCCAGCGTCTCCATATTTCACTTGGAGGAATAACAAGTGAGGAAAATGGAGTGCAAGGCGGTGAAACGCGCTCACACTGGCGCGCGAAGCGGCGAGCGAAGGAAGCTGACCCAGCAGAGCGGAAAGCCAAGACGTTGGCCGCAACCCACTGCCCTACCGCAGCCCCAGAATCCATTCCCAACGCCCACGCACTTTCCACGCCCTCCCACAACGCCTTCGCCACTCCTCCTCCTTCACCTCCAACACCGACGGCCTCACTACCGACTCGCATTCGCCATTGCCGGCTCTTGCCGTTGCCATCCTCATCGATGGCGCCCGTCCCCTCGTGCCCGCAGTAGGCAAGCATCTCCGTCGTCGCCGCCTCCTCGTCACTGTCCTCATCGTCCCTGTTCCCTCCGCCGACACCGCCTCCGTCGACACCGCCTCCGTCGACACCGCCCTCCGCCGTCGACACGGCCTCCGCCGACACCGCCTCCGTCGACACCGCCTCCGTCGACACCGCCTCCGTCCCCGCCTCCGGAGACACCGCCTCCGTCGACACCGCCCTCCGTCGACACCGCCTCCGTTCCACCGCCTCCGTCACCGCCTCCGTCGCACCCCTCGTCGCACCGCCTCCGTCGACACCGCCTCCGTCGACACACGCCTCCGTCGTCACGTCCTCACCACGTCTCGTCACTGCCTCCTCGTCACTGCCTCCTCGTCACTGGCCTCCTCGTCGTCCGGCCTGCCTCGTCACCCTCCGTCGCACTGTCTCCATCTCACTGTCTCCATCGTCACTGCCTCCATCGTCACTGCCATGTCTCTCCATCGTCACTGCCCATCGTCACTGCTACCATCGTCACTGCCTCCATCGTCCTGCTCCCATCGTCCCTGCCTCCATCGTCACCGTCCTCCAGTGCGTCACCGTGCCTCCATCGTCACTCATCCATCGTCACTGCCTCCATCGTCACTTCATCCATCGTCACTGCCTCCATCGTCACTGCCTCCATCGTCACTGCCTCCATCGTCACTGCTTTTATAAATGGTATCTCCTATGAATCTTCGCTGGCTACGTCAGCCCTGCCACCCTCACCATCCCCACCACCATCACCGTCGTCTCACCATCGACCTCCTCTTCTCCATCACCCCCCCCTGCTTTTTCACCAGCAGTCGCCGACTCTGATGTTGCCGCCTCCGCCACCGTTAGCCTCTCTCCGCCCCCGCAATCATTGCCCCCCTTTGCCCCGATCACCGCTGCCACCGCCCACGCAGGCGTTGGGTCCTCGCCACTCGCCCCTCTCCGCCCACGCAAAAGGCTTCCCTCTGCGATCGCGCGACCTGCCCCATTTCGGCTTTGCGTGCCTGCGAGCCGCCCCGCCACGCCGCGCCACACCGCGCCGCGCTCTTCCGCAGTCTTCGCGAACCCTCCAGTAAGCAGAAAGGGAAGTAAATAAGCGATTGCGCTTCTGGCAAAAGCGAGCTTGATAAAACAGTTTCCGTTCTGGTAACGAAGGGCTCCTTCAGCGCGCGAGTGGGCGCGGCGATAGAGTTGGCCAGGATAATATTGACACTCCTCATCGACCTGCTAAAAACCTCGGGGAAATGAGGGGCGACCCGGACCGCAGCCTAGAAGCCGGGCAACCGGAAGAGAAAGGGTCTGTTCCATTTACCTACACTTTAATTTCGACGAGTTGCCGCCACCGCCGCCGCCGGATAATGGAGAGAACGCGGATCTAGCGTTTCCAACGGATGCCAATTGGCGATTTGTGGAAGGAAGACGGAAGAACCCAGCCGAAGAAACTAGTTCGGACAAGTTGAGAGCAAATGGAACGAAGTCAAATAAACTCCAGCTATAATGAAGAGAACTTGACGATCACTAAGGAAAACCGAACAGCTATTGAACTGTAATTTCTCTTTCCACAGGTCTCGATGGGTGAGGTGGAAGATTACACACTTCGTTTTGAGATGTCTCGGGTTCCAATTAAGGTAGGAGACGGATTTGAATGCTGTTAAGTAATCGTAGTAGTTCCACGTCAACGTTGCATATCATTTTCAGTAAATTGCACACACTGGTCTCCAACAACGATTCTTCGGAAATCTACGTATCTCTTCTGTTTATATCGTAGTTTTCGTCTCAATTACAAATACTTCTCTTAACTTCCCTTTGTGTTGAGACAATGAAGAATATTCACAGGAAAATTTGTATCATTTTATCCCACAAATACTATTTGAAATACTAAATTGTGTACTTACGTTTTTGAACAGATATGTATCAGTAACTTTGCTAATCGCCTAGGAAACCTCGAAAATAATAAAAGCTATCCAATCATCTCAAGAAAGATTTATCATAAAATATTTTAATTAAGATAAATACACTAACAAATCTTATATATTCATTGTCCCCTTGTGTACAGGCTGTAAAACAAGTGCACATGTATACACACAGCGAAACGATCAATGCCAATAATAAACGTCATGAGAACTGGTAGAAAAACGAAATCGAGAGAAAACTTTTAGTAGGCAAATATAGAATGAGATATACGTCACCGCTAAAACTATCATTATATCAGACCTACGTGTTTTTCTGTTTATCGCTTCAATTCTTGTCCGTATATTAGTCCTCCTAGGTCTATAAATTTCACTTTCTCCTCCCGTTAGTTACCCCGCCGCCTCTCATATCTCCTGGTTCCCTCTCCCCCTTCGACGCGGCCTTCCAGGGGTCCCGCGCCGGCAGTGACCGTGAAGTGAAAGATACAGCCCGGCACATCCGCGCGCCCATCAGCCGCGCCGCCCCCGACAAAGGGGCGACGGGGGGGCCGCCGGGCGCGGCGACGCCCACGCTGCTCCGAGGGCGGCGCCCCACGCACACTGAGCCAGAGTTACGAGTGTACCATTACAAGTATACGCGGAGCGTGTTGTTTTGGTATTACGATGCGAGAGGGATTCTATAGCTTGTCGTTGTCCGTGCAGTATCATGGACGAGGAGGTACGAGTCTGGAGGGTGGTGGAGTGACCACTGCTACATAGCTGGGTCAAGACGCCATCAACGGCCTGGAGGGGAATTCTAGTGGCCTGCAGCTCTTGTAAGTAGTTTCCAGTGGTTGCTCTGAACCAAGAGAACAAAACAGGCGGATGCCGGAGCAGTGCCCTTTCAAACGGGCCACGGACCGCACGCGATCTTTCCTTCCCCGTTTTTGTTACTGTTCTTCCTTTATTAAGAAATTTACATGATACGTACCCTATTATACTAGCTGGAGACCAGTTGAGAGATTTGACCTTGCCCCGGTTAGGTAATTTACCCTCTGGGGGAGATATTAAGACGTAAGGATTCCCCAAGCACAAGGAAGGAAAAATCGCGTGTAGTACGGGGACGTCTGTTAGATTGCTACTTTAGCAGATCGAAGATCCTTCCACCGTCGGGATTCGAATTTTAGGACCTCCCGGTCAAAGGCACTGCAGAGACATCATATAAGACACCTCGGCCAGTTTATTACAATTATTTTTGAGTCAGTTTCTCCCTCATTTTAGTGTATTATCATTATTGATATTATAATTACTATTATTCTCATTACTAATAATATTATTGTTATTATTACCATTGATTTAGACCAAGAATTCACAACCTTTTTTTGAATGGACCCCTTTTAAAAGAATGATTTGATTCATGGATCATTCTTGACATTTTTCTACAATTTACAGCATCCATAATCATGTCAAAAGTAATTTCGGAATGACTGTCTTACTATTAGGCAAATAATATATTCATACGTTTAGCAAAATGTAGGTTTATGTTTTATTATTCTTGTGATGGTGTATATTCCACTATCGATCCCTAATAATGTTTTGTCCCTTACTGGCTTTCTTGAAAATTGCATCAGCCCCAAGGTGGAGTATACTGTTCCGTTGGGGAACACTGATTTAGACCCTTTGAACCATTTCGGCGCATTGTGCGGCAAGGGTGTAGTGGGGCGACACGGAAGGCGCGGAGAGGAGAGTGGCGGTGGGGCACGGGATGTTGGGTTGAGGGGGCACGAGGGCGCAGTATCAATTAGACGTGCGTGGGGGCGGGCGGTGTCGTTTCGACGGATTGCCGGCCCGGAGCGCCACCGTCGCCTTCGTATGCTGCCTGTCTGTTTCGCCTCGCCATTATGAGTCTGTCTCCAAACAGACCGTAGGCTCGCGCGTGGCTCTCCCATCTGAATTTCTGATGGTTGGAGGTCACCACGTTCTACAGCGGCGGAGACCAAATATTCACTTGGATCACTTGGAAAAATATTGTCGGTGCACAAGGAAAGGTACGCAAAAATTTAATAGTATGTGTTCAAAAATACGATATTTAGAGAGGAAACATTTGATAAAAACAGACGATAAATATAATAAAATATTTTGTCTTTGGCCACGAATTTCAAAAACACAATGAAGTTACGCACTTCTTTGTTACATTAACATTGACAAGACATTCTCCGAAAACATTTCATTTCATATACGTACTGTATTCAATTCCAGGGTCACATTTAAAAAAATATGGTTATCATGAATTAACTCACCAAATATGTTGATATAATGCAACGTGTTATTGGAGGTCGTTATTGGAAAAATTAACGCTCTCATCTTTCTAAGAATTTACTGATTAAAATGTTTGACAAAATATATTTCATTTTTTTCGTCTCCCTCTCCTTCTCCCCCTGATTTAACTCGATAAAATTGAGTTCGAGTCTTGGGCCAGAAAGAAATGTTTGCTAGTTGGAAACACTTTGGCAGATTCAAGTAGAAGTGCAAAAATGTGGAGCAGTTATAATTAATGCAAGAAAGTATGTGCTGTCGTAACACCACTAGGTTTACAAATTACTGGGATTATAATGAACCTTACACACCTCTCACGTGGCCGGAGTCTGCATCTCTTTCTTTTAAATTTCGTGTGCTTTGAAAATTAGCAATGTAGATTCTCTAGCATTCTACTTCAATGCAAACAAGTGTTATTATCCTTTAATTCCGTTATTACCTCTATTCAAATCCCTATGGGAGACTAAGTACGTCTAGAGGTGATCGCGTTCAATATGCCACATCTGTTTACCTCCACCAGGCATTTAAAGGCTGAAAAAAAGCTATTACATCATAAGCAGATTCTGCAGTCTAAGGTCAATGTGAACACATCACGTGGCGTACACTGCAGCAGCATTGGCTGGCACGGCGAGCCTCAAAGCACGCACGCGACGTATTAGTGAAACGCCAATAAACCGCCAACGCCACCGCCAAGAAGCTCCACGGTGTTTTGCATGAAATGGAGACGCCATTTTCTAGCGTGATTTCCGCAGTTGAGACGGTAACCTTTTTCTAACATGTTGAAATTTCTTAGAAAGCAGGAGATACCAGCTAGATTCAATATTGTGGTAGAACGTGGTATAGCATTTACAAGGCAAATATTTCATATGTAATATAAAATTTGGTATTTGTGGGAAGTTGATAAAGTCATCAAACTTTGATTTTTACTGTCATTTTTAAAGCACTGAAATTAATCTGCCAAAATCACAGTATGGAAATATTTGGAAGAACATGCACAGAACGTTTGTGATAGTAACTTCAACAAAAATGTTTGATATTGTGGTAACGTGTTCAGCGACCTTGAAAACTACAGAATACACACGCCCTTGTCCAAACCCAGAAAAAAATGTAATCAAGTATACCATACGCAAAGTGAGAATCCTTTCAAAATAAATCATTGTTTGATAATAGAGAGGCGATAGCAAAACGACTACGACGCGTCAAGTTATGTTGTAATTTCCACATTATGAAATTATTAATTATGTTTAGCAACAGCTTGTAAAAAGTAAAAATGAACTGAAAATATAAATAGTGGTTACGTAATAGACTGATATTAAAAACAACTTGCTGGACCACTGCGAACATTCCATCCTTTGTAAAGCATTGTTTAAAGGTGAAAGTAGCTTCATACTGGATCCTACATTCAGATAAGAACATACATTGTAAACTTAATAGCTGCACACCCGTCATGATGGACCTGATGAGACGTCACTTTAATTTGATGAAGATTTCTAGTTTCATCCACTTTCTGTCTATTCTACTACGGAGTAGAACAGTTAACTTATCACTCAATTCTTCTCTCCAATCTACCCATGTTTCTCTACATGATCTTCGATGTACTCCCCTCGCATTTTGTCACATGTCCTCACGTGTATCCTCACTGTTCTCGCAAGCGTTCTCGTAAACTATCTCGCAAGCGTTCTCCTAAACTATCTCGCAAGCGTTCTCGCAAGCGTTCTCGCAAGCGATCTCGCAAGCGATCTCGCAAGCGATCTCGCAAGCGATCTCGCAAGCGATCTCGCAACAAGCGTTCTTCGCAAGCCGTTTCTCGCAAGCGCTTTCTAGCAAGCCGTTCTCGCAAGCGTTCTCGCAAGCCGTTCTGGCAAGGCGTTCTCGCAGCGAGTTCTCGGCAAGCGTTCTCGCAAGCGCCTCTTCGCAGCGTTCTCGCAAGCGTTTCTCGCAAGCGTTTCTCGCAAGCGTTCTCGCAAGCGTTCTCGCAGCGTTTCTCGCAAGCGTTCTCGCAAGCGTTCTCGCAAGCGTTCTCGCAGCGTTCTCGCAAGCGTTCTCGCAAGCGTTTCTCGCCAAACGTTCTCGCAGCACGTTCTCGCAACGTTTCTCGCAAGCGTCTCGCAAGCGTTTCTCGCAAAGCGTTCTCTGGGGCAAGCGTTACTCGCAACGCGTCTCGCAAGCGTTCTCGCAAGCGTTCTTCCGAGCGTTCTCGCAAGCGTTTCTCGCAAGCGTTCTCGCAAGCATCCTCTCGCAAGCGTTCTCGCAGCGTTCTCGCAAGCGTTACTCGCAAGCGTTCTCGCAGCGTTCTCGGCGCAAGCGTTCTCGCAAGCGTCTCGGCAAGTGTTCTCGCAAGCGTTCTCGCAAAGCGTTCTCGCAAGCGTTCTCGCAAGCGTTTCAGCAAAAGCGGTTCTCTGCAAGCCGTTCCTCGCAAATTTGGTTTCCATGCAAGCGTTCTCGCAAGCCGTTCTCGCAGCGTTCTCGCAAGCGTTTTCTCGCAAGCGTTCTCTGCAAAGCGTTCGTCGCAAGCGTTCTCGCCAGCGTTCTCGCAGCGTTCTCAGCAAAGCGTTCTCAGCAAAGCGTTGCTCGCAAGCGTTCTCGCAAGCGTTCTCGCAAGCGTTCTCGCAACGCGTTCTCGCGCGTTCTCGCAAGCGTTCTCGGCAAGGCGTTTTCTCGCAAGCGTTCTCGCAAGCCGTTCTCGAAGGCGTTTCTCGCCATATCGTTCTCGCAAGCGTTCTCGGCAAGCGTTCTTCTTAGCAAGTCGTTCTCGCAGCGTCTCGTCAAGCGTCTCGGCAAGCGTCTCGCAAGCCGTTCCTCGGCAAGCGTTCTCGCAAGCCGTTTCGGGCAAGCGTTCTCGCAAGCTTCTCGAGCAAGCGTTCTCGCAAGCGTTGCTCGGCAGCGTTCTCGCAAGCGGTTCTCCGCAAGCGTTCTCGCAAGCGTTCTCGCAAGCGTTCTGCAGCGTTTCTCGCAGCGTTATCAGCAAGCGTTCTTGCGCAGCGTTCTCGCAAGCGTTCTAGCAAGCGTTCTCGCAAGCGTTCTCGCAAGCGTCTCGCAAGCGTTTCTCGGCAATCAATCACGCAGAGCGTTTTCACAATTTCCAATACGCTTGCCTCGCAATATGCTCTACAGAAGAATCCATCAAAATAGTGTTGGTGTGCTACTGTGCTGCGTATTTGTTTAGATGGAAAACTATCTCCAATAGTGAAGATTGGGAGCAAAACAAAATAGGACATTTTCCTTTCATTCGCAACTATCATAATTGTTGCCGATTTCATTTTTTGAAACATGAGATGTAACATGGTAAGTCGTGGTAAAGGGCCGCTAGTTATTATGATTAAATCTCGAGGGATTACACAAAAAAACTATTTTTATCTCTTTTCTCTCTCCATTCTCCTCTTTCTCTCTTCTTATTTCTTTTTTTTCTCCTTATTCACATTCGCTCACAGAGAGCAATTGTTGAGATTTCGCTCATAGAAGACGTTTTGCCTGCCTAGACGGTCCGCGTCAATCAGCTGAGTGCGCGGAATGCAACCTGCGGCCGGTCGGAGGCTCGAGTGTTCCGCGGGTGTCCGTGCCTCCGCCACTTCGCGCGAGAGGCGGGGAGTGGAGGCGCGCGTGGGGCGGCGGGTGCTTGGCGGCCGCGCACCTCCGCCTCTAGGAGGGGTACCGCCACGTGTCGGCAGCGCCACCTAACGACGGTCGGATCGTGGGCGGCGGGAGGCGGGGCGGGGGAGGCAAGGAGGGCTTGGGAGATGGATGGAGCGGCAGGATAGATTTCCCTTTCCGCTTCGAATCTTGTCCTGCCGACGCCGCCCAGTTTTTTTTGTGGTCTATTGGGGTACGCCCTCGCTCGCCAACTCCCCGTCCAGAGCGCCTGCCAAAGCGCCGCCCTCGCGTCGAATATGCAGGAAGGCGCTGGTGGAACTGTCAACGTATATCTCGCCTTCCGACGAGCGGATGTCTAAAATTGGAGGCGGTTCGTTGTTGGGGATGTTTGCAGTATTTGCAGTAGCCAATTGCACACGAATTTTTGTTTTAGATATTACAGACGACTATGTTGTATCGATGGTACGCGCGGGTTGTCGAAATTGAAAGTATTTTAGTGTTTGAAGGCAACATACACAGCTGTCGTAGGTTTTCTAAATGATAAATTATACCGCTCGAGATGTAAGAGCGTTTCTCCCCTCCTGTACGGTGTCATCGGCACGCAGTTCTACGTTCCACTTCTACAATATCTTTGCCCCGGCGGGGTCACGACGTCAGACCCACGAACAAGCTTTAAGCTCCCGACTGGTAGGCGCGGCATTTTGTGTGGGTAATGAAAGTGCATTTGGTGTGTGGTGGTTTGTGTGTGAATAAGATGAGAGCAAGGGCAGGGATGATGGACAAAAGAACACGTGCAGTTCATGGTCTCGTTTGTTAGCAATTGTTTCGGCATTGCGGCTGGTTGTTTGTATCCAGAGCTTGCAAAAGGTTACCGCATCAAAGCAACAGGCAGAGAAGTAATGTTCTCCAGAAGAGTGATTGACAATCGGACCTATAGTTCAAATTATTCCCAGTGTCGGGAAAACTCGGCCATCGTCGAGTTCAAACCAAAGACGCCACACTTCCTTGTGGGAACGATGCAGGAGTAACCATGCTTTACCATCGAGCAACTGTAGCCGTACAGGATCTTGAAAAATCTGCAAATTGCGCGTTCCACTGGGTAATTTGAGTCGCACCGAGCATGGTAATTTTTCATGAGTTTTTGGAGGCAACGTTGTCTTTTCCACACATCACGGATTAAACCACACATGATGATGACAGCTATTGGCACTATGCGAGCATTGTTATATATATTTCATTTCCACCCCTATTTATATCCCTACCATTTATCCATCCGGAGGAAGCTTTGAGAGAATCTCCACCTTCGTTCACGTGCCAGAGAAGGGGAGAAGCACAAAGTTGTAGACCTCGGTAGACTCGTATGGAACCAATTATCAAGACATATTCTCGCAGTAGCCATTTCCAGACTCAGTCACAAAGATAAAAATGCGAACCCATCCTGCGGCCATATTCGATCGTAAATACCTTTAATCTCCATTGAAGGTTCTCAGAAGGATGCGGACCTTAAACAAAGGAGCACAGCTAAGTGCCGATCCCTCCTTTCTCCTAACATTCACATCTTATTAATGGGACCTGTATTATTGCTCTAGGAGGTTGATTTTCGCACGCACGTTAGGAGCTCACTGTCTTATGGCTATTATATTAATATTATATAATCAATACGATGATTAAAGCTTGCCATTGAGATAGTATTGCTCACAAGTTTACGGCCTTACTTACTTTCTATAAAAACAAATGTTTTTTACACACAATTACCAATGTTATTTCTAGTGGGGTACAAGGTCTTTATGGTCTAATTTTATTTTTTAATGAGTCATACGATTTATTATTGAGTGCACATCAATATCTCATAAGAAGCATATTATATTTATTTCTTTCTCAGGTTTTGTTCATTTTACACCACATTATTGTGTATTTGTTATAAAGCAAAACTGCTTAAGCAAGAATATCCAATGCTTTCGGTTAGTTATTGGAATCTTTAATGCGTTCTCGTAAATAATATACGAAACAGAAGAGTTATTTCTTCAGATTGCCTTCTTCTTGTTAATAAATAATTTTGCTAATGTTAAATGCACCGAAAAATACAGCGCATATATTAAAACATAATGATAGGAAATTATTAACGCTTTTTATTAACGCACGATCCTCCACTATCAAAACATTGTGCAGTTCGTACAATTACTTATTTGTCACGTAGTCACAAAAATAAAACTTATAAATAGGGAATTCTCCTCCTTAGAATCTTTTTTTATAAACAATGTTATGATCAAATTAAAAAAAAGTAGAACGGCTAAATGAAAAATATTCTCTTACGGCGGGAAATTAGGTCATTATGCTATAAATTACGAAAACTCGTTCTTTCCGCTTTTAATTCAAGTTAAAGGATTTCAGATCGATTTCAATTATTCGGCCGTCTTCAGAGAGTAGCTCTATAATTAGAGAGAAATCACTGCGTAAAGAATGGCCTTCAGGATTATGGAAGACTGAAAAATCATTCCTTCCATTCAGTGACTTACTACGACGCTGTCGTCGGGGCTGTTCCCAGTCGGCCCGCACGCGGCCTCTGAATGGGAACGGCGCCCGCCGGCGCGTTCTGCGCAGTGAGACACTTCGCGGCGCGAACTCGACGGTGACGCGCATTCGTCACCCCCCCCTCAC
>BOPP01000010.1:13995783-14010400 GCA_017312745.1 Gryllus bimaculatus | reverse complement strand
CACGTATAGTGAGTTCAAATGAGGAAAATTTCAATATATATTAGTAGTATATATTATAATATATAATATATATATATAATTATTATGATATAATATATATATTATATACCTCGTCGACGCATCACTTTGCTTTATATCATATCACGCTTGCAACGCATAGAACGATACAAATTACCATTTCTCCTGTGTGGAATTTTTCAAATTTTCCTTTAATATTTCTCAATAATCTGGAGAAACTCAATAACGACGAAGAAGAGAAAATGCCTAACATTACATATTTTTCTGGATTACGCGTTGTTAGCCATATTTTTGATACCTTACAATTACTTGAGGCGTGCAAACGCAAGCAGTTAATACTTATTTCAGGCAGATTGAATTTGTTTGCGCAAAGTGCTAATTCATGTTTTTATTTTCTATGCCGCGATCTAAAAATACATCAATCGAAGACGGAGCAAGCCATTCCCTTCCCGATCTACGAGCGGAACGCCCTCGCGCGCGCAATCCACGGGCGTTCGCGACGGAGCGCCGGCCGCGTCAGAAGCGCTGAGCATCAACCAGGCGCTCTCTGCTTTACTGGCGCGTCGCGAGAGGGCGGCGGCGGCGGCCGGCCAACCGGTACGCCACACCGCATAAAGGCGTATCGCTCCCGGAGGAGCAGCCTATCCTTTCGGGCCCCGCCACCCGCCCCGACGCTGCGCCCACCCTCCCGCGCCGCACCGAAGCGCACCGCCCGCACCCGACGCGCTACGTTTAAAAATGTAGAAATGTACAAATACACAATTACATATTCCTGGTACGAACTAAATGTTTATAATTTTAAATAACGCAATCTCACAAAGAAAGTTGGATCCTTCTGTAATACTTCTCGTGATAATGGTATGAAGTGGCGTCTCGTATTATCAGGAGTTTTAATCTCTCCTATTGTATAATCGACATGTTGGCAAGCGCGAATGATTCTTTGATGTGCGATATTCTTCATCAAGTAATATTCTTTGATATGCATACTCTATGCCGTAATTATTATACTTGCAAAAAGTATTAGTCAAGAATTATGAATCGAACACGATTACGAATAGAGTTAGATCTATGTTGATATTTGATTCGAAAATATATTCGATATTTGTGAAAAAATCCACCATTCATTCCTATAAGAAGAAATAACATCTTATAAATAGTAATTATAGCAATAACTGCATTCTTATTACAGAAGAACTTCGGTAAGTTTTTTCCTCTTCTTTAAATACTGTCATTTGCGGACCTCCCAAAGTTGTCCAGTTTTGATATTGAATTTTTAATATTGAAACGGTGTTCAGACATTAATTCCCTCCTTATACATAAAACAAGTTGATAATTGAAGTGAGGTTGAAAGAAATTTAGAAATAATATTGTTGACAGAATATTATTTATGAAATAGACACACATCCTTTTTGAAAATAAAAACAAGCACTCTTCGTGCACCTGACATTTGAAATACAATATGACTTTTCATGAAAAGCAACGACTGCGAAACAAATACGATGTGACTAGTGAACCTCAACTGCCGCATTATGATTAGAAAGCAAATCGTTAAATGTAGGCGCAAGATAAGCTTCAACGCCAGGTTGTTTTTGATCGAATATGTTTCAAAAGAAACTATTACTTTTATTAACAGTTACCCAAATGGGGAAAATAAATCCCATTACAGTTTTTATTTCAATTCGTAGATTTCGCTGGGGAAGTTTCGGCATTAAATGAAATTGCTCTAAATAGCCACGTATATGTACATCCTTTTAGTTTACATAACACTGCTCAAACATTTGTTTGCATTTCAGAAAGTAAAATCAATTGTACTTTGTATTAATACAGTGAAAGGGTTTTGGCAAACAAACACTACATATTCACTTCATTTTATTGGTATTACTAACGTTGGTTGTTCACAAAATATTTTAAATTGTGCTCAAAGTGTGTGTACAATACCTATGCTTCCTTTATCATCGTGATTTTTAAAAACAAACCTGATAGAAAATTCTGAAAATTTACATTATTCTCTACCGTTAAAAATGAAATGAATACAAAAAAATTCGAAATTATTTTCATGACAGCAATTGTTTTTCGAATTCATAGATTGATTTATTCCCTAATTCATGGTAAGGAATCCATCAGGAAAACATATACAATTGAAAAATAAACTAGATATATTTCTATTACATTACTCGTAGTTCCGCACTCTGTGAAATATCACGCCAACACACGACGTCCCGACGGATCTTCTCGGCCGAGTGGATGTGTTTACGCGCGCCGCATCTCGCGCCGCGTCACATCGGTGATCGGCTGCCATTGTGCTATTCCAGGGCGCGGCGTCCCCGCTAACGAGGGCCGCTTGCGCAGATGACAGCCATGCGTCATGCGTGGCGAGCGCCAGGGTAAAATGTTGGGCGCCGCGCCGCACACTCGGACGTGTTCGGAACAGGGTTGCTGCCATGAACAAATTTAAACGCGCCGTATTGCTTAAGAAACAGAATTTACAATTCGTGTTATATGAAAGAGGAACTAAATTTCAAAACACAATTTGCGAAAACAAAAACAAAACGTTAGGCTATGGATAATGGATGATGGATGATGGACGATGGATGATGGATGATGGATGAAGGATGATAGATGATGGATGATGGATGATGATACCGCGAAGAAAAGTAGTATTCAGTAATACTGGTAATCTGAATTACTACTTTCCAGTGCCCTCAGAACGTGAAATAAAACTTGAGGTTTCATCAAGAAAAGCATGATCTTTAGCCCGCACATTTGTTTCGTGTAAAAGAATACGTTACATTAGTACGATGTAACATAACCTGAAACATATTTCACTTTCAGAGAAATATTCAACGACGAAAGTATACTCTTCTATGTATATCGCTAATATCCTATCTATATTTATAATCACCAATGCTCTAAGAAATTTAAAGAAAAAAATTTGCTACCTTCGGCAGTGTGGAAGATGTATATGTTTTCGTCAGATACCAAGAAACGTGGTAAAGTTAAGAAACAATGAAAGTTTTGATTTTGACATAAAAATACAAATATTTGGATATACTACTTCGCTTGTTCTCATGCATCATGCACCATCAGAATTTTCAATCTCAATGCGTCACTACTTATAAACAGCTCATTTCATGAGACAAAGCTTTATGAATCAGCAATTGTTTTATATACTTGATCTACACAGAATTGATTTTCTCCGTATATAAACTACACTATGTTGAATCATTTTTAGTAAAGGCTGTTTAAGTTAAAGTATTTAATTTATTGCAGTAGTTTTATCATACGGGAGTTTTTATTTATTTCTTATGAGCAATATGCAATTCCTAAACCTTTTTCCAGCCGACAGACGGTTACTCTTTACGTCCCGATGCGTCACGATAGGCGCATTATCGACCATACATTAGAGATGCGGCATAATAATAACTGATTGTAACACTGTTATTAATGCATTGGAACCAAAGGCACGTGGTTTTTGCTACTTTAATCGACAAAACTCTCTCGCCCGAGATGACCATGACCTTGTATTTTCTCTTTCTTCATATTTATTTCGCACATTGAGATGTGGTTAACACTTTTACTGTGGACATATGGTCTGCTCCTTCTCGAACCCTTATTCGGCGAATTAATAAATACGTACACTATAAAATTAAATTTTAATGCACACGAATTTAATATTAGAGGTTACTAACCCAGTCTAAAAAACATGTATTATTTTTAGTCGATGCATTTTTAACATGGATGTTTTAATTTTGAACATCGATGTATTGTTATCAATGTCGCATCACTACCATACACTAGGCACTAACATCCTGTCGGGCTCGTCTGATCTGGGGTAAGAAGAAGACGAGGCCCTCCGCGACAACAAATGCATGAGAGACAAGGGATAAACAACCATGCCCTAGGCGTGACTCGAACCCACAATCCTTTGAACCGAAGCGTTAACTCGGTACACGCTCTTAGCCACTTTGGTCATCTAGGTCGGCGAAAAATGCGTTATACTTTTGTAAAACCATTTTGAGGGGTTCATTCAGGAGGATATTGCTTATGCAGACCACAATTAAGTAGCTTTTAAAAATATCTAGGTATATTTCAAAGAGATAGTGCGTTGCTGTCAATTCATCTCTAAATAAAGCTTAATTGAGAGACGGATTCAAGGGTCTCGGAAGACGTGCCGTCCGTCGCATTGCTCTTGCAAAGGTACGAATAGATACGAAAAGTTTACAGGCTCTTCAGAATTGGCGCAGTGTCCTTAAACAGTTTCGTATTTTTTTAGCCAACTGCACATCCCATTAAGAGCAAGGGCCTCCTGTTCGTGCAGGGAATTATTAACCCTTCTTTAATGAAGTGATAGAATGATGAAGGGTAAAGGGACTATAACAAATACACCCATATCCGAGACGGAATTCGAACCCACGAACCTTCGTTCCGAGATCTGCACAACTCGTCTGCATTAGCGATCTCGTCTATCCAGATCGATTGAAATTAATAGTACACTAATTCGGAAAATAAATAATTCAAATATGCTGGTAGATGTACCACGGTCATTATTTTCTGCCTATGTCTTGGAGCACATTGGTTCCAAATGTATTCCGACATAGGCCAGTTGCAGTGCAGCGGAACTGGTACTTAATAGATTCGCTAGAGGCCAGTAACAGTGTGTAAGGTAAACATTATTACGCTAATAGATGTGCACTGTAAAATAAAATGAAAGAAAATTAGAGTATTTTATTAAAATTTGAAACCACTAAAATAAAAATATCATACAAAAGTATTATATGAAAATACCGTGGTTTATATAAAATTGAACTCTTTTCCCTTTCACGAGGATTGGATATGAAGAATGGTCGATCAAATACGGGTATTTTGCTACTCTTGTACGAGTATATGGTACGTGACTTGCGAAGTATCTTGTTGTGCATATCAAGTAAACATTCGTTCCCTGTATTAAAATAAACTCTCTTCTCTGTATGATAAGCGTACACGTACAGCTCCCAAACAGAAAAGATGTGACATGACAGAAATGTTGGATGAGAAATTTGAAAAGACGCCGTTTCAGTTCCGTCCGCTCACTGGAAATAGTTCATTTGATGACTCGAAATGCTTTTACTTGCCGCAAGAGATTCCTGCGCTAACTCGGTTATGCAGAGAAGGGTATGAGCTCATCCGGCAGCGAATCTAATTTCTTTGATTAAATGCGTTTGTCTTATCAAAGCTGCAACACTCGTTTAGTCACCATGGTCAATGATTATCTCTAAAATGAATTGAAATCATCTGAAAAATAATATAAATAAGAAAAAGGAACAAAAAATTAAAGAACAGAAAGTTGTATTATATTTAATACGTAATTAATTTCAATATAACCGTCCAGTTTCTTCCTTATATTTTTGTTTTTATAAAGTTCATCAATCAAAGAGGGAACATTTGCACGCAAGATTTTTGGTATTCATTTTCGTTCATAGAAAAGTGAAATATGTAAAATCGATTCTTTATTATACCTATTACTACCCAATAACCTCAATAGTTCTCTCGCACATTTTACCAGTAGAAACATGTTTAAATGTAAATAAACATAGGAGAAGAAATACAGTCCGAGAAAAATAGCTTACCGAACAATTCAAGCAATGACCTCTTTCTCGCTCGCCTCTTCGGAGACGAAACACTCAAATGTTCGGGGGCAGGTAGGTGTCCCTTGTTTCGATGTTCCCCATTTCTCGCCACGCATCTCCCAGTGTAGTCTGTCGCGGACCTAAGAAAGCGAGCGGAGAACGATCCAGCTGGCCGTGCTCATTTGCGGGCTTACCGCCAAGCGGCTTACGCAGCCCACCGCCAGAGCGCTCCACCGCTGTCAATTAGCGGGGGATTGCAACGGCCGACCGGGCGCCACCCTCCGCCGCCCGCGCCGCCCTCCCTGTCCTTGCGTGTATGCCTACGAGCCCGACATCACCATCGCCATCACCCACTCGGTTCCCTTTCGGCCTGCCATTGGCCTGCGCAACCTCCATCACCTCCTGGCCCCTCCTTCATCGATTCTCTCTTGCCTTTACTCTCGAATCCTCTGTATTCTTTTTTACATCGATTTTCTCGGCATTTTTTTATCTCTTGGTTCGAGCTATTCTTTATTTTCTATCCGTGAACAGCTTAAACATTCCGTTACAAATAGTTAAACGTACAAACATTAAAAACACACAATATATGAATAGTTCTCTAAACATGTAGAGAGCAGGTGTAGATCAGCGACACTTTACATGTGGATGTCCCTAATTCAGACCCTGGCACCTCTGGGGGTTCATATCACTCGAAGACAAACCATTGATAGCTTTTACCTTGTGATTGTAGTGAGCTAGAACAAGACAATCAACCACATATTACTCATATTAATCTAAATTATTACACATCGTTTCGTAATTACAGTGTAAACTACTAAATGGCTGTAGTAAATATTAAAATACGTTCTGAAATAGTGATTTCTCCCGAACGTCCTTTTAGTCAGTATTTTCATGATTCATTGATATTAGGTTGAAAGGTTTTCTTTCTTTCCACTAGCTACAAAATGTAGCTCCGCTTAAAAAAATCACATACACATTCTTTAAGTAATTATTTTAATATATAATTTGGGTCTTAACGTTGTAAGTGACATGAAATTAACAAGTCAATAATCAGCTCATATTGAGAGAAAAACGAAACTAAAATAGTATATACTAGCAAAATGTGGTGCCACCGACGCGTAAACTGTTTTAAAATAGTTTCGTATGTTTAAAATTTATTTCACATTTCATTTTCTCACGTTCAGCTTTTTTAAATATGTTCTTCCAGTATCTGACATTGGACTTACTAATGAATTGTAGTAGCTGATAATGTTATATTCCCGTTAAAACGTTTCCAACACTCAATGGCCGTATGTATTACCTCCACACGGGATATAAACTGGTTTTATTGCTATTTCAAAATAATAATCGGTGTAAATAGTACTTGCAAGTTTTGATGCTAATAGTTAAATGTTAGTACAGCTAGACTTTACGCTTTCTTGGTAATATGCTCAAAAATGCACATAGCACATTTGCATTAGCACAACTGTTAAAAGCAAAATCATTTACAATTAGTTCCGAAAATTCTATCGCAACATCTTTTACAAGTACATTTGATTCTTTCCCGTATTTCCTTAAAACTTCCATATTTTTCTCCCCTAATTTTTGAAAAGATTAAAACTTTACAAACTCAGTCTAATTTGTGTTCACTTCTACTTCTGTAATTTCTATATTAATTGCTTGTACGCAAATCCAGCATTGCATGTGAAAGGTTTTGAACGTTTATGTAAGGTTTTAATTTGAATAAAAACAAGTTGTGGGTCACATTCATTTGAAAATCGGTATTTTCACACTTATGTAAGAAGGTAAGAGTGCGAAGTCGAACATAACGTTCCTTCATTCTCTAGCATTATTCACAGTTTTGTTTTGTCCATATTCACCTGAAATTCTTCAAGTTCAATAACTTTCGAGGCAAAATTGCTCGTAAATATTTGCAAATTTATTTTTACGATTCGATAATAATTCGAACCTAAACTAAAATGAAACCGCAACGCGATTTACGTGGTAATTCAATTGCTTACTTAAAGATATCAACATCAGTGTTGACAACGTCGTGAAAGAAAATTATGGCATATTAAGTAAAAAAAATGCTTTGGGTTCTAGTATTTAATCAACGATACCTACATAGATCGATTTAGGAGGCGTTGGTTTAATTTCTGGCTTTATCGCTATGATTGAATTGATGCTCTATTTTACGTGGCGAGACTCAGGCCATGAGACCACCCAAATTTCGCTACGCTCCTTTCATTCACTAGCGGAGAAAGACGGTATTTCTTGCGACATGCGATTTGAATTTATCTCAGTGGCTTCATTTAGGTTTGAGGAACTTTTACACGCAGTAAATATATTAACATGGGACAAACGGCTGTACTTTACTTACTAGAGTTTTTCTTTCGAACATTAGCAACAGTTCTACAACGTGGCGAGAAAGTAAAAATTACATAATCACCCAGTGATGTCATAGTGCTTCCGCGGGATCTCAGTTGTATGGTGGTCACCTTGTTATGGGATCATTGACGGGCAAAGTCGAAAACTAGACTGAAACAAGCCCAACCCATTTCGCAACTTGCAGTTTCATTGTAATCTTCATTAGTGCTCATAATCTTTTTTCGTGATTTGCAAACTATAACGGTAACCATGTTAGTGGTCATAATTCGAGAAACGTCTTCAAAATCAACCCACTCCTTCGCCTTTATGACGTCACGGTCGTATCACAGCTGCGGCGCCGGTCCGCGCGCCCTCGCCAGAACGCTGCGAGCGCCCCTGGCGGCGCTTTTTACGGCCTCGCGCGGGGGCGGGACAAATCGCCGGGCGCAGATGTCACCCCCCCTCCCTCCAGCGCCAACCGCGCCCCGCTGCCCCGCACCCGCGATTCACGAGGTTGCAGCCGCGGCGTCTGGATTTACGCGCAGGGGGAGAGGCGGACCGGCCTGCTCCCTGCGGCGGGGAAGCCAAGTAATTAGCTCTTGACTGACGGCCGCTCTCATCAGCGTACGTTCTCCGCGAGGTGGGTGACGTTTCGACGAAAGGGAACTCTGTACTTTGTAACTAAGGTTATTTAGCTGTTTACGTTGAGTGAAGGAAATAAACGGCATTTCGCATTGTCTCCCTCACTACCTAATTATTTGTTTTTATTTGTAAAACAAAAAAAATCACTAAGAATTTATTATACCTATACAAGTTATATACAATATCCCAAGGGAAGTATTGAAAGCAGTTATGTAAGAAGCTTTAATTTAATCATAATTACATCGAATACCGATCGTTACTTACTATTCACTTCAATATTTTTATTAGTAGTACATTCAAATTATTGAATTGATTGAATGTCCCCTCGCGTAGTTTATAGAATAAAAAAACAGAATATTAAAGAGACACCAAAACACTGAAATCTTTAAATAGTACTACACAATAATTTGGTAATGATCTGTCGCCTCATTAAGATTTATGTTTGAATGTACGAAAAGAATAACGAAATGTCAAATAGTTTAGTTTGATAGTGGTATTTCAAGGTAAAGTAAATATATTTCAATATCGCAATACAAGAACATGCTATATTATTCGATACTGAGTGAAAATTCCAAAATAATCTAAAATCAATTTAGTAGAAACTGTTCAAATGTAGCACTGATTATTGACATACTGATATTCAAATTTGATACTACCATTTCTATATCATTTTGTGGATTCAGAAGTAAAGTCGATGAATAAACAAATTTACAGATGTAAGTGATGTCAATTCAACATTAGAATTTATTTTAAGAAAGGTTTTTCAAAGACCGGGTATCTTTCAATGTTTTCGCGCCGTTCTAGGAGCATTGATTGCAACGGTCATTTTGTGACATGAACGACATGAACTTAACATCCTCTATGTATCATTATTTATCCTCTCTATTATTAGAAATAAAATTATAGGTTTTATTCAGAAAAACATTATCTCGGCAATAAAAGCTATAGCTAAATAGTTCAACGCACACAAACAGAGGAAGATGATCTCTCGACGCAAGGTATTTTAAGGCGCAAGACATTTCCTTGTCAACCCGTTCACGTAAGAGCTATTTGCCAGTCTGGGAAGCCCGGCGCTCCTACGAGTACAGGCAACGTCCCCTCACTCCGCTTCCATTCCCCTTCAAATCCAGAAAGGATATGCACCCATAAGATGAAGTACCGTGAAGCAAGGAATAATGGCATCACACGAAAATATTTTTATCAGATTGGTTCTATCAAACAACGTAGATTTGCATTACGTTTATATTATTCACTTTATTAATTATTGTTCTTAATATTATTATTATTATTATTATTATTATTATTATTAGCGTTTATGCCATTACTGACCACGCTGTACGATTAACGTGTGTAATCTTTCCAGGATCAGCTTTTCAGCTGTATCCCTCAGTACGACAAGGTTGTTATGCCTTGAAGTGTGAATTATGAGACGATAGGATGAATGATGAAGGGACAATCACAAATACGACCATGTCTACTCGAACTTGCAGCTTTCTTGGCGCAGGCGAAGGCTGCCGCAACCGTCCGCGGCCGACTACTATTTATTCATTATTTACCGACATTCACTATTTATTATTATTTCACATTTATTTTCAATTTACATTCTACATTGTGGAAATATTTTTGTTTAAGGGCAGTAATGTGATTGAAGGTGAATTATTGCTTTGTTTTCGTTTTTTTATAAAATCATTCAGTTATTTGTTCATAGACCAGTTATGAGAAGGAAGTTAACAATTATATATAGAACGGACAGTTATTTTAATAGAGAAAGAGCTTGCCCCCAAACTGATCGTAGAAAATTAATGCAATAAGGCAAACAATGCAATGCAATGCAATGCAACGCAACGCAACGCAACGCAACAACGCAACGCAACAACTCAACGCAACAACTCAACGCAACAACTCAACGCAACAACTCAACGCAACAACTCAATTGTCCCCCTAATCCCGTGAAACAAGCTTTAAACATTCCGTTTACAAATAGTTAAACGTTACACAACATTAAAACACACAATATATGAATAGTTCTCTAAACATGTAGAGAGCAGGTGTAGATCAGCGACAACTTTTACATGTGGATGTCCTTAATTCAGACCCTGCACCTCTGGGGTTCGAAGAACCAACCATTTGATAGCTATTCAATTGTGATTGTAGTAAGCTAGAACAAGACAATCAACCAACATATAACTTATATTATCTTAAATTATTACCACTCGTTTCGCAATTACAGAGATAAACTACAAATGGCTGTGGTAAATAAACTCTAAAATAGTGATTCTGCCTCCGAACGTCCTTTTAGCAAAATATTTTCATGATTCATTGATTTAGGTTTTGGAAAGGTTTTCTCTTCTTTTCCACTTGGCTACAAAATGTAGCTCCGCTAAAAAAATCACATACACATTCTAAAGTAATTATTTAATATAAATTTGGTCTAATGTGTGTAAGACATGGATCTAACAAGCAATATAGCTCATATTAGGAGAAAAACACGAAACTAAAATAGTATTATACTAGCCAAAATGTGGTGGCCACCACAGACGCGTAAACTGTTTTAAAAATAGTTTTCGTATGTTTAAACAGTTTATTTCACATTTCATTTTCTCACGTTTCAGCTTTTTTAGAATACTGTTCTTCCATATCTGGCCCATGGACTTTACTTAATATTGTAGTAACTGATAACTGTTATATTCCCGTTAAACGTTTCCAACACTCAATGGCCGATGTATTACACTCCAACACGGGATAATAAACTGTTTATTGCTATTTCACAAAATAATAATCGGTGTAAATAGTACTTGCAAGTTTTGATGCTAATAGTTAAATGGTTAGTACAGCTAGAAACTTACGCTTTCTTGCGTATATGCTTCACAAAATGGCACATAGCACATTGCTATTAAGCACAACATGTTAAAAGCAAAATCATTATATCAAATTAGTTTTCCGAAATTCTTATCGCAACATCTTTTACAAGTACCATTTGATCTTTCCCGTACTTTTCTCTAAAAACTTCCATATTTTTCTCCCTAATTTTCTGAAAAGATTAAAACTTTACAATCTCAGTCTAATTGGTGCTTTCATTCTAACTTTCTGTAATTTCTCTATTCGAATTGCTGTAACGAAATCCAGCATTTAGCATGTGTGAAAGTTTTGAACGTTTGATGTTGAGTAGGTTTTAATTTGACTAAAACAAGTTGTGGGGTCAATTCATTTGAAAATCGGTATTTTCACAGCTTAGTAAGAAGCGTAAGAGTGCGAAAGTCGAACATAACGGTTCTTCATTCCTAGCATTATTCACAGTTTTGTTTCTGTCCCATATTTACTTTCTGGAAAGTCTTCAAGGTCATAAGTTTCAAGGCAAGAATTGCTCGTAATATTTGCAAAATTTATTTTACGATTCGATAATAATTCGAACCCTAAACTAAAATAAAACCGCCAAGCGATTTACGTGGCGTAATTCAATTGCTTACTTTAAAGATATTCAACATTCAGTGTTGACAACGGCGTGATAAAAATTATGGCATATTTAAGTAAAAAAATAAAGCTTTGGGTTCTAGTATTAATCAACGATCCATACATAGATCGATAGGAGGCGTTTGGTTTCATTAATTTCTGGCTTTATTCGCTATGATTGGAATTGATTCTCATTTTACGTGTTGGCGACTCAGGCCATGAGACACCAAATTTCGGCTACGCTCCTTTCCATTCACCTAGCGGAGAAAGACGCTTTTCTTGCGACAATGCGATTTGATTTATCTCAGTGGGCTTCATTTAGGTTTGAGGAACTTTTACACGCAGTAAATATATTAAACATGGGAACAAACGGCTGTACTTTACTTACTAGAGTTTTTTCTTGTCGAACATTAGCAACAGTTCATATCAACGTTGGCGAGAAAGTAAAAATTACATAATACCCAGTGATGTCCATGGTTCTTTCCGCGGGATCTCATTGTATGCGTGTCACCTTGTTTATGGTGATCATTTGACGGCAAAGTCGAAAACTACGACTGAAAAAAGCCCAACCCATTTCGCAACTTGCAGTTTCATTGTAATCTTCATTAGTGCTCATAAATATTTTTTCCGTGATTGCCAAACTATAACGGTAACCATGTTAGTAGTCATAATTCGAGAAACCGTTTCAAAACAACCCACTTCCTTCGCCTTTATGACGTCACGCGGTTCGTATCACAAGCTGCGGCGCCGGTCCGCGACGCCCCTCGGCCAGAAACGCTGCGAGCGCCCCTGGCGGCGCTTTTTACGGCTCGCGCGGGGGGCGGACAAATCGCGGCGCAAGATGTCACCCCCTCCCCCCTCCCCGCCAACTGCGCCCCCTCCCCGCACCCGCGATTCACAGGGTTTGCAGCCGCGGGCTACTGGAATTTACGCGCGGGGGCGGGGGGGGGAGGCAGACCGGCCTGCTCCTGCGGCGGGGAACCAAGTAATTAGCTCTTGAACTACGGACGCTCTCATCAGCGTACTTTCCCGCGAGGTGGGTTGACGTTCGAACCGAAAGGGAACTGCTTGTACTTTGTAACTTAAGGTTTTAGCTGTTTACGTTGACGTGAAGGAAATAACGGCCATTTCGCATTGTTCCTCCACTACCTAATTATTTGTTTTTATTTGTAAAACAAAAAAATCACTAAAGAATTTTTTATTAGCCTATACAAGTTATATACAACTATCCCAGCGGAAGTATTGAAAGGCAGTTATATGTAAAAAGCTTTTAAATTTAATCATAATTGACATCCAATACCTATCTGTTCCCTACTATTCACCTTCAATATTTTTATTAGTAGTAGCTACATTCAAACTTATTGAATTGATTGAAATGCTCGCCCTCGCGTAGTTATATTAGAATAAAAAACAGAATATAAAAGTGACACCAAAACACTGAAAATCTTTAAAATAGTACTACACAATAATTTGTAATGATCTGTCGCGCCTCAATAAAGATTTATGTTAGTGTCACGAAAAGAATAACGAAAATGTCAAATAGTTAGTTTGATGGTGGTATTTCAAGATAAAGTAAATATATATTCAATATCTCAATACAAGACATGCTATATATTCGAATACTGCAGTGAAAAATTCCAAAATAATCTAAACATCCAATTTTAGTAGAACTGCTTCAATTATTAGCACTGCATTATTGACTTCTGAGTATTCAAATTTGGATTTACTACTCATTCTATAGTCATTTTGTGGATTCAGAGAGTAAAAGTCGATGATATAACAAATCTATACAAGCATCACTGTAGTATGTCCAATTAACAATCAGCAAGAATTATTTTATAGAGTCGAAGGAAGTTTTTCAAAGCGACCCGGGTATTTCAATGTTTTCGCGGCCGTCTAGGAGCATTGATTGGCCACGACGGTCAATTTTAATGACATGAACGAAACTGAACTAACATCCTTCATGGTATCATTATATTTATCCTCTCTATTATTGAGAACAATAAAAATATTGGTTCAATCAGACAAAAACATTATCTCGCAATAAAACTAATAGCTAAAAGTTTCAATGCACACAACAGAGGAAGATATCTCTTGACGGCAAGGTAATTTTAAGGCCCGACATTTCCTTGTCAACCTCTTTCCCTTGGAGCTATTTGCCAGTCTGGGAAGGCCCGGCGCCTCCTACGAGTACAGGCAACGTCCACTCACTCCGCTCCCATTTCCCTTTCAAATCCAGAAAGGATATGCATCCATAAGATGAAAGCGGCGTGAAGCAAGGATGAATGACATCACACACGAAATATTTTTATCATATTGGTTTATCAAACAACGTAGATTTGCAATTTACGTTTATATTATTCACCTCTATTAATTATTGTTGTTAAATCATATTATATTATTATTATTATTATTATTATTATTATTATTATTATATTATTATTATTATTATTATTATTATTATATTATTATTATTAGCGTTTATGCCATTACTGGACCACCGGCCTGTACGATTAAGCGTGTGTAATCTTTCCAGGATCAGCTTTTCAGCTGTA
>BOPP01000010.1:13965580-13979828 GCA_017312745.1 Gryllus bimaculatus | reverse complement strand
ATTAATAATAATAATAATAATAATAATAATAATAATAAATACAATAATGAATTTGTGCTGTGTTTATACAGTATACATGTTAAAAGAAAATGTTTTGATTCATAGTTAGATTTGTTACTTGATTGGATAATAATAAATATGTAGTTGTAATTCCTCAAACACGTTTCGTATATTTTAAATTTAATAATCTACCACATATGTAGTGTTTTTCATTAAAATTTATTAATTTTACTCATTATAAACAATAAGTTTATAGTGTAACAGTAAGTATATAAGTTAAAGAACCAAATGAAATTGAACGTAAATCATGCAGCGGTTAATCTTAAAAAAACAATAACTACCTTGATTAGACCATAACTACCTACCGGTTATCCACATGAACAGAATGTTGCAAAAATAAAATAAAATTATTTTGCCGCGAATGATATCTCTACAAGACTTTAACCGTGAGGTTAGGACAAACAGAGGGACGAACGGACCCACACAGGCTGCCTGAGTATTAACACAAGGATCTGAATATTTAAGGCATCGCCGGAAAGAATCACCGCATCTGGGCGCCGTTTGGGCGCACTGTGAGACGTGGTTTGCGGGGGCGGAGCGGAGGTGCGCGGGGAAGGAAAGCGGCGGGGCCGGGGTGGGGCGCATCGGAATTAGGGGCGAGGGCGATCCCGGGGAGGGGGGGCATCGCCGCCTCCGCCGCGGGGAAGCCCATGCCAGCTGCAGGCGGCGCCACGATGCTGGGCGTTGCGGGGGTGGTGGTGGGCCTGGGCGGGACGGGGCGGACGGGGCGGGGGCGCGGCGGGCGGGCCTGGGTTTCGCGGGGCGCGGAGTGGCGTGGGAGCAGATCCGTGGCGGGGATGTCGCCGGTGTTGCCAATGATTGCCGAAATTGCGGGCGGAGAGCCTTCGATCTGGCTGCGTGTCGAACCTAATGTTCTTAGACGCTGCGTCCATTTCCCTCAGCGGCGCGGCGCGTTTGGAAAGGAAGCGCGATGAACGACACAAACAAAACAACATCGATCTTCACACTGCTTCTGCCGTAAAACGTAAAGCCTAAGGCTAACTTAAAGTACTTAATAGATGACATTCTATATAACAAGCAATACGAAAAATGGTACGATGTAGAAGTTTTCTTCCTTACTTATTATTTCAATTCTTTATACATCGCAGAACTCGCTCTATTAGCATCTCAATGTCATTTCCGTATACAAGATATTCTGTAGTTTGTCTATTTGCTGTGCCGGTAATGTGAAATACTTATCGTTGGAAACTTTAAAGAATATGTTGACAAAAACGTGAGAGTAATTTTAAAATTTCATTACATAAGTCAACATTCCCCCAAAATATTTTATTATTTCTTCAATTTCAAAAATATTTGTTTAATTCCTTAGAATCAATCGGCATTTACTTATTACTTGATATATATTGATGTTTTTTGAGAGCAATATTGATGATTTTTTCTATATTTAAAAAGTCAACAGTAAACTTGTTAATTTTAGAAACTATGTAACCACGCTCTAACTGCACGATTTGTTTTTGACAATTCTCTATTTATTATATTCTTTTTAGGTAGTTACAAAACTCTTTCTCACTGTGGGATGAATACAATATATTAATATACGTAGTAGGAAATATTCTGACTCGAATTTTGCCCATTTATATCGGGATTCTGAGTCGTTGAATTTAATTTTTCTTTTTTCTTTGTTCAAATGTTTTTCTTTGATGATGGAGTAGAGGGTTCAGTCATGATACTAACGCCTGTTGTTGACTTCGAAAGATTATTTAATCATCTAGTAAGTTTAATTCTATTATCTGTTTAAATCTATTTAATTTTCAAATAAAGGAAAAGCATTTGTCGGCAGCAGTAAGATCTCCCACACTGATTGTCGTGCAGGAGACACTTGGTGATCAGCGCAATGAGAAACAATCACATAAATAAGTTTGTTTTAGAAGTTGAAGAGCAATACAACGGCATTGCCCATGCTACAGAAAACAATTGAATAAGAAATGACAATATTATGAGGAAATTCCTTTGCTTCGTCTTTGAGCCAACGTATGAAGTGCAAACTTTTGCGAAGTCAGTAACATTATTGCAAATTGGAAAATGTCCCTAGGAAAATGTAGTCCTTGGTCCCGTCAGAAGCTGTTGTGCCAGTACAGACAGGCAGACAGACCTTGCAGGAAAGAGATTCATGCTATCAGATAACAGCTTTTGGGTGTAGCATTCACAGTTGTACAATTTTTCAACGTGCAGCTTATACATTCCATGCTAAGTTGTAGCAATTTAAACAGCCAAAATCCCAAAAATATTAATAATAGAGTTAACAATCATTCAATATTTTATTTGGTGTTTTATAATATGTTAAGTGAGTAATTATTCCTGCTGTGCACTGTCATTATTTAGGTCAGTTTTCATCGTGGGCGAGAGAGATCTAGTGGGCTGCTAAGGAAGCGGTTCGGAACCGTTGCTCACGTGCACCGTTTAATCGGAAAGAAGGAAGAAATGAGTCCGCACGACATCCGCATTCGTGAAGCACTCCTCTCATCTTACGAGTAGGAAAGCTTAGATTAATTATATACGAAAGTAACATACGTATGAGAATGTTTGAAATATAATGGACATTAGTTGCAGGGGATGTGATTGTCAGAGTATGATAGAATAATGTTAATATACATACCACATGGGGAGAACGATAAGAGGTGATCTCAAGAAAAGTAGTACAAGATGCAATGATTTTAAATCATAAACTATCATTCAAGGCATGTCAAAATATTTCGTATAGGGAAAATGGTTCAAAAATTTATTAATATGATCTTTACTGGAATACGCTTGTTAATTTCGGAAAGAAAATGGTTTTCTTAGCTAATACGGGCTTCCAAGTTTCCTGAGGTAAAAAAATATTTTAAGCGTGTTATTGTTGAAAACCAATACAATAATGCAAAATTTGCTCGTCATAAGATGATTTTCCACTATTCAATAATTAGAGAAAAATAAACTTGGTGATCTGTGCCAGAGATCATGGAAACATCTAAAAAAAATATATTTATATATTTCACCTAGAATACAAAATTTTAGTCATTCCGGTATCATTCTTTTGCAGTCCTGTCTTCCTGACACTAGATAATACAGTAACTAGAATACGAACTTTAGTTTATTCGAAATGGGCGTCTTGCAGAGTAACTTTCAAAAAAATCTTTTGATCAGTTCCAGTAGTTTTTTTAGATAGTAAATAAATTATTTTTTGCAATAAAACCCCTTTTTGGGAGTACCTAATACTAACAAGTGGATAATTATTGTAAATAAATTTTTCTAAAACGTTGAGTAGCCATAATTCACGTTTTGTGTAGCCATGATAACTAAAAGTTGATTTACAGCAAAATGTTTCCCGTGTGTATGTCTTCCTTTGAGCAACGGTCTGTGAACGTCTTTCCCTTTAACAACTCTCGCTACTAAACTTTAGACAGTGTTTTTCCAAAAAATTACATTGCACGACCACTTTGGCAATATTGCGGACCTTTGAATTTGAATCGGATAATTTGACTTTGGGGGAAGTTCACCTGAAGACCTAACGACATTTTGAAATTTTTTTCAAAAATGGTCACATATTTTTGGAATATTTTTTATTTAAATCGAAAAAAGTATGCTTATATAAGAAGTAAACACTCGATTTTCTTTGAATTCTCTGAATTCTTGAAAATTGCTATTAGGGTCATACACAATTTTTTCAAAAATTGATAAATTGATTTGATGCGAAAAATAATTTAAAAACCGCTCCAATATTTCTCAAAAAAAAACCGAATTTTTACTTGAATTTTTTTTGGATAGTGCAAAGAACACTAACAAAAATGGTGCAGGTCAAATTATCGTTCCTCTATGAATTTTCGAAAATTGCAAATGTTACAAATAATGCGAAAAAGTATGTGCTGTTGAACACTAGTTTTGCTGCAGTATTATTTATTATTCGCTACATTACGTAAATAGTAGGGGGAAGAGAAGAAAGCATACAATAAATAATGGAAATAATCACTAAAGATTTAAAAGAATGAAAAAGTGTCGAAAAAGTTTACTCGTACTTAGTATTCTCGGAAGTAGAGTACTGTTTGTGTTTACGGTTAAAGAAACCTCGTCTGCACCGGTCTATCCTCCCGCTGGAGCCAAAGTGCGCCCGTCTGCCGCCTGGAGCGCCACTCCGTGTCCCGGTTTCTCAGCGCGAAAACGCCAAGTAATCATTTGCAGTTTAACATCCCACGCTGCTCTGAACTCCGATGCGTACGCAGTTTCCCAAGGGTGGAGGATATTTACATATTTCCTCAGCCGGCCGGAATACACAAACACATCAGAATTTCTGATTTTCTTCGTATTTTTACAAAAATTTTTCATTTTTGTTTTTATTATGATCACTACGTTGCATGAAAATTGCTTTAAAAAACAAATGGGCAGCGCAGTGAAATATATTCGCAGCTACATCGGAGTTTGTCTGCTCGAGGGTGGAAGCGAGTATAAACTTGGGTTGGGGTGGCAATGCTGAAGTATGTGCGATGTGGTCATAGATAATTTAGTGGATAGGCAAAAAAGAAGGTAAGACATATTGCATGGAGTTCAAGTCACATGAGACTGGCTTCTTGGCGAGGGCAAATATGACGTCCGAGAGCACTAGACGTTTTCATTTATTATTACTCTAACATAGCTCAGTTATTTTCTTCATAAGATGCCTACAAAACTGAAGATGAACAAATTTACTCAAATCTCGAGAACATATACCAAACAACATTAAAAAATAAAAAGTAACATTAATACTACTGTAATAGTATTTCAATATTATTCTATTATTACTATTATTTATTATTATTATTATTATTATTATTATTATTATTATTATTATTATTATTATTATTATTATTATATGCGAATATACTTGACAAATAAATAATTTTCTTTAACTGTTTTTTTAATTCATATTTATTATTTTTAGTATATTGATTAGCGACGGCTTTGAAAATCTTGAATGCAACATGGTAGATAATATTGAGAAGATTTTTACTACTAATATTGATTTAAGATTCTCACTATTTCTAATACAGAAACTGTTACTCTCTATTGAACCATTCATTTCGCACAGATAACTGGGTAATGGACAATAGAATGTATTTCTTAAAAGAAAATAACGAAAGTGAATTTACTTCACCTACTTTATACTCGCCTCACCTTTAAGTGGAACTTCCCTTGGCACACTCCGTATCACAGCGTTTCAACAGCGTAAAATGTAAACTCTTCCCGAAAATTGGTAACGTTTATCTTTGGGCTACTTTTAACTTTCGTTTTTTTTTACCTTTCTCGCACGCAAATTTATTCTTTCACTTCATTTCTATGTATACGTGTATACAGGAACTAGGCGAATATATTCTCAGTTAAAATCCGAACACGCGGACAAAAAACATAAACTCGCAAATTTGCAATGCTAATCAACGTTGATTTCGAGGCGAAACCTCTGTGTGGCGGAGAGGGGCGACAGGAGGAGGTTGGGAGGTAGAAATACGGAGCAATCGACTCCTCCCCCCCCTTCGCAGAGAGCTAGGGCCCTTTGAAATGGAATAAATCGTAATCGATAACAATTTGTGGACGTCGATTCTCGATTCGAAAACCGAAGCTATCAACCATCATGTTTTATTTCAAACGGAATGCAAAAAATATATTTTGACTGAATGTATATATGTATGTAATACATCGGACAGACCGTACAAGAGATTCTTTTAAGCTTTTGATGAGTAGCACATTTAACATGTCGGACTCCACACTGATTTTGAAAATAAGTATTTTTTTTAATTTCTAACACTCAACTCAGTGCACTTAAGCAATGTCACTGATTAAGCGGATATTTCTATAGTTTAAAAATTCGGAAAAGTGGATTATTGGTCACACAGGTCTTGAAATTAAAATTTGTTGAGAGCTGTTTTACATTAGAAAAGTAATTATTAATACTATTTTAAATCTACAGATTTCAGAAATTACTTTCGTATTACACCATTCCATAAGGTTTTTTGACAATTGAAGAATGGAATATTCGCACATTTTCTTTACAAAAATTATATAATTATGGTTACTGGAAGAGCTACAAATGAACTTGCGGGTTTTTATTACCAAATTTCAAATTTTTGTTCACCTCTTAAACACTACATCAGTGAAATATTGTCTGATTGGTATCGAATTATTCTTTGGATTTTCTTTGTGGTTTGCCGTTGAATTCTTACATAGTATCCAGCAGTAATCTGCAATCTTTGACATATTCCATTGTTCTTGAAATCTCCTCTCCATTTCTCGAATATCCTGATGGGACCTCTCTCTTTGTTCCTCAATAACAACCCCTATGTTGTCACGAAATGCCCAAATGTGCCCAAATGTGTCCAAATGTGCCCAAATGTGCCCAAATGTGAAAAGAAAAAGTAGTTTGAGACACTTATAATCCAATTTTCTCAATTTAATGTAGAATGTTGTTCACATTATCGATATAATCAGGATATTTATGTATAAAAATGAACGTTGGTTTATTCGATATAGATAAACATCGACGTCGTTTGACCGATATCCAAGAAAGCTGTCGCATCTACGAGCTTTTCGTGTAGAAGGTTTCATGGAAATGTTCGCTTTGTTGTAACTCCACTAGATGGCTAGAGTTAAATGCATTACCCAATCCACCTAAGCTTCATTGTTGCTGGGCGTTGCCCTGTGACGCAGGACGCGGAGGACAAAAAAAGAGACTCGCTCTCTCTCTCTCTCTTTCTTTCTTTCTTTCTCTCTCTCTTTCTTTCTTTCTTTCTTTCTCTCTCTCTTTCTTTTTATCTTCTTTCTCTCTTTCTTTTCTCTTCTTTTCTCTTTCTTTTTCTTTTTCTTCTCTCTTTCTTTTCTCTTCTCTTTCTCCTCTCTTTCTTTTTCTCTTTCTTCCTTTCTTTCTTTTTCTCTTTCTTTCTCTTCTTTCTTTCTTTTTCTTTCTTTCTTTCTTTCTTTCTTTCTTTCTTTCTTTCTTTTCTTTCTTTCTTTCTTTCTTTCTTTCTTTCTTTCTTTCTTCTTTCTTCTTCTTTCTTTCTTTCTTTCTTCTTCTCCTTTCTTTCTTCTCTCTCTCTCTTCTCTTTCTTTCTCTCTCTCTTTCTTTCTTTTCTTCTCTCTCTCTCTTTCTTTCTTTCTCTCTCTTCTTTCTTTCTTTCTCTCTCTCTTTCTTTCTTCTCTCTCTTCTTTTCTTTCTCTTCCTCTCTCTCTCCTCTCTTTCTCCTCTTTCTCCTCTTTCTCTCTCTTTCTCTCTCTTTCTCTTCTCTCTCTTTCTCTGCTCTCTCTCTTCTCTCTCTCTCTCTCTCTCTCTCTTTCTCTCTCTTTCTCTCTTTCTCTCTCTTTCTTTCTCTCTTTCTCTCTCTCCTTTCTCTCTCTGTCTCTCTCTGTCTCTCTCTCTCTCTGTCTCTCTCTCTCTCTCTCTCTCTCTGTCTCTCTCTCTGTCTCTCTGTCTCTCTGTCTCGGGCGCGCATGCTCTCTGAAAATGAAGGCCAGGTGGATCTCAGTTGGTATGGAAATTGAATTAAAATGAAGTGCATTCTTATGCACAAACTATATATAAACCAAAATTTCGGTCTAAATATTAAAATATCATTATATCACCCAAACGTTTTTCAAATTATCTTTAAAATACAATATAATAAAATGAAATAAGCTAAATATTTGTCCCTCGAAATAAAAATTCATGCAGTAAAGATTTAAGTGTAAACTTCTGTTTTCTTCGAAGCCCTTAAAAATTGAGAAAATTCATTAAATTGAATTAAATGATTCTCAAGGACCAAACAATGTTCTACTAAATGTATTTTAATCCTGTCAATAGCTCAATTATGTTTTGAATAATTCAAAGTCTAATGTTTTCCTAAAGACTTTGCCGAGGGTCGGAACAAAACATTTTTTACGGCTTACCCATAGTACCGATGGCAGTAGAAAAGTTGATCGTAACAACCATGATAGAGCGGGTTTTTTAAGATCACTAGCGACATTATAAGTGTTTATTGTTAAAAATAACTATTTCTATGATGGTGATCGTTGTAACCGTGTGACTGTTCGCATAAAATACTCTAATATTTCAAGCTGCAAAAAGGTTAATCTTGAGGTCAATGTGACACTAAAACGTTTTTCTATTATACGTGATCGTTCCTTCTTTCCAAGATTGAGTACGCTTTTATTTTATATCTTGTCAACCTTTGATAAAAATGTTTTTAAAAAATATAGGTGTTGTGGTGAGTTATCGTTGGCATTTCTAAAGAAATAATTATATGCGTCGTCATTGCCAACAATATTATTTAAAAAACTCACAGACGTGAAACTATTCTGATAATTTCAGTCTGCATTACTCAATAGATATATATTCAAATACATATAATGAAAACGCCAGATAGTTCATTTAAGACACCCTTTAACTTCAATGTCTCCTTAAAAATCCGTATCCTTCATTTGCAGGGAAATAGTAATGTGTTATGTGCATGATACCCTGTAAAGAGAGCATTAAACCGTGTACATTGCCATCCATAAACCGCTACTGACATCTCAGACCGGTTTGAAAAAAACATTTTAAAGTGTACCATAAACCATGGTGATGTGTATACCCAGAAAACGTAGCTCCTTGCCAACAGAAGAGCGTTCTATATTTTACCGTATCCAGGACAGACTCAGTCTAGGAAGACAAATTAATGTTCTTTCTAAGAATGATGCCAATAATTCAGGAAAGTTAGATTACGCCCTAGTGGTCTGCTTTGTTCTTCATAGTCAGTTCATTGTGTAATGTTGGAAATGCATCACAGAAGACAAACTTTGAACAATTTTTTGTAAAGAAAACTTAATAGGACGGTCTAAGGGACAAGTTATTTAAAACACACCCTTTTAATTACTGTTGTTCCATGTGTTTTTTTTTCGGTCAGATTCTATGAATTCAATTTATTCGTTTGTATTAATATTTGCTACAAAAATGGAATTATTGAAAACAATTGTTTTAGCGATTATTTAAATACAGCCTTAATGTTGTACAATGTAGTTGAAGGTAAAACATAGCAAAACTATTGATGGTACTTCAGCACATACTATCTCGGATTATTTCTCTTTTTCAATTTCCGAAAACTCAAAATGTTCTACTAAAATTAGACCTGCACCATTTTTGGACTTCCGTCGATTTACCAGTGAAAACAATTTTTTTTTAAAAGTTGGACTAGTGTATGACATTTTTTTATGCATTAACAGCAACCAAAAATGAAGTGAAAACTACTCGTTTTTCACAAAACTGAACAATATATTTTTAAAGATATAATTTTACAACAGATTGTAAGAAAAAAATCCTCACATCAATATTAAACTACTACAATGATAATTTTTGGGAAAGTTGCCCATATTTCACGAAAAATTACGTGAGATTACTCACAGTTTGGTTTGCTTTTCAGGACTCTATTTCAATATCATCTGTCTTTAAAGAACAGATTTCATGCCGGATTTTTTTATCTTAAAAAGTTACCAGTAGGAAGACTAAAATAATATAAATGTTGAAAAAAGGAAATTTTGCAATTTTTGAAAATTAGGGATTTCAACGAAAATAAAAAACCCTTCACCATTCTGTTTTGCGTCCTTTACTCTATGCCTTGACAAAGTGTAATAAAAAATGGATATTTGAGCAAATTTGAAAATGTAGTTGAGGATTTATGTAGAGTTCTCTCACGAATCAAAATATCCATTTCAAACTAGCAGGACCTTGAGATCGTTAAAATCGTTTGGGGAATATCAGTTTAGAAAGAAATTGAAGGGTTTAAGCGCCAACGTTGACCATAGACAGTCAGAGAGACTAATGGACGGATACAACGGATAGATGGGGAACAAATGTTTTGCCATCAATAGATTTTTCAGTGTCAAGAATCCAAAAACATTCTTCATGTCTTCACAACTGTTAGAGAAAGTAAATTACCACACACAGAAAAAGATTTACCCACTTGTTCGATAACAGGGCCTAAAAATAAGTTATTCTGTCGGAAAATCGTTGATTTCAGGAGCACGATTACGATAATTTTTCTTACGAAGTAAGGCGAGAAAGTAAAAATCACCGCATTCTTTGCGTTTTTTGATTAGTTTTCATTAATTATTTAAGGAATACTAGCCGATGGTCCATTTTTTGCATTTGTTTATTAACAGTACCTTTTTCCTTCCAAACATAACACACAGTTAATATATAAACTAGTGTTCTCCAGGTATCTACTTTTTTCGCGTATGGGCCAACTCGGACCACGCGTGAAGCTTTCTTCAGCAGGTGCAAGTACATTTCAGGGGAGGGGGCGGAGATAAGCAATTTAGTTGAAACCCGATTTTTATCTCCCAAGGGTGTTAGCCCTGGGGGTATGGACGATGAGATGATGATGTTAGTGAGGGATGAAAGAAGGGCACACACATATAGACATACACAAATACAGCCATGCCAGAGGCAGGACTCGAACACGCGATCATCTGGCCCAAGACCGCTAAGACAGACCAAACGATCTCAGCCATCTGACTGGCATATTTATCCCTTAGTGTATAAAAATAAATATTTTCGACAGCGCAAAGATTCTCTCTACGCTGGAAATTTACAAAATTCTTGAAAATGAAACAAAGCGTAGTAATAAAACCATTTGTGAACAATACCGAGGTATTCTCCGCCAAATTTTATATTAACCTGCACGTGTTGCGTATTTATTTATTTATGTATTTTCAACTGCACTATGTTCCCCACTGTTATGCTGTATGTCTACCGCACTAAAGCTACAAGATAGATAATCGAAGACATGACATGCCCGTGACTGAAACTAAGACGACTTCGCGCAGGGAAACAAATGCACTGCATTTCCACACTCCCCGCAACGCTCATTTGATGAAATGCTGCTTCAGATGCGCTCGCGTATTGACAGGAGGCGGACGTCAGGTCGTCAATGGATATACTTTAATTTTTGAATCATTCATGTAACAGAAATTGGAATGTGATATGATTATAATTATGTGTAGATATCTAAAGCTGGTAAAGCCAAACCTATCATAACAACAAAATGTTTTCTGATGTCTTGTACCTTTTGCACTACCGAGCTTCTCTACAAATGACGTTCTGCAGTTGCTCTCGCAACAACGGTTCAAGCTCAAACCTTGCATATTTCTTATAAAATAAACTGAAAACTATGTACTCAAAACTGTAAATAAAAATCAGTATATGTCATATAATTCCTCTGTAACGTTTAGGAATGGTACTGCTCAATTGCTCCCACATGCTAGAAAACTCCCACAAGCTCATCAAAGTTTTCATGTCATATTATGTCAAACCTCCCGTCAAATATAATAGCAAAAATATTTTCATATAACTTCTTTTACCTACTTACTGCCATCGTGTCTCATAATTTCAGATGTTTCGATTTCCTTTTCTTATTGGGTCAATTAGGAACGTGTTGTCTATCAGAGACAAAACTTAGCACAATTTTTAATGAGAGAAATGAAATGCATCGCCCTTAGAGCCTTAAAATACTTGATCTGGTGTTCGCGCTGATCCATATGTGCCATTGTTCTAATTTCGTTACTGAATTAACGTGAACCTGTCAACGATACCATATCGATAGTTGAACTAACATCACTCTGAAAAAAGAAACTGGAATGCTTCTTTCACTTCACACTCTGAAAATGTTCTTCCAGGGAGGTCATTGTTCAGTTTTGATAAGTGGTACATGACGCTATGTGCCCAATCGAGACCGTAGGGTGAATGGTCTGACACTTTGAAGCCACTATAATTAAATGCCGTGGTAAAAATGTTTCAAACAGATTTCGTAAAACAAGATGTTACTAGTTGCCGGGGACCGCCGCGCTCTTCAATAAGTGCCGTTGCTCCACTTTCGGCTCTGCAGGTTGTGGGCGGCGCGGGTGCCAAAAGCCGCGGGGCCGGGCGGGGCCGGGCGGGGCCGGCGGGCCGGGCGGCGCCGGGCGGGCCGGCGGCGCCGGCGGGGCGGGCGGGCCGGGCGGGGGCGGGCGGGCGCGGGCGGGCCGCGGGCGGGCGCGGGCGGGGCCGGGCGGGGCCGGCGGGCCGGCGGGGCCGGCGGGGCCGGCCGGGGCCGGGCGGGGCCGGGCGGGGCGGGCGGGGCCGGGCGGGGCCGGGCGGCGGCCGGCGGGGCCGGCGGGGCCGGGCGGGGCCGGGCGGGGCCGGGCGGGCCGGGCGGGGCCGGCGGGCCGGGCGGGGCCGGGCGGGGCCGGGCGGGCCGGGGCCGGGCGGGCCGGGCCGGGCGGGGCCGGGCGGGGCCGGGCCGGGCCGGGCCGGGCCGGGCCGGGCCGGGCCGGGCCGGGCCGGGCGGGCCGGGCGGGGCGGGCGGGCGGGCCGGGCGGGGCCGGCCGGGCCGGGCCGGGCGGGGCCGGGCGGGCGGGCCGGGCGGGGCCGGGCGGGGCCGGGCGGGCCGGGCGGGGCGGGCGGGGGCGCGGGGGCGGGGCGGCGAAATGCAGGGCGAGCGCCGGGGCGGGCGTGAATGCTGCGGCCGCTCGCGCGGGGCCAATCGATGGGCGGCGAGGGCGGAAGCGGCGGCGGCCGTGCCCGTGGCGGAGTGAGGGGAAGGGCGCTGCGTCTGTATTGCCGCTATTTGATGGCCATGAAGACAATGGCGCCGCCGCGGCATCAGTCAGCGTCAGGAGCGTCACGTGCACCGCCCCCAACGCGCCCCCGCCGCCCCCACACCGCCTCCTCGCCTCCCTCGCCACCCCTGCTGCCTCTATGCCTCTGCCAGCGGTGCCGCTTGCGGCCAAGGCGCTGAGGACTCGCGGTTCGCGAAGGCGGCGTGGTGCATAGAAGCGCTGATTCCTTCCGTCCTTCAGGACAGACAGACGTTTCGCCGTCAATCGATTTTTCAGTATCACGGACCCACACAACATTGATTCCTGACTACACCTCGAGTTAGAGGCATTAATTTACTATATTTGGAAACAACTTTTTAGGCACAGTTTCGTTACAGTCCCCGGAAATGAGAGTTTTCTGTCAAAACGTCGCCATGTTCCGGCTAACGGTTTCAATACGTTCTCTGTTAGGAAACTGAGGGCGAGAAAGTAAAAGCATTCACTCAATTGGTTCAAATATAATGGTTATGCAACATATATATATATATATAATATATATATATATATATAAAATATATATATATATATAATAAAATATATATATATATATATAAAATATATAATATATATATATATATAAAATATATATATATATATATATATATATATATAAAATATATATATATATATATATAATAATATATAATATATATATATATATATATATATAAAATATATATATATTATATATATATATTAAAATTATATATAATAAATATATATATATATAATATATATTATTATTTATTTATTTAATAGGTAATTATTACAAACAAATTATATTCTTGATCCATGTGGCTAGGCCTAAGGCCTTTAAGCCATTTACAATACCTACATCCTTTCGCGTTCTAATCTATATATATATATGGTAGGACGCAGGGTGGTACCTGGTGGACTGGTAATGTAAGGCAATGGGGAGGGGACGGGGGACGAGAGACGGGGAGTGTCTGGGTCGCGGGCGAGCAAGGCAGATAAAGGCGTTGCGGGGCGAGGCAGAGAAAGAAGTGCGGGGAGTGAGGGGTGTAGCGTGACAGATGCGGGGTGAAGCCGAAAAGAGCAAGGCGGGCTGGCTGGTGCGGATAGGATGAGTGGATAGAGTGGAGCGAAATATTTTATTGAACATTTCGGAATTTTTTATAAAAGTTTTTTCTCATTCGGTGAGAATAAATTGTTTGCTCGGTAGAAGACAGAATTGAATAATGCTACAGTAAGATATTACAGGAAATGTTATCTCCAGTAATTTTGATATTATCTTAGTATAAAAGTTCAACTTTCAAATAGGTGTGTGGAGTAGCTTATTTTATTCACATTCAAACAGATATGTCTGAGAATGCTGCAATTTCCTTGACGTTCTTGGAGTTATCTTTCGAAACGTGTTATTATTTCGTTTCTTCTTCTCGCAAAATAATGGATTTGTAAAAAAACTAGAGCGTAATTTCGTTCACTGGCGAGCGAATTCATTATCCCAAACAAAGGTCCTTGGGAGCGCGCATTGTGATCCTAGAAAACCACCAATGATTTGTCCTTTTAGGTGGAAACTGCTGTGGCATAAACAAGAGACAAACGACCACTACTACATTTT
>BOPP01000010.1:13938428-13949831 GCA_017312745.1 Gryllus bimaculatus | reverse complement strand
CGAAGCGCATCGTTACGCACGGCGACGAGTAGGCAGAGTGGCAGCTCTCGGATTTTATTAGCCCAATCAGCTGGAAGTGAGCGTCGGCGCGCCGTGCATTGCGAATCATTACGAGCGGGGCTGAGCGGCGTAATTACTGGCAATGAAGTAATGATCGAGCGGCCCCGATCGGCAACCGTGTACTTCTCCCGCCGCTCGACCGCCCCGGCACACCGCCGTCCCTCCGTCCCGCCCCCTTCTGCCTCGTTCCCCGTAGCCGCGCAGCCCCACAGCACCGCCTCGTCGCTCTGTTGACCCTTCTTCCTGTTATTGCGGCGTCCTATTTACCCCCCGTGTATAACTATGTCGGCCCTTTGTCCCGTCGGCTGATAATCTCACCTTCGTGTTAGTCTGTTCATCCGAAAGACCCGCCGTGCCGTAATGCCATCTTGTTACCCAACCTTTCCGTCGCACCGACACGATTTTCTACGACCCCAACCCCATCATACCGTTACTCCATTGACCAGTATCTTTCTCCGTCACGTTTACATACCACCCCGTCATTCCGCTGTCCCATTATGCTACCGACAGGCTAACTTTCATCCCGTTATCCCGGTCACCGGTAATCCACTCGACCTAACTAATTACCCCAATGACCCTTTACTCTACCGACTCTATATCGTTCCGTTGCGTTACTAGGATCCCATTAGCAGCTGAACTATGTATCAACCCGCTGCCACGTTGTCTACCATTCTACAACAGCTTCCCATACTCTTTAAATGTCACCGTCCCAATTTCTCTAACAAAAACCCCCATCTTATTCTTTGTCTTGATCTTTCTTCTCACTTTCCCCGTCCCGTCTTCTACCTCCCTATCTTCTCTTAGTCCCCTTATCTTTCTTTATATCCTTTCCGTTTCAGATTCACACGCATACATTTCTGCTTTTTTTAATTTTTTTCTTCTTCAACCTACTCTTGTCCATCTTGCCCACCTCCTTTGACTTCCTCGCACAGTTTTTGTATCAGATCGTCTTTATTACCATTCACCTACCCTCAGATCCTCTACTCACCTTCATTTACCGACTTCCCCTTCATTTACCTGTTCCTTTCCTTCCATACTTTCGCCTGTTTCGTCGCCCAAGAAATACCTCCTTTCTCCACTAGTTGGTGAAAGGAACATAACGAAATGTGCGCGGTCAGCCGGAAGAACAGGTCTCATGGCCTGAGTCTCAGCACGTAAAAGAAGGCATCAATTCAATTCAATTCAATTCAATCCATACTTATATCTCTTCTACTTCTACCGCCGCCGTCGCTCCGCCGAGCTTTGATAATCGTTCTGCATCGCATGAAAATGGCGCCCGGAAGGCGGCCGCCCGCATTCTTGTAACGACTCAATTGTCAAAGTGTCACAGTTACGTTATCATCGCCTTCTCGTCGATTGCTTCTTGTTTGAAAAATAATGAACTTTCTCGACAACAAAGAAAAAAATTCAAAACGTTTGTCTTACAGTTCACAATACTTCATTGCTAGGAGAAGACAACTGACAACAAAAACTCGCAACGTTACAATCGCTGGGCAGAAGTGCGTGGAGAAGAATTTTAGCGGCCAACTGCTCTGTTCGATTGTTTCCCGTGGTTTCTCTTTTTCTTGGTTCAGCCAAGTGCCGGAGCAGTACCCTAACAAACAGGCCACGGACCGTGCGCGATCTTTCCTTCCTCTTCCTCGTTCAATCCGTCCCCCCTACACACACACACACTTACACGAACACGCACTATACAAGCACACGTGCCGAGAGACCGGTCGGGAGCCTAAAGCTTGCCTCGGCTAGAGCTGTGCCTCACTGGTGGGAGATATCTGGTGGGGGAAAACCCCGCTAGCCGACAGTAGGTCTGCGCCGGATCTCGCCGTACAGCTAGGGAAAGATCACCACCACTTCCCGAGCAAAATCATACACTACACTTACGGGACTAATGACCCTGGTAGCCCGGAGCACCGCAGGCGTGAATGGAGCGCTGGGCTCTGCTTCGATGCCATAGGGATACAAATAGCAGTAGAATTGATGACAAGTGATATACGTGCCTTTACGCACATATGTTTTACGAAATACTGTTACAACTAATTCCATGTTATTTAGAGTTAGGGGTACCGCAGGATTGACCCGCTCTCTTTGAACGCGAGGCGTGGAGACGGCCGATCCAGTGGCTGTTGCATTCCGTTGCCCCGCTGATTCCCGACGTTCTTAACGAGCACTGTGATTTGCTCTGAGGTACAGAAACCACATAAAGCAAAGACACTCTTGTTACATTTTAGCATAAATGCAATATTTAGACATTCATTTAAACTTTATCTCATTCATTTCTTCTTTGGTCCTATCTTCCATAAACGAGTTTTCTTCGGATGAATTATTCAGGGTGTTTTCCCGTTGCCTTCTCTGATATGATGATGATGACGATGATGATGATGATGATAGGGGGCGAAAGGACGAACACAATACAACCATGCCCGAGGCGGGACTCGAACCTGCGATCTTTCGGTACGACATCGCTACGGCCCTACTGCCTCAGCGATCTCGGCCACCAGATCGGCATCTCATTCATTTACTTTGGATTAATAGGTAAAACGACGTATGGTTCTCAAAAAGAACAATATTTCATTGACCTCTGAGAATTCGTCCCAGGTTTCACTACGTTCACCACGTCCCACTAGTTTTTTTGGGAGCTACACTTTCCACTCTTAAATTAAACTTATATTTTACACAGTATTGTCTAAGTTGGTTGCATTCTCATATCAAAATGTTGTGCAGGTAAAGTCATAAACTGTGATGCACAAGTGTGAGAAAATTGTCGCAAAAAGAATAATGAGCAATTGCGAAATAAAAAATTACATTTGTATGTTTCAGTAAATGTCGAATCTATTTCATTCTTTGGGTATTTTTTCGAGTATCTGGGTATCGAACAAAACCATTGACACTTCTTGTATGGCCAGAGACTAAGTAGTTATTTGTCAAATTGTGCTACATTCAAATTAGTAATATAGATAATGGCAATACTATTGTGTACAAATTACGAATAAGTGAAAATTAAAAACAAATATTCTGGAAGCAAGAATAGGTACTGCGAAGATAATGTCTTACTTGTTAGAAATGTAAAATCATCTGTAACAATTAGGGTCAGAATGTGATGAAAAACCGCATTTAAAGTCATGACTTTGGTTTGACGCAACATTATTTTCATAATTGATGAGGCAAGGCGACGATGGAGTCTATTCATCGCCAACGTGTTGAATTAATCTCAGCGAGAATTTCAACAGGAAAAATAGAGCGGCTTATTCAGTTTAAGAGGCAGTGGGCAAGAAACAGGATGGAGGAGGTGGGGCGTACAATAGCCGGTGCGATGAAATGAATGACTTATCAAGTTGGTAAGCAACAAAGAGAGTGTTTCTTGGACGGGTCGGGCCGGTTTGCTTTTTTTAAAAAAATATTTTCTTCCAGTTCGGCAGTTTGGTCTTTCAGAGGTTTGTAGATTTTTATTTTTAATACATAGCATTTCGTCACACAACCTCTCACTCTCGTGTTTACTACTAGCTAACTTCATCCATCTACTTGCTAACGAGAGACAGGGCCGCCGAAGCAATTAGAGCGGTGAGGGGGGGGGAGTTGTAAGGCGGAAGCGCTATCGGTCAATTGCTTTATTTGCGGCGCTTCACGGCAGATGGCGGGCATGCAGCGAGGTAGAACGGCTGTAGAACGTACTGTAACGAGGATTACATCATCTGTCGGAGCCCGCTGCAGGGAGCGCGGCTACTTCCAACCCCGTGTTCCGGAGCGGTCACGATCCCGGAGAAGAATGACGCAGGTTTCTAGAAAGCTCCACGCTCGGCGCCTGGTAGGTAAAAAGGCGCTGCCCCGGCTGCTAGCGACCTTTTCTGAATACGAGCTGTGAAACGTATGCCTCGTAGAGAAGACCAGTGCAGTGAACTAGTAGTAGTAAAAAATAAGTGAGTCATGAAAAAATAAATTATGAAATGAACTCAAGAACTCCAATATACACATAAATATAGCGAGGTAATTTTTGTCTCGGTATTTTGTCACACTCGTGAGTAATTTTAAATTAAATAATTGAACGATTTTGCAAGAATAAAAGCGTTTTAATTCATCACCAAGAACCGTTACAATATGACAAAGCGTGGAAAAAGCTCGGTGGTTCAATAAAGCGTAGGTTGCAAGAGCAACCAGAGGCAAGAAGAATAAACTCGCGGGCAGAGACACAGTGGTGGTAGCCAGAGACATGTCGATGCTGAATGAGATTCGAGGGGAAAGAGGTGCGATTGGGTAGAAGGAAGTGTGGCGGCACAGTATAAACGAGAAAACGGCAGCGGATGAGACAGCAATTGCAAGGAGAATGCAACTGTACGAGACGGGCCAAGATAAATCATAGCCAAATGTAAGGTGGCCAGACGCGAATAGAAAAACAGAAATGGAAAAAAATGGAGGTGAAGGGACGGGACGGGATGACACAAAATGAACAGGTTGAGACGGGACGGGAAGGATGGGAGAGCAAGTGGTGAGATGCAAAAGATGAGACGAGTGGGAGAGACGGGGGAGACGCGAGTGGGACGAAAACGGGACAAGGAGTCGTGGCGTGGCCGTCTGAGGAGGTATGCAGAAGGATGCGTGGAGCGGCAATAGAGGGAGAATGTACATACGTGATTTCAAGAGAGAAATTTTGATATTTTCGATCTTTCCCTCAATTTTTTCAGTTTTTTTCTGAAATTCTTTAATTTATTTACGCCGTATTTCCTACATTATTTGTCGGATTGAGGTCCTAGTTTGCGCTATTTAAGCTTTTCTCGTAGTGATCTCTACCTACATACGTGCTTGTGCAAGAGAGAAGCGATAATTTGTATTTTTTCCTCTCTATTTTTTCAAGTTTTTTCGTGGAAAACATTCTTCAATTTTATTTTACGCCTGTATTTCCTAAATAAGTTTCGCGTGCGCATCTGGAGGTCTAGGTTTGCTCCATTGGAGATTCTCGTAGTGATATTCTACGGGTACATCACAGTGATTTCAGAGAGTAGCGAGGGGAATTTTTCACTCATTCTTTTCCAGTTTTTTCTCGAAGTCTTCATTATTATTTTTCACGCCGTATATCACAACTCAACTATATGTATAAGCGACATTGAGGTCCTATTTGCTCCATTGAGTTTCTCGTAAGTGGATCACTCTACCCTACCATACGTGATTTCAGAAGAGAAAGATAATTTTCGATTTTTCCCAAATTTTTTTCAGTTTTTTTCTGAAAATTCTTTAATTATCTACTATCTTCTACGCGATATTTCCCTAAATTATTAGTCGGATTGAAGTCTAGTTTTGCGCTATTAAGTTATTCACCGTGTCGATCTATACTACAGTAACGTGATTTCAGAGAGAAGCGATAATTTGTAATTTTTCTCCTATTTTTTCAGTTTTTTTTGTAAAACTTGGTTCATTTATTTTATCGCGCTCACCTGTTCCTTCAACTATTAGTCGCGGATTTGAGGTCCTACGTCTTGCGCTATTGAGCGTTCTCCGTAGCTCGCACCGCTATACACTAACGATACATGATTTCAGAGAGAAGCGATAATTTGTAATTGTCTCTATTTTTTTCAGTTTTTTTCGCAATAATTCTGCGAGGTTTTCATTTTTCGCGATATATATTCGCTGTCGGGCACATTGAGGTCAGTTTGCTCCATGTGAGTTTCTCGTAGTGCATTGTATATCGTTTACAACTATGATTTTCAGAGAGAACGTGACAATTTTCTATTTTTCCCATTTTTCAGTTTTTTTTCTGACCCAAGTTGCTTGCAATGTTTATTTTACGCGTATTTCCCCTAAACTATTAGTCGGATTGAGGTCTAGTTTCTGCATTGCAGTTCTGCGTAGTGATATCTACCTAATACGTGATTTCAGAGAGAAAATCGTAATTTTCCGACTCTTTCCGAGAGTTTTTTCTCATGGCTTTTTCTTCTGAAAATTCTTTAATTCTCTAATTTTACGCGTATTCCTAAATTATTTGTCGGCATTGAGGTCTCGTGTTTGCGCTAATTAATAGTTTTTCTCGTAAGTGGATCTTACCTAGCATAGTGATTTTCCGAGAGAGCAGCGATAATTTGGAGATTTTTTCCTCCTTATTTTTTGGGGGTTCATAGGTTTCTTTTTCTCCGAAAAGTCTATCAATTTCTCATTTACTCGCGTATCTTCCTAAAACTATAGGTCGGATCTCGGGGAGTCTAGTTTGCTCCATTGAGTTTCCTCGTAGTGATATCTACGTACATACGTGATTTCAGAGAGTAGCGATGATTTTCACTCTCTCTTCTAAATTTTTTCAGTTTTTTCTCGACAGATTCTCTTCAATTTTATTTTACGGCGTATATACTAAACTATTAGTCGGATTGAGTCTAGTTTGCTCCATTGAGTTCTCGCTAGTGAATATCTACCTACATACGTGACTTTCAGAGAGAAATGATAATTTTCGATTTTTCCCATTTTTTCAAGACTCTTTTTTGTCTCGAAATTCTTTAATTTTGATCTTTCACGCGCTTATTTCCCTAAATTAATTAGTCCGGATTGAGGTCTAGTTTGCGCTATTAAGTTTCTCGTAGTGAATCTCTACCGTACATACGTGATTTTCAGAGAGAAGCGATAATTATAGTTTCTATTTCTCCTATTTTTTTCAGTTTTTTTCTAAAACTTATTATATTATTTTTCTTTGCGTAATTTTCCTTAACTATTACCTCGGATTGAGGTCTAGTTTGCCGCTTATTGAGTTTCTTCGTGGCTGATCTATACATACTACATGGATTTCAGAGAGAAGCGATTACATTTGTAATTTGTTATCTATTTTTTCAAGTTTTTTTCTGGACTCTCCTTCATTTTAATTTTACGCGTATTTTTTCTAAGGACTATTGGTCCGGAATTGCAAGGTCTAGTTTGCTCCATTGAGTTTCTCGTAGTGATATCTACGCTACATACGTGATTTCAGAGAGAAGCGATAATTCCTCGTACATTTTTTATCAATTTTTTTTCAGTTTTTTCTAAAAAATTCTTCAATTTTATTTTTAGACGCGCGCTATTTCCACCGCTAACATTGGTCGGCATTGAGGTTCATGGCATTTTGTCATTGAGTTTCTCGTAGTGGGATATCTACCTATCACTACGTGATTTCAGACGAGAATCGATATTCTTCGATCTTTCCTCTTATTTATTTTTACACAGTTTTTTTTCTGAAAATTCTTTAATTTTTAATTTTACGCGTATTTTCCTAAATATTAGTCGGATTGAGGTCTAGTTTTGCGCTATTAAGTTCTCGTGTGCATTTTTACGTGATTTTCAGAGAGAGCGATAATTTGTAATTTTTTCTCATATTTTTTCAGTTTTTTTCTAAAAATTCTTCAATTTTATTTTTATGCGTATTTCCTTAAAACTATTAGTCGGGATTGGGAGGTCTAGTTTGCGCTATTGGGAAGTTTCTCGTAGTGATCTATACATAACATACATGATTTTCCGAGAGAAGCGATAATATGTAATTTGGTCTCTATTTTTCAGTTTTTTTCTGAAAATTCTCAATTTTATTTTACCGTAATTTTCCTAAACTTTGGTCCGGATTGAGGTCTTAGTTTGCTCCATTGAGTTTCTCGTAGTGAATCTACGTACATACGTGATTTAGAGAGAAGCGATGATTTTCAATTTTTCTCAAATTTTTCCAGTTTTTTTTTCTGAAAAGTTCTTCAATTTATTTTACGCGTATATACTAAACTATTTAGTCGGATTGAGGTCTAGTTTGCTCCATTGAGTTTGCTCGTAGTGATCTCTACCTACATACGTGATTTCAGAGAGAAGTGACAATTTTTCTATTTTTCCCAATTTTTCAGTTTTTTTGAACAGTTCATATATTTTATTCATCTGTGATAACGCGTATTTCCCTCAAGAGGCTCACTTATGTTCGGATTGAAGGTCTAGTTTGCTCCATTGAGTTTCTCGTAGTGATAATCTACCTACATACGTGATTCAGAGAGAAATGAATAATTTTCGATCTTTCCTATTTTTTCAGTTTTTTCTGAAAATTCTTTAATTTTTTATTTTTACCGCGGTATTTCCTAAGATTATTAGTCGGAATTGAGGTCTAGTTTGCGCGTATTAAGTTTCTCGTAGTGATCTCTAGCCTTTACATACGGGCAATTTCAGAGAGAAGCGATAATTTTGTATTTTTTCTCTATTCTTTTGGTTCAGTTTTTTTTCTGAAAAATTCTTCAATCTTTAATTTTTACGCGTAATTCTCCTAAACTATTGGTTGGATTGGGTTAGTTTGCTCCATGAGTTTCTCGTAGTGATATCTACCCTACATTACGTGCATTTCAGAGAGAAATGATAATTTTCGAATGTTCTCCAAATTTTTTCAGTTTTTCTGAAGTTCTTCATTTTATTTTACGCGTATATACTAAACTATTAGTCGGATTTGAGGTCTATTTGCCTCCAACTTGAGTTTCTCGGTAGTGATATCTACCTACATACGTGATTTCAGAGACGAAATGATCAATCTTTCGGATTTTTCCCACTTTTTTCAGTTTTTTTCGAAAATTCCTTTAAATTTTATTTTTACCGCGTATTTCCTAAATTATTAGTCGGGGGCCTTATTGAGGTCCTCGTCTTGCGCCCATTAAGTTTCTCCTCGTAGTGATCTCTACCCTACATACGCTGATTTCAGAGAGAAGCGATAATCTTGTAATTTTTCTCTATTTTTTCAGTTTTTTCTAAAATCTCTTCAATTTTAATTTTATGCGATTCCTTAACTAATTAGTCGATATGGCGTACTGTTCCGATATTGAGTTTCTCGTAGTGAACTATACATACATACATGAATTTCAGAGAGAGCGATCAATTTGTAATTTGTCTTATTTTTTTCAGTTTTTTCTGAAAATTCTTTCAAATTTTATTTTACGCGTATTTCCTAAACTATGTCGGATTTGAGGTCAAATAGTTTTGCTCCATTGAGTTTCTCGTGTGATATTACGTATAGCTGTTCAGAGAGGGAAGCGATAATTTGTAATTTTTTCTCTTTTTTTTCAGTTTTTTTTCTACAAAATTCTCTTCAAATTTTAATTTTACGGCGTAATTTCCTTAACTATTAGTCGGAATTTGAGGTCAAGTTAAGCCCTCCATTGAGTTTCTCGTAGTGATATCTACCTACATACGTGATTTTCAGAGAGAAGCGATATTTTTAATTTTTCTCAATTTTTTTCAGTTTTTTTTTCAAAAATTCTTCAATTTTAATTTTATGCGTATTTTCGCTAAACTATTGGTCGGAATTGAGGTCTAGTTTGCTCGGATCTGAGTTTCTCGTAGTGATATCTACTACAATCACGTGATCTTCAGAGAGAGTGATACTCCCTTTCTATTTTTCCCAATTTTTTCAAGTTTTTTTCACTGTCTCTGCAATTTTATTTTACGCGTATTTCTTAACCTATTAGTCGGATTGGAGGTCTACGTTGTTGCCCGCTAATTTCGAGTTTCTCGTAGTGGAATCTTCTACCTACATACGTGGATTCTCAGAGAGAAGCATATACTTATAGTATTTCTTCTCAATTTTTTCCCGTTTTTTTCTAAAAAATTCTCAATTTTATTTATGCGTATTTCCTAACTATTGGTCGGATTGAAGGTTCTGTTTGCTTCCATTGAGTTACTCGTAGTGATATCTACCTACATACGGTGAATTTCAAGAGAGAAAATGATAATTTTCGATTTTTCCGCCAATTTTCAGTTTTTTTCTGAAATTCTTTAATTTTATTTTTACGCGTTTAATATTGTTATTAGTCGGATTGAGGTCTAGTTGTGGCGCTATTAAAGCTTTTCGCTAGCTGATCTTAACCTACATACGTGATTTCAGAGAAGAAGCGATAATTTGTAATTTTGGTCTCCTATTTTTTCAGTTTTTTTCTGAAAAATATCCTTCAATTTCTATTTACCGCGTTATTTCCAAACTTCCCCACGCCAGTCCCGCCACCGGTGGAACGCGCACTTTCGCATCAGCATACCCCCGATGTGTTGCAAGTTTAGCGAGCGTCGCCGGCGGTTGCCCCCGCCTTTGAATGCACCCGCGCGACACGCGCCCGCGACACGCGCCCCGCGAAACAAAAACGCGCCCCGCGAATCGCGCCCCGGCGACACGTGCTCTTCCACTCGCGCCCCGCGGTCCCGTATTTATCCCGCGGTCCCATCATTCCAGCCCCCCCCCGCAGCGTCCTCGCCTCCACCCCCGCTACGCATCACACACGATTTTCGCCCGCGCCCAGCGGTCCGCGATCCCCGCCCCGCGTACCCAGCCTTTTCCTGCCTCGAGCCCCCGCCCGCGTCCCGCTCGCCCCACTTCACATATCCCACATATTTACCGCGTTCCCCGCTCACGTCCCCGCCTTCCCCCGCATCCACGCCACCGCACATGGATCCCACGCCCCGCGCCCGCACCTCATGCCCACGCGCTGCGCCGCGACCCCACATCGCCCACACCGCGCAAACCCGCTCGCCTGCCGCTGCTTGCTTCAGCGGAAGCTCACGCGAAACGCTGGCCCGCAGCTGAAGGCGCAGCCAACGCGGAAGAAGGACTCAAGTGAGTTGGCGAATGAACGGAACTTCATACAACAATACCCTTCTCGTCTAGCTAGAATTAAAAATGGAGATAATAACTAAAGAAATTTAGACAACTTTTACAGGTAAAAATACGGGAATATATCAAACAGAATTTGTGTTTTTAGTTGGGCAAGTAAGAAACAAAAAGAATAATTATGATAGTAATAACCTTTGTGAGAGATATTCAACCTGAGAGCCTTTTAACAATTACAAAAAATATTTAAGGATATTAAAATACCAACAAGCGAAAATTATAAGAAATGAATATATTTGTTCGTTATTTCATTGCAGAATTCTCGATGGTTGAATAAACTTTGCTCACTGTACGTTATGTCAGCAGTTCACGACATAAAAGGTCGTCACCATAACCAGAAATTATAATGCTTTTCCCCTCTATAATAACAAAGGTACTCTTTAATGTGAAATATAATTTTGCGAAATATCTCAAGAAATCTAGTTCTGGCTTTGTTGCACCTCGCATTCCTCTTTACTACTTCCAACACTTTGACGTAGTACAACGGGACAGCTAGTTAGACTCGTCGCGTAGGCAAAAGACGTTAACTGGAGAAACGAAAGAGTTTTTAGTAAATATTTCAGCGAAGAAACGAGAAAAAAGCTGTTTCCTTGCGACTCAAAGAAAAGAACACCCCCTAAATAGCAACTTCTTCATTATGTCTGCTTGTTTTGCCTGGATTGTTTCCGCGCCGTGGACCCCCTTTTAACGACGACGTTGAAGGCGCGGAGGGGGAGGGGGTGGGCGATGGT
>BOPP01000010.1:13914099-13927381 GCA_017312745.1 Gryllus bimaculatus | reverse complement strand
GAAGATGAGGGTGAAAAAGATGAGGGTGAAAAAGATGAGGGTGAAAAAATGAGGGTGAGAAAGATGAGGATGAAGAGGAAGAGATGACAAGGACATAGTTGGGGTGTGTGAAGTGACTGCGAAGGCCGCAGGCCTGGCGGCGGTGCGCGTGGAACCGGGGGCGGAGGAGGGGGCTGAGGCGAGGCGACGATGGCAATGGAGGAAACGGCAGTGTGGGGGCGCAGTTCGCATTGCGCGCACAGGCGGTAAGAAACTCTTTCCTTCTTCGGCGCTGAGGCATCGTGGGAGAGGGAGGTACTTGCCTCGAAAGCGCCGCTTCAAGCTTCCGAGAAATTCACAGCGCCGCTGGCGCCACCGTGCAGCGCGCGCTGGAAGAGCATTTTTATCCGTCTAGCAGGAATCGCTCTGCCTTCTTGCTACCAGATGAATTTAAAGATTTTGTGTAACTCCAGAAGCATCTTCCACGGCGTTTCTTACAAACAAGTTCCTTTTATTTCCACAATAGATACTGAGCTGTTACATCGAAACATCTTCCTAATGCTAGAGTATTGACACCCTACGATTATATTGTTATTGAACCATCTGTAATTTTCTTTAATCTCCTAACCTTCTGCTTACGCATTATCTCGAGTATTAACGGCTCATGTACAATCATATGTTAAAATAATGAAACGAAGACCTATATTGCGAAAATGAAAATATGAATTATAACAATTTTGAAATGAATGATACAGACGATGATATTATGTTTCAGCTATTAATTACTTTCAAACGTGGGTCTGCAATTTTCACAATTGTTTAGATTTTGTGATAGGTAAGCAGTTTTCACTTATATCTTTACCACTTCTGTATAAGAAGGCAATGAACGTAAAAAGAAATATTGATACTAACATTAAATAATATTAAATTGATAGTTTTTCTTAAAATATGGCATTAATATCGTAGCGTGTTTTAAGACTTTAATACTACTTGCATACATCAATCTGTCGACTTGACAAAGAACGACAGAATGCAAAGGAATAGTAAAGAAGGGAAAATATAAAAAGGTTAATAAAAGTGACATATGAACTTGACCAGCTGTAACACATAATCGAGAAGGAATAACAAAAGTGAATCGCTCTTGACAAAAACACTATTTCTTACAAATAATTTCGTGCCATTTAAACCCTCCTTCTACTCAAAAGAAATTTCATACTTATTGAAAGCACCCTGCCATGGGAGATTTACTACAACACGGCCTCGTATATGAACGCAACTAAGACGTGGACGCCAGGCCGAACTCACTTTCCGATGCGAACGAGATATGAGTGCGTGTGTCCCCTCATACCGCTCGATATTGTGTCGTTCCGTGCGTATATTACGCGGCGGAATCGAGGGTGGACGGGGAGGGGGTGGCGATGACAATAGAAGTCCAGCCCTGCTATCAAGAACATCTGTTCGCACGAGGTGGAGCAATATCGGCGGATCGCCAGATCGGCCACCGGTTAAGGGCGGCGCGGGCGACGCTGGCGGCGAGTCCCAGGAGAGTGGGCGGGGGGGGGAGGGCGATGGGCAGTGAGTGCGCACGGTGGGCGACAGGGTGCGGTCGAGGCGAGATGGGTCGAAAATTGCTAACGACAATAAAAGATGGGTCGTTCGTAATAATGAGAATAAGAATTGGTTTAAGGCGCGTCAACTAGTGAGGTGATTTGTCCCGTAAGTGTCGGGAACGTTATATCTCGGGAGGTTGCGGGATCCCTCTCCCTCTGGAACGTGAGCACCAGAGCCGACATACACGGCGGTTTGTTGGGTTCTACCTCCAGGTATCTCCCCAAGCGGAGCACAAACGGCCAAGCTCTAAGCTCCCGACTTGACACATATGCTTGTGTAGCGCATCGAAGTCTCAGAGTGTTTATAATGCACGGATGGGACAAAAATGAGGAGGGAAAGTTTGCACTAGCTTCATGGAATCGGTTTTTAACCTTCTGCTCCGGCCTTCGTTGGCACTGATCGGAGAAATTTCTAGAAACAACTGATTCAAGCAGCCTGGCGCTTAAGTTTTCCAAACTATGTATGAATGGGAACTCGGTATCAAGCTTGTACTAAAAATCCATCAGCGTCGGAACTTAAATCCTAAGACTTTTATTGAACGCTATTGACGTTATGCGAAAACACAATACACCGGCGTGTAATGTAACAAAGATGTTACCAAGCAACCTGTCATTATCGAAAAATTCTGCTCAATTCCTTGCCATAGTTTGTTAATTGAGAGAGAGTAGCTTCTAGTGTACATTTTCATTTAATAGAATATGATAGATTCTTATGTGGTTCTGATGAGTATAGGTGACTCTCACTTTTTATAAAAAAAAGTATATAATTCCTAAGTGTAAGGTTCCGAAATTTCTTATTTGCCGATAGAAACACGAAGGATTTCTAAAAGATTGTGGATCTGATGATAGATAATAGGATTTTATCTCTCAGACGGTGATATTCAAAACATAATTTCTTCAAAAACAATTTTTATCTTTTCAAATAAATTAATAAAATGAACTGCACTATTTTGCCGAAACAATACATATTTTTAAATGCTTATATGTTCCCAAACAGTAGTAAAATACTATTTGAAAAGTAGATTAAAACTGTAGTCATATTATTCAAGAGAAACTGAAGAAATACAATACATTTCTGAGCCGTGAAATAAAAAAAAATAACTCCGAACACACATCTTGTGCTCATAGGTGTACGGAATTGTGGTATTGAATATCCGAGATTTCGTGGGATAAATCAACTTACTCCAGACCCGAATTCTTCGATCAGAGCAAGAGAGAGAATCCAAATATTAGTTTACAAGTACTGAGCGTCAAAGGACTCAAATTTCCAATCGCACATGAAGAAAATATCGGACCTTTATTCGCAGATAAGCCGGCTAGAATCGCATTTTCACCCACCGTAGCAGAGGCCCACGGAAGCGTCCGCGTTCGCCGCGACATACGTGACCAGCGACTGCGGCCCAGTCCCAATTCCCATTTCCATCCCGCCTCCGCCGTTTCATCGCGTCTCCGCACGCTGCCTCGTCGCCCGCGCCGCCCCCGCCGTCGCGACACACACGCACGCACCAAGCCCGCGCCCCGCGCGCCCGCCTCTTTATTAATCTCCCGCGGCAAAAAAAATACATAACTGTCTTGCCATAATGAACCCCATCAATCATTTAATCTCCCGAGGCCTGCAACGAGCGCGCACTTTTGGAGCGGACAGGTGGCCCCTTCCCCCCTCCCTCCTCCGCCTCTCCTCACCCCCGCCCTCGCCATCTCTCCCCTCCGCCGCGCACGCGGAGCCGGGTTCCGCGCTTCGCTCCGCGCCGCCGCCGCGCGAGCGCCCGGCGCCTACGACATCTGGTGTGCGAAGGACGAAATATGAGGCGGCTTTCGCGCCGGCCAGACATGGCGCGCGCGGGACAGCGCCGGGCGGGGGCGGCACGGGCGGGGCGGGAGGGGGATGGGAGCCGCTGAAAGGTGTCGCCAGCGCCTCGTTGTCCGACGGAACAAACAGCTTTTTAAACAGGCGCCGGGATTTTTTTTCGGCCGGCGCTCGGGCCGCTGTTCAGCGGCGCCGCCAGCGCCGCCGCGCCTTAATAAGAGCCCGGGCGGGCGCGCTTTATGCCGTGAGCCCATTTTTAGCGAAGGCCGGTCACCCCCCGTCGCCAGCCGGCACATCGCGGCCCGCCGCTGCGCCGCGCCGGGGTGATTTACTCGCTAACAAGTCGCCGGCGTGTAGGGCTGCGGCGCGCGTGCTAATGGCTTTCTTCGCGTCCGGCGCCGCCGCCGCCGCCGCCGCTGTCACCGATAACGCGCGTGTTTGGACCGCGGTACACAGCCCGACCCCGACGCGCCAAGCGGACCGCTGGGAGGGGGGACACAACCACCCGCCGATGCGCCGTCTCCGCGGAACAGCCTGCTGACCAGTTCACGCCGGTTCCATCGTGTCTGGTGAAACTTTTTGCGCTAGACAAGGCGGCGAACGTAGTCACCGTGTACGTCAATTTATTTACAAAGCCGTTGAAGTTTGATCGGCTGTTACGGTGACATGTAATTGGGAGCTGAAACGTCACTACTGCAGGTGTCATCCAATCTCCCAATTGAATAACACCGTAACAGATGATTTACGTCAACAGTCCCTAAGTTTAAATCGAAGTTTAGTAAGTCACAACTTTTCATTGCAGGAGTCGTGACGTATGTTACCCTAAATTTTGGGATTCTTGGCGTTTTTACGAGTATTATGTTACATGTCAGAATAAATACGGCTGTTTGTTACCCGAGTGTTGCCATCTAGCCTATCAAATTTATTTTCATTACCGGCAATTTTTCAGCTTAGACCTTAAATTTCTCATCTCATTTCTCCATCATGAATGCTTAGAATGATTTTATCATCCTGCAAAGTCATTTTTCTTCTAATTTCAAACATACATACTATAGTGAGATATTCCTAGCATTTCTCCAATTTTCTATAAGACACTGTCCATTATTACATCTCCCTAATGCATTATATATGTGTGAATGTAAGGAAATGGCCGTATGCGTGTCGCACATAGCAAAAAATGCACGACCGATTTCCTTATTTCATACTTTTCTCTTAATAGTAATGCGAGTGTTTGAAGAGTGGTTGAATTAAATTGAACATGTGGGGCGTTGTTGATGATGATTAATTCGTTATGACGACTTAGTGCCCCTGAACTCAACGCAACCCGCCGCACATTCAAGGATAATGCGCATCTTCACTGCATAAACGGTATTCTGCCCCTGCGATTGTGACATATGGGCCGGAATTATTACATGATTCTCTAAAAAATAATTTAAACTTCTCCAAGATAGTGTCATAGCAAACGCATGCCTAAACTTGCGAGGGAACGTTTTAACGATAGGATACTTGCCAACCATGTCCAAACCAAGACATGGGACAATTCCATACTATCGACAGTATTTCACCTGTTAGAAATGTAGCACTGCGTAGTGTTAAACGTGATTAACAATCACATGAACAGTAGTGTGTGATGCGTTATACACTGCAAAAGCGAAGCGTGAATTTCTAGAAAATAAGACACATTGCATCATTATTATTCACTTCCAACCGTACCCCATTCATTTTCATCATATCATCTTCATCTACGAAATCACAGTCCGATGGCTATTCCCTTCGCGCTCTTGACGAACAGTTCAAGTAATTGTTCGATGTCCTATTGTCACCAAAGATTTCAGAGATCTCTTTCACGTTTGTCAGCTACGCAGTTGAAAATGAATGTTCTCCAAGTATTATAAAATACATTTCTTCTCGCATGTATTGTATTAATCTTATTTCTCTCATTTTCATAAATTCGTCCCAAATAACTTCGTTTATCTTTACTACACTTTTACCTTGCGATGGTATATTTTCACTCTCTTTCTTATTCGCGGTTCGTATACGTTAGTTCCATTTTATAGCCTCTACTTCCTGTTAAGAAAGAAAATTCTCTTGACAATCGATAATGTTCCATACACGTTTTCATTAGTTTTTGAAAGATTTTCTGCCTTCATATCGATCAATAAACGAGCAATACTGAGCAATATCACGTCATCAACTTAGCGCTCGCAGAATGAACGATGTCCGAATCCGTCGTCTTCTATGCGCTTCACCTAAACTAACGGATGTTTTTTCAGGCTGTCAAACGCCGCAAGGTCATGAAGTTTTCAGAAATATATCCTTCGTTCGCGTTTATAATTGGAGAGGGGGTATTAGATTCACAAGTGTAATTTTTCCTTGGTTTAGTTATCAAAAAGTATTATATTTTTAAAAATTCCACTTGAAGTACTAATTTTGTAACCTCTTAATGCTTCTTGACCCAAGAGTGATCTCTGCTATAATTATAGTTTTTACTGACAATTTCAGGAATTAAAAAATAAATATAAATATTCAAAGCTTTAACAAGTGCTACTATTACTAATTATTTTAAGTAAAGTATTTCATATTCATTTCTACTGTATTTCATCATTTTCGTCATCTGTATATTTTTATATTCGTAATTCAAAATATCGTCGAGTAAGGATCAATTTTTAATCTATTGTGTCTACAATTATTATAATTTCTCAACACGACTTTATTGGATTCTCCAACATTGGTGTAGTTTCAATAATTACCAATTACCCGACCATTTTATGTAATTTAAACAATCTATCAATCGCCACACGCTCTTAACCTTCATGATTCCTCTTGGCCTACAGCGCCGGGTGACTATCACTCACGCTGTCAAGCGCCAAATCGACACTCAAATTATGACAAATATTTAGTTGCACGTTTATGTCAATTTTCACACACTAACTGCACTGTCTTTTCTTATTTTCAAACATCCACCAAAAACCCAAATAAAAATCGGTAGTTTCTATCCAAATGTTGTGCAGTTCTATTATGGACGAGGGGTAAAAAACAGGCTAATACAAAAAACAAAAACGAAAACCAAGCTAATCTACAAAAAAACCAGCTTACACAAAATGTTTTCACACAATGTGGAACAATGTCCGAAACATGTTTGTTCTAATGTGAAACCATTCATCAATGTATACAGCTCTGTAAAAGCTTATATTTCCCTTCTTCACTATATGTTTAGTACGTTATGCTCAAAATAAAAATTTCACAGCCTTATTTTCAATCATGTCAGGGTTTTTTTCTCAATGATAAGCAGAGTCATCTCACATTTACAGCTCTACTATTTCTCATCAACCATCTACGAACTGACAATCAGCATCCCAGCATCATTACAAAATCTTCACCTTCAAGCTCCATCCAATACCTGCCTGTCGCCACCAAAATTCCCCTTACTCCCACCCACGCTCTTTCTCTCCCGTCGAGGGCCACTGTGTGATGGACCGCCACTCCAGGCTGTCAGCCATCACGTGGTGTTACGCGCGCGGCTAGGAGTGAGACGGCAACGTCTGGCCTGATGAGCCGGGGCGACGTGGCCGGGGAGTACCCCGAGGCCCGAAAATGAGGCTGGGCGGGTAGAGGGGCGGGGACGGGATGGCGGGGCGGACGGGGCTCGTGTAGGCCGGCGTACCAGCGAGGAACGAGCCGGGGACGTGTCACGGCAGGGGAGGGAGTGGAGGAGGGAAGGAGAGGGAGGGGAAGGAGAGGGGAGGGGCGGGGATGGTGGGAGGGTGTTGGAGAAGGGAGGGTAGGAGGGAGAGAATGGAATGGACGGAAGTAGACGAGGGAGGAGGCTGGCGGGGACGCGGAGCCGAGGAGGGGAGGGAGGGTGCAGGAGGTGAGGGAGGTAGGAAGGCGGATGGGAGGAGAGGGTGGGATGGGAATAGGGAGGAGAGGTGTGAGGGTGGTGGAGGAGGTAGTGGGAGGGAAGGGGAAGAAGGAGTATGGAGGAGTTAAGGAGTGAGTGGGGAGGGGGAGGGCGTCAGTGGGCGAGGAGACGGCCCGTGGACGCGGCGCGGCGCGCGTCTGGCCGCGTTGCTGTCTTGCCGCGCGCGGCGCGACCGCCGCAGTCCGCTTCGCGAGGCATCTTTGCGCCGAGACAGTTTTGTCATTGGCGACCTGGCAAGGCCTCTCTCGATTGTTCTCTGACAGCTTTCGCGCAGTCTGAGGACCGGCGCCTATTGCCGCGTGTAAGCAGGAAGAGGTAGCTGCGACGTCGCGATGTCGCTGCGTTTGTCAGCACCGTTTGTTAATGAACGATGAACATGTGGTGCTCTATTCATAGTACTTAAAGCACTTGAATGAAGTATTTAAAGTGCACTTTGGTGTGTATAAACGGGATTATTTAACATCGGTAGTGCTAATTCATTATTTAATACTATTATATTGAATTATAAATAAACAAACTGACTACTCCGTAAAAACCTGGAGAAACAGTTCATTATACTGACACATTTTATAGACAGGAGAGAACTAAAGGAAAAGTAACACTTTTCAATATTTATTTATGGTCATTAATTAATAGATCCTTTATCTGTTGCTAGTTAGAAAGAGTAGATTAGTGGAGAATATTGACCATTGAAGATCAATAACTGTTCAAATTTTTCAATTCAATATTTGATTTTTGTCAGTTTTTCCCACTGAAAAAATTAATACAAATATTTTTCCATGAATGGGCGAGAAAAACAAGCACTCATATTTATCTCCGAGTCTCAGAATATCGAATAATATAAAAGAATTTCTTACACGTTCGCGCATTTGTAGGCTTTATTCATCTCTCACATTTTACTAGGGGCCACGTATAATACAAATTGGAAATAAGAAGACTTCCGTCTGCTAAAGAAATAGGACATCTTTCGTGAATAGTGTAAACGTTAAATGCTTAATATTTTTTGTGAATTTTCGTCATCGAAGGTTCTTAGACTGACTAATGAGTCAAAGAAAAAGAAACGAAACGCAATTCTCCTGCTAATCTTGTGGCCTGCAATTGCAACCCTGGTACAATATTGAATGAAGATTTATCATTCGGGCTGTTGAAACCTTGCTTCAAACCTTGTGCAACATCGAGGGAAGATGAAGCATCTGAGAGTAAATGTCCTAACCTTCCACGCGTCATTTCGGGTGGAACCGGGCTTAACATGCAAATACCGTAGTGATTGTTTTACCAGGGTTCGAATCTTCAGACGCTGGCGTGATAACGTGAGTACAATATTTGATCGTAACGTCTTCTTGCGTCGCTGCATAGCAAATGCTTACTTAGGACTTGCTGTCAGCAAGTAATGTTCACCTACTGTGGTATCTTCTACAACGTAGAAGCATCGCAACACGCGATTTGAATATTAATAGTTATGTCGGTATGGATAATTCTATTGCATCAGGTTCAAGAATCCTCAAAGCACTTATTTTCATAATTTTCTGTGAGGTAGGATGTAAATTTCAACAGTCACTCAAAACTTAATTTGGTGTATTATCTTGAAAACGAAACGTGTTCGTATTTCAATCACTACTCTCAATTTCTTAGTCGACACGTGTGAACCGGCGTGCGTAAACTGAACTTGACACGGTCTGTTGTATTACTTTATCACAATGGCATTATTATTATTATTATTATTATTATTATTATTATTATTATTATTATTATTATTATTGCTATCAAAATAGAATAAGGAATAAAGTGGCGTGAAGTAGATAGTCATTAGTAACGACTCTGTCAGATCCCCTAGAATAATCATAAAAGAGGAAACATGTATTCGACAATGTTCGCAAAAACGGAAAAGTGAGTCTCCGATCTTTTCAATGTTTCTTTACATACCCAGAAAGTGGTAAAAATATAATAACAAAGAGTTTTGATTTTGATTGAAAAATTCAAATATTGAATTCCGCCTACAGCGCGTACAAATTAAACTCTCAAACACAGTGCGTTACTACTTACGACACAACTGAAGTCGTGCGACAACAATGCTTCAAGGAAGAGGCGGTCCGTCATTAAATATTTTCTATTCTCTTGTTGGGTTATGGAACAGTAACTTCTTTGATATTCTAGGTATAAAACTAACTGTTGTGCTGTATGTTTACTATTCAAAGATATTGCAGTTTTAATAATTTTTATTAAAATATTTGCTTATTGCAGTGCTATACGAGAGTATTTTATTTGTTGTTCTTGGGCAGTGAGGTGCTATTTTAAGACCATTGTGTGTGTAATTTGTTCAGCAGCCTTTTTGCAGCTGCAGGCCACTATTAATTAACTATTTCAATTTTAAATTAACCTTGTGTTTGCTACCAGAGGAAGAGAAACAATTTTATTAGTTATAAATTCTAAACTCAACTAATTACATTTCGCCAAACATCAACATATCTTCAAGAAGTTACAACAAATAGACATGAATAACGCTGACGGTTTGTCACAGCAGCATTAATTATCTTCAGGTCACCGCACGTTCCATAGCAAATTCTCAAAAAGTTAGCGAATCGCAGAAATCCTGCTCGGCCAAACAGCAGCTCCGCCGCGGGACAGGAAAATACATGAGCTAGCAAGTTGAAAAGCAAAGATGAAAGACGAGGAGAGGGCGGTTAGCGAGACGTCACAACACGAGAGAAACGTTCCCAACGACGAACACGCCGGCGGGCGGCGGGCGCGTCTTTGAAAGTCAGACAACAAAGCCGCGCGCTCATTTGTCCTCTTTCACATGGTTCGTTATGAGGTTCGCCCGCGCGGGAACGTTTGTTCACTTTGCGCTGGCTCCACATCGTCCCCTCCCCTCCCCTTCCCTCCCCACCCAACCGCCCCCTCCGCCACTTCGACCTCTGCGAGTGTGTTCGACAAATCTTGCTGCAGGAATTAGTGGAGCCCTTATAATGGGCAGGATTTAATGAGGCTAATATCGGGAAAACGAGGAGAATGCAGGTAGCCAGAAGAAAAAAATGAAGGAAATAAGACGGGGGGAGTCTGGAGCTCCTACGAAAGAAAGGTAAAAGAATGTTAGGAGGTAATAATGGAAGAAATAATTAAGGAAAGGAATTTAATATAGCAAAGGTAAACAATGGAGAGCACAAGAAAACGTACAGTTTTGGGAGAAAGTATAAAAACGACCAGGGGTAGAAAATATAAGAAGCGGAAAGCAGTTTAAGGGAACTTGGTTTCAGGAATAAATGAAGTAAGGGCTGTATGAAATAATGGGGGGAAGCGCGGAAAGGGGCGGGGTGACGCAGAAATTTAATTCTTCTGAGACGCTGCCGGAGCCTCCCCTACAGTCGTCGACGACAACAGCGACGCCTTCCCCGTAAGCGGCTCCACCCCCTAGACCTCGCCTCCCTCCCTCACAGCCTCCCCAGCTCCGAAAATTCGTCACTATATCCGATTCCCTTTGCTGCCTTTATTGCTACCTTACTCTCAAACAAAACGTAGCACATTTCAGCGATTCCCGTGAACCTGTTACATTACTTATATTAATAGTCGTGTAGGATTCCAGTACACAAGCCGTCAAATACGACTTTCTTGGCACATACTTCAGAATGTATCGTCATTTCTCCCCAACCCACATTACACTTAAACGCCATCGCATCTTTCACCACTCAGCGGCCACGAAGAATTTAAAGTGAAACCATTTCCTACAGTTACCATGACGACTGCTTTCTCCGGTCTCTGCCTCTTCTTACTCTCTAACTCTTTTCTCGCTCTCGTGTTCTCTTTCTCGCTTTCGTTCTCTCTCTTTCTCGCTCTCGTGCTCTCTCTTTCTCGCTCTCGTGCTCTCTCTGTTTCGATCTCGGCCTCTCTTTTTCGGGATCTCAGTGCTCTCTCTTTTTCGATCTCGTGCTCTCTCTTTTTCGATCTCGTGCTCTCTCTTTTTCGCTCTCGTGCTCTCTCTTTCTCGTTCTGTCTCTCACACTCACAAATACAATTAAACACAGTTAAAATTGATAATGATACTTTTGAATAAACAAAGAAATACTATTGAATTGACATAGAAACATTGTTGAACATTTATAATTATATTCCTTTATGCCATTGTAAATAGACAATGGATAGTATTGCTTATGTGGAAAAAACTTTGAAACCAAAACTAAGCGTGACGCAACATGAAGTTCAATATAGATAAAATACAATAAACTCTTTAAAGCCACTAGTTTACCAAAAAATTATCAATTTGTACTAGTACTACGACATGATGGACGTACCAACGCCTTACCCACGTAGCGGCATGGAACGGAAGCTACTTTTCCCAGGTGTCACACTTGAGTAATCGTCCGAAGGCAAAGACCTATTTTTGACGAGTTCACTCCATCTCACCAGCATCATTTTTCATAAAAAAACTTTAAATTCTGCACAGAAATGCAATCAGAGGGGATTAGAAGCAATGCTACTAGCATAGCGCACTGAACGTTGGAACGACCGCCTGAGATAGTTCAGGGCATCAGCGGATGTCACTACTGTGCTTCTGACCAGCACGTCGTAGGGTTCCAGTCCCGACGGTGGGAGGATTTTCGGCACTAGCCAGCTATATACATTGAATACGTCGGCTGAACTGATCGGGAGTTAATCCTGATTGTGTTTTTTCTGATCAATAGTTACGAATTCCGAAACCGTAGTCTAACACACGGGCGACGGCCCGCGCGCAATCTTTCCTTCACTTTCGTTTGTTATTATCGACCTGTATTTACACATACACAAAATCAATTGGTTTACGCCTTCTCGAGTAGTCAAAAATGAAAGTGGATAAACTGGGAAGCTGGCAGAAGGGAAACCTGACTGTTGGATGCAATTGGTCGATTCCCACTGCGTCACACTTTTCTTGCCGACTCCATACTTCGAATTCGTCACTCCGTTTGATGCCTTTTGCTGCCTATTTTGCAACGTATAGTGCTCTCGGACAAAAAATGAACGTGACACTCGGGACACATCTTATGTCTGTATTAATATTGTAAGTTTGTTATACATTGACTAGAGTGCCGTTCCGAGGCAAGCTTAACAACATTATCACGGCTATGGAGATTATAAGACAACTCAGACGGAGATTTTAAGATTTCGGTGAAATATATTTGAAATTGTGAGACTAACTTTTTTCATTAAAATGTTTTTTTATCTATCGTAAAAAGTTCTTGATCTTTCCTCGTCCGGATTGCCAATAACATAATTTTAACTAATTTTCCCCAAATGTTTGCATGAAAAAAGTGTTCACACAAACACTAGTGCCGTCCATTCCAGCAGATATGCCCTGCCATCGTAACCATTTCCCTTAATTCATCTGTCATTGTAGTGGCTGTGAGCTTAAAGCTATTCACCCCTTCATTTATCAACTTCATTTCCGCGTACTTCTCCTCACTGGTCTGGAACCGCTTCAACTGTCACCGTCAACTTTATTATACACTTTCTCTCGCCCGTCTCTCATCAGCTCACTTGCACCCTTTCATACCACCTACTTCCTACATCTCCTTGTTTTGTAGATGTTGCAATAAAGCGTGATGAATACGTAGTGTTCAGATCACGCTATCAATCATAACAGAACATAATTTATTTACTGATAACGATTCGGCGCTGTTGTCATGATAACCATTCATGTAAGGATAAGTCGGGACTGTAAGTAAATTTATGTTGATCAAAATCATTTCATCCCACCTGTCTCCCTCCACCATTTTGAAATTTAGAAAGTGCCAACTTCGCTACTTGTACACGTGCGTTTCCGTGGCTTGAGTTCATGACTTCTTGGCTGTCCGGGTGACGCCGCGTCGTTGGCTGATTGCCTGTCTTGTTGCAGGCTTCCTCAGGGCAGTGACACTTCCTCACTGCTCTGAAGATACCTGCAACATGACAGGTGAAACGTCGGGCTCTCAGCCAACGACGCGGCGTCACCCGGAC
>BOPP01000010.1:13892389-13907738 GCA_017312745.1 Gryllus bimaculatus | reverse complement strand
AGGACGAGGTGAGGACGGGGTGAGGATGAGGCGAGGGCGCGGGAGAGCGCGGGGGTGAGGACGGCGCTGCGAGATGGGCGCGGAGACACGGCCCGCGTCGTTTGGGATGCCTTCGTGCCCCCCTCCGTCGCCTACGATCCTTGCGCACAATCCGAGGCCGATATACGCCCTACTCTGAAGCGGCTCTAATATGCAAGGGTCGTGCCAGGTCATTGTTGAGTCCCGCTTCCTTCTAACTTGAATTTTTATACTATCGTACCAATCATGTTTGCCGACTTCATTTTGGTAATAACTCATCTTAATGAGCCCTCCAGAAGCGGCACTATTTTGACGGGTGTGGTGCCAAAATAATGCGACCTAAATGCATTTGCCCATATTATCCCCTTAGTGGCAGATTCATTGCTGCTAATTTATCATATAATTATCCCATTATTTTCATATAATTATCCCATTTGAATTCACAAGCAGTGATGTTGCTATGCGAGGAGCGGCATCAAATCAGTGATGTGAATGAAATTCTTATGTTTTTCTTCTCTTTCCGAAGTATATAATAGTATTTTATGAGAGATGTTTGCCTTATTTATTTGTAATTTAAACATTCCTATAAAATATAAAAGTTGGTACAGAACCAAAAAAAAACAAACAAAGTATGTACCAGTTAATATTCACTGATATTAATTGTATAAGTAAATAAAGTGATAAACTAGAACAGTAAAATGTAATCAATCGTTTCGATTTTGACTGAAAAATGCAAAATGTTTATTATATTTTTCTGCCTATTTTCACACCGCGCAACCGACTGAATTCTTATCCTCAGTACATCACTACTTACAAAAGAGCTGAGACCATGTAGTAGTAAGATTCCAAGAAGGAGGACTCCTGCCATTATAATTAAATTATATTCATGTGTTGCATAATGGAAAAGCAACTTTTTTTTTCTCGTAAGTAAAATTGTCGTGCTGAATATATAGTCGTACTATATACTACAATTTTTACAGAATACATGGACACAATTTTTGTTAAAATTTGTATTGTAGTTTTATATAAGAGTACTTCACTTGTTATTCTACAGTAGAGTGCGTGCTACATATTGTAAAACCTTTTTTGTGGTTTCGTTCAGTAGCATTATTGGTTTTGTAGGACACCTGTATTTCATATTTCTTCTACCAGTGTTGCATCCTACAATGGTTATATATGTTAGATTAATGTGGCAAAATGATACTTCTGAAATAGGAATACATGCATGAGATCGAATTTGAACTCTACAGCCATTTATCATTCTCCCAAGACCTTTTCAGTCGCGCATCACCAACACAGGATCAACAGCGCACTACTCACATCCTCGAACGTTACCAAAAGCACATTCTCACAAATCAAACAAAACATAACCATGGCAAAAAGATGAATAATTCAAGTAGCATTATCTCCATTACAACAACCACCATTGGAATCACTATTAGACCTCCAACTGCGAACACAACTACTGCACCAGACCCTCATAATCTCCAAGAAAATTACTACCTTCTCAACTAAGGTCATCAAACTATTATGACGCTGGCGGCCACAGCTTGCATTATCGACCGACAATCTCACACCACATCCATAAATACCAATAAGTAATACCTTCATCTCAAGCGTCTCCCATATTTAAACCATTCCTAGCACTAACACCCTTCCTAGCCTTTCTTCTATCATCATAACTTACATTTTCTTTCATACGTGTCTTTTCCTCTTTTTTGCTCTCCATTAAATGCCTCTACCTTCCCACGCCTCTTATTTCACGCCGCCTCCGCCCCAATGTGTCCTTCGAGAGAACCTTGGGGAACCCCACCGGCTGCAACCCGCGCCTGGGCAGAGGTGAAGCCGGCACTCCGGCGTCGTTAAGCGGGAATGGAAAACGCGCCGCGCTGCGCCGCGCCGCAATCAATACGCCGCCGCCGCCGCTGGGTCATCGGCGACCCACTACGCGCTGCGACTCCGCGTGCACTTGGCCTGGCGCGGAGGACCGACAGAGTTGGTCGCGATCGCACGGCGTAAGACGCACGAGTTCCAGAGGGAATATTCGGCATGACGCGTTCGAGAGCGAGGGCGATAGTGTAACGGTTAGCGTATCGGACTGTTATACCCAAGTTCGCGGGTTCAAACACGATCGAAGTTGTGGACTTTTAACGGCAAAAAATCCTTCGTACGCCTTCATTCGAAGGGAAAGTAAAGACGGATGTCCCATGTTAGTAGACTGCATGTAAAAGATCCTCAAGCCTAAATGAACTTTCTGAGCTAAATTCAAATCGCTAGTTTCGTCACCCACGAAATACCTCCTTTCACCGCTAGTGGGCGGAAGGTGCCTATCGTGGTCAGACTGAAGAGCGGACCTGATGGCCTGAACCTCGCCACGGAAAATAAAGCATCAATTCAATTCAAATTTAATTAAATGGCTGGCCCCAAGAGCGTGAGCTTGGGCGATGGCTCGAGGTTCGGCTCGCGAGCTGAGAGGAGCCGTGAGAAGGAAACAGGAGAGTGCAGTCGAGTGATTTTCAGAACAGCTTGGCGCTATCCGCTTCGTCGCGGACACGATTACAAATTCCCAGCGAGAGGAAACAAACATTAGCAACAAGTGCCTTGGTATTTCGAAGTGGATTTTTTAAATTACACAAACATTAGTAACAATTTAAGTGTAAACGAAAAATACGAGTAAATTTCATACGTATTGTTACTAATATTAAGAAAGGGAATCGAATCGCTTCATAAAAAAGATCGTAAAAGGAGAAATAACGTAAAACATTTAAACAATGATTTTTATCCACAAATTCACAACTGATTCCTAACTCAATCCAACATTATGGGTTTTGCATTGAACTGTTCATGTAAAATTTTAAATAAAACTCTTAGTAATAGTTGTTCACATTTTTTATTAGAAATTCAAATAACATATTTTCCTTAAACAAAGTAATATGAAGTATTAATAAAACGTTTCCGTACTGATTTGAAGCGCAAATCAGTCTGCAAAAAATCAACCTTACACTTCAATCAAATCTACGATTTCTACGGTAAAATATTTCGCAAAACGTTGGATACTCATGGTCTTGAATTTGCTAAGCCTATTTTATTGCATTCGAACTCTATTCGCGCTGTCTTGCGTGTTTCTGCACACTGCCTCCTATGAAGGCTGGAATACGGAAGATAATTCGCGGTGGCCCCGTGACAAGACGATGGCTGTGTGTGTTAAGCCGGCCTGGGACCCCCCCCCTCCAGCTGAAAGACATCAATCTGCATCCCAACGCAAGGCAGCTCGCGGGCAAATTTCTGGGCTCGTGGGACCGCGAGGTACTCGCGATTGCCCCGCGAGCCACTGAGTTAAACCGTCATGGATCATGCCGTAATGTAGAAGTAGTATTATCATTGCCATATGTCGAGTATTTTTGAATATACTTGGGATGTTAGATACCATTGTAATATGTAACCATTAAATATCATTATTTACACCTAAATACCTGAGTGATAAAGTGAGTTTTATTGAATTTTTTGTTTTGTGGAGATCTCAATTTTGTTTTTATACCAAATGAAATTTTGCATGTGAAGAGTTATCAAAAAAGTGGGTAATACACTCATGAATCCTGATTTTCGGGTCTTTCAACGATATGCTGTAATTCAAGAAATGAGAACTTTCATGATCGTCAATTAATTTTAGTTTTGCTTTTCTCCGCACTTCAAATACGTCATATGGGTGGTAAGATATAAGAGACAGAATTTCCAATCAACGAAGATTTACATTATTGGATATTCTCAGCACTGTAATCGCACAAACATATATCTATCCATTAAGAAAGATAAATATAACTTTTACACACGCATATCACTGAGTCGATATCATTTAACGAGAAATTGAAGGCCCATTGTCGCCAAGGTGAGAAAAAAGAATCCACATATTGACAATTAATAGCAACATGTGCAGAGTATCTTAACTATACGAGTAACATACGAGTCTATAGTAATTACGAGGCAGAAAATAAAGATTCCTAGACCCGGGGATTTTAGATTCTTAAGTAAAGTAGAAGGTTTCCGCGACATGACAGTGAAGAGTATGCATTCTAGTTGTAAGTGACGATCGGTGGCAGATTGTGACGTCAATAAAGTAAATGGGTTAGACGATGCTCCTCCTTGAATAAAAAATGTACAGATTGGCTGCTCTGATGACCTTGTTTCAGGAGAATGATAGAGTAGTTCGTTAAACACAGTACCATGTCCAACACGCGAATCTTTTTTCTTTTCTCTCTCCAATTCAAATCGCTGAGCGATGATAAAATGGGATTTTATCTTTACAAAGTCTGTTAAAGTACTATTAAAATGAAGATGTCATGTGAAAGCTGGGACCGACTATTAGTACCACGAGAAACTTTGTAAATGCCACTCTCAAGTTGGCAAGTACAGAGAAATTTGGTAAACAGTTAAAATGTGCATTGGAAGACTGGGAAGGAGAATAATCTTTCGTGCTTTTCCAATCTTGAACTTTATCTGCAAGTATTCTCTGACCCTAATACATCATAACAGTACTTATTTAAAACAAATATTAGTGAGATTAAAATATAGTCAATATTTGAAATTTTACAAAAAAATTATAGTACTATATTTATGTGATTTTGTGCAGAATTCTCAGCAATAATTTGTAAAATATATTGACCATAGAACAGATAATGAGAGATTTTACGATTGCTGTGAAAACCGCGTTTAGAAAATAATAAACTTTTTGGAATAGAAGAAGAAAATAAAGAGAACGAAAGGAAACAAAAGCATTACAGTTAACATCTTGATAGCATTAAACGCGCGCATTTATCGTCGTCAAAGAAAGGCAGCGCAAAGCTGATAATCAAAACATACACCACTCCCATTATCGAGCACGGAATTACACCGCAGCGAGAGGAATCCCAACCCGTAGGCCGAAGCCGGCCTTCGCTCTTCAATATCGGAAACGGCGCAAAAGCCGAATCCATCACAAAACCACACCCGCGCACAAACACAGAGTGGCGAAGCGCGCATTAAAAGATTCAGCCCTTCCGGGAAGGCAAATCGAAGCCCCGAACGGAGAACGGGGCATTTTGTTCGGTCAATCTCCCGCTCCCCTGCCTTCACGACCATAGCGTTCCCCGGCTGCTACGACTCCATCGACGCAACATCGACCCGGCACTCACCTGCACGATGCACTCTGCGATCTCTGCTGACCATTTCGCATTTCGATTATGGACATTTGAAAAGATTTTTAAAATAACAACAATAATAATAACAATAATAATAATAATAAAAATAATAACAATAACAATAATAGCAACATAACAAAAACTTTCCATTACTTTCACTAAATGTATTTCTTCCGCTATGAATTAAACAATACCTTTAAAACGTGTATTCTTGGATCAGCAGGGTTCACTTAATAATAATAATATCATTATCATTATTATCATTATTATTGTTATTATTATTGTTATTATTATTTCTTAATATTGATAGATTGTTGGTATAGAGTCAATTCTGTCTTGGAAGGATAACTGTTTGTGTCGTTAGTACTACAGTGCTATACTCCATTATGAACAACGATGTAGTACTCGTCAATGGATGTAGGACGAATTTAAGCATGCTGACTCGATAAAAATTGTCTGTAGCAATCCACATATTAGTCAACGATAACACCTTTTATAATAAAACATTAGAAACGTTAAAAAATAATTGTATGGATTAATGACATTTTTTAACGGCAAGTTTATGTCAATCCGTCATAAGATAGTCAAGGTTTTACAACTCATCATCAATTCGTTTTATTGTATTTTTCTTCTCAACTGTGAAGCAAATTTGTTTATACACTGGCGCCATTCTATATGAATTAATTCCTCAATGTCACACACTTTTTTTTATTGTTGTCCCAATCTCTTCCCACTTCTTTACTTAAAACCATGTCTCTTCCTCATTGCTAAGTAACACATTGACCCTTCTGGCAACGATAACGCTCGGAATCTAACAAGATTTCCTGATATCTTTCCCAGCTGCAACTCCCCTACCTCATTTTCCTCCCCACTCCAATCGCGACTTCCACTTTCCAGCCCCTGTCATCCTCGTCCGTGCCGCCACTGCGCTACCCCCTTCGCGCCCGCCTCCCGCACCCTCGCGACGCGCGCGCCGCCATCGGCGCAGATCGGAAAGTAAACCAGCGCGACCACGCTGCAAGGGTGGAGGGGGAGTGGGAGGGGCCGCGTTGAAAGGGTTTAAACGAGGGGCGTCGACAGCTCTTCCTGCGCCCCCCTCCCTCCCCTCCCCCCACCCCCGCCCCGCGCGCTCGCGCGCGTCGCTGCTGCAGTTCCCCTGCGGCACGTCCCCTGTCTCCGCCGCTGCCACCCGCTCAGCGTCCGCCTCTGCGTACCGTTGCTGATGCTCAACACAGCGGCGCCGCCGCCACTGGGTTCCAGTGCCCGAATGGTTGCGCGGATATTCAACACTATCTACATCGCTTGGTCGAATTGAGCTGCTGTCAGCAGCCAGCTGCTCTGATCGATTTTTTTCCATTTCTCAGGTCAATACTACGCGAAAGTCAGAGTAGATTCCTAACAAACGAACCAAAGACCGCAGTCTATCCGGCCTCTTTGTTATCCTCACATTTCTACATACACACACACACACACTACCATTTCGTATATGTTTGGAGAGCAGTCGGGGGCTTAGTCTTTGTCTTGGCTGACCGACGCCCATTGAGGGGAAACCAGGTGAAGGAGAACCTCGAAACCCGACGTGTTGATCGGTACCGAATCACACTACATAGAGAAGGAACACTTCCATATCCCGGCATATACCATGCAATACACTAACGGGAGTAATGACCATGGCAGTTCAAGTGTACGGAAACATCAATTTACCAACAATTTTTCTTTCAACAACGCTATTGCTTGCTACAGATGTTAACACTCGCCGCTGTCTTTTCAACGACCCCGCTGTCTTTTCAACGACCCCGCTGTCTTTTCAACGACCCCGCTGTCTTTTCAACGATCCCGCTGTCCCTATCACTGCCTTCTCTGTGGTAAATAATGTTACCATCTCTCTGGTGCTACTCATATTCCCTACTTCTTAGCTTCTTAATCGATCCAACCTCCACCTCCATCTGCTCACCATGTCACCTCCACCTTGCCACTCTTCGTCATCGATGCCACTACTACCTCGCTACGTTATCGCCGCCAATGCCTCGCCGCCACAACGCTCCGCTGCGACTTCACACTTTTTTTACGCCTCTATTCCGCCATTTCCCCTCGGCATTGCTATTACCAGTTATTACTGTCACCTCAGAGCAGGCGGATAGAAGTATACAGTAGTGCTTAAACTCCTTAGAGACTTTCAGAAGTGTAATGGTTAAAGTTATCGCTTTCCATCTCTGTTACCGTGAATCAAATCCCGATATATCCATATGGAATTTGTGAAATAGGTTCATTATTGATTACGTTTCTCCCAACCTGTGTCTAATGGCAATACTCATATTGCATAATATGATTAATGTCGAAACGGTGGCAGGATTTTCGACACTAGATAGAGAGCTAGGTCAAATTTGGCCATTGTCTGCAGAATACTTCTAGCCGTCAATTACTTGTATCGGAAATTTTGCGTGGTTTTTCCAATCAAAATATCGCAAATACTGGTGCAGTACCATAACAAACGGATCATGGACAGTGTGAGATCATTCCTTCCTCTTCTTCATCGTCTTCTCACCCCCTACTTGCACTTGCCCTTACACTTACATGCACTACACTACCATGTTGGGAGACCAGTTGGGAGTTTGGAGCTTGTCTCGGATGGGGCGGTGCCCCGTTGGATGGGGAAAATCCCGCAAGCCGAAGTACAGGGCGGAGCTGGATATCACCATCCAGCTGGGTAAGAATAACGCCACCTCCCATGGTTAAAATCATGCACTGCACTTACGGAAGTAATGACCACAGCGGTTGACGCGAAATAATCAATCATTTTCAGGCCACCTTCCACCTTCAGAGCGAATTTACTATCGCCATCGCCATCATAGATGTCCATTTCCACCTCGCCGCCTCCTCTTTGCCACTGCCAAAATTACTATCATCGTTGAGGATTACACCCTCGCCCCTCTCCGAGTACCCTTAGGATAGTTGTTACCGTTACCGCATGATCATCTCACCTTCTACAGCCCTAAATGTTTTATTGCGTCAACCTCATTCTCGTTGCCTCTCATTCATTCTACCGGGCTCTGGTGGTCGAGCTTGTGGTGGCCGATGCTTTCCCCCTCCTCATTTCCATTGCCATCAACTCCACATCGGCCTACCCTCGCCACTGCTGTCACGCCTCCCACTGCTGCCAACATGCATTTGACGCCCATTCCCACCATTTCCGGCAAACACACGTCACCTTTACTCCTGTCGAAAATGCTACATCTGCAACCTTGCCAATATATAGCCATGGTTTTTCCATAACAAATACGCACTGCTTTCACTATCTCTCGTTCTGTCGCTACCATTACCTGATTTGGCTTCTCTTGATGATTTTCTTCTCCCTTGGTGATTTTCTCGGTTCCCAAAGTTCATTTTCTAAGTGTATTCCCTCAGCCTCTCTCTATCTTCCTCCACATCCGTTCCTTCGTGCCCCATTCAATTACAAGTGGTGTCACTGTCGTCCCTTCACATCCGCCTCCCCTTCCTCACCGGAGCACTGCAAAGAATTGCCTTCTTTCAATTTTTGATTGATTAATTCATTGATTAGTTATTCCGTTGACTGCGTTGACTGCTGAGGTCCTTAGTGTCTTAAGCGTAGTACATGTTTTCATCGCTGATTGTGGCGATGATCTTTCCCTGCTGGATGGCGAGGGCCGGCGCCGACCTACGATTAAATTTGTCTGACATGTTTCTACGACTAGAATTCTCATGATACAAATTGGCGAGGAAAGGCGGTAAAATCAAGCAGACATTCGATTTACAAGTAAATGAACCTGTGTGCGCCAGAAGGTGACCTACGAATCACACATGGCCATGGAGCCATGGCCATAGCCATGCATGGAGGCATGCTTGGTTTTTCCTGAACCAGGTATCTCTCACCAGCAGAGACGCTGAAAGCTCCCGACTGGTTGCCTTCCATCAAAGATGTATCCGCATCCCGTTCACCGTAATCAATGATCACGTTCTCCACTCCCCGTTCATCGCCTGCGCTGCCCACACCTCGGCCTCCTCCTCCTCCTCCGATGTTGCTCCCATCGCAGTCGATTTGCCGCTCCCCAAAAAATTCTTGTCCCCGGCTCCTCCCGTTCGCCGACCCCCAGCCCCCTCGCCGGTTCTGTCCCCGGCGCCGCCCCGCGCTGCTCGCCAGCTCGACGCGTGCGTCCGCCCGCCCGCGCGCGCGTTCGTGCGTGCGCGCGCGCGCCTGTCCGGCGGTGCGTCCCCGCAGGTTCATTACTGGCCAATAGCGGCCGGAAAATTGCTTCCCCATTGTGCGAGGACCCGCGTACTCGCGTCTCGTTTTCCGCCGCCGAGGATTACCCCGGACCCAATCTGCACCGGACGCGAGCCGGCGCGCAGGCGGAGGACGGGAGACGGCGGACGCAGGGAGCGTGGTGAGGGTGGGGTTCGGCGGGGGCGGAGCGTGAGGTGTGGAAAGAGTGGGGGGCGGGGAAAATGGGAAAGGCGATAAGAAGGGGGAACATGGGGGCGACGGAGGCCAATGGGGCCGTTGAGGCGAAAGTGACGAGGGCGCGAGTTGGCGGCAAAAAGGACGACGCCCGGAGGGCTGAAGGGCCTCGCCGAAAGGACGTAAGAGAAAATGGAAGGGCGAGGGGGTCGATGATAGTAAGTGAGGTCGGAGGAGTCAACCATAGACGGTATCAACGGGATAGACTGCCTGTGCGAGTGCATCGGATGGGGTCAGCAAGAGCAAAAAGGTCACGATCTGAGAGGCCATAGTGGATAGGATCCTAAACGAATCGTGTAAGTCCGTGTACAACAAGAAAATAAAGAGAAAAACGAATTGCAACGGTTAATTGGATGCTATAAGTAAAGGGATCGCTAAAATAAAAGTGCTGCTTTCGCAAACTGGCAAGACCTGAATGAAACTGGATAAGAACAAAATCAATAAATGAGGCAAAGAAATTTAAAAACTCTCTTCTAACAAATGAATACGAAGTATTCGAATGTTTTGATTAAAATATAATATATTATAATTATCGGTTCATTTATTGATCATGAATTTCATGATCCTTGGATTTGTTTATTCTTCTGGAAAGATTGCACACAAACACACACACACACACACACACACACAAGCAGTTCAGAGAGAAATGTATTGTTGGACATATGTGCAGGTCCCAAGATACAAGAGATATTTCGTTATTACCGTTGAAATGGATTGCCTAAAGAACACTTCTATAATTGGTCTGTTCTGAATTCATGTGTTATGCCTATATTACATATAGTAAACTAGATCTATTTCATACTCCCTTTCCATAAATTCACAACTTCACTTTTTTCGTCATTTTTATTTAGTTAGATAGTGTCAAATTCCTATCCAGTGAAATTCGTGTATATTATCATCGAAGTTACATACATCCTGAAGGATCCACAAGGTTTATTTTAAAATATATGTTACAATATTTGGCCGTATTCATTTTAAATTAAAAGAGCGGTATAAAATGGTAAATAATGATTCCCTTAAATGGAAATAACATCAAAGAACTTACAAACCAGAAACTAATTCAACATTAAAATGACTGGTCTCTTAAAACTGTCATAACAATAAATAAAGTTTGAAATACAATCAATCTCCAATAACATTAAACTTGAAGTGTCTTTAGCCAGAGAATCTCACGACCGTTTCGTTCAAAACAGAAGAACCACAAACAATTCTCTTGTACTACGACGCATATGTATTCTGCTCACTTGGCAAGACACTAGCATCGCTCTCCTAACTTGGCACAGTATAATCGATGCGTTTATAAAGTGGATGTAGGTTTATCTTGATAAAGAAAGCGTTGCGTCAGAACGTAAGCAACAGAACGCGCCTATTTGTTATTCTTCAATGTCGTTTTTGTCTGGCACAGAAACCTCCTCGTTACGCAATTCCTTTCATTTCCCTGAGCAGAAAAAACAAGACAGTGGCGAGAAGAACGGGGCTATAAATACAGTGCTTGGGGCGCAATACGAGAACTAGTCATCCTGAAGCATGCAGTGTCACAACTATCACTTATTCTACGTCTTTGCAAAGGGCATCGCAAGGCGAGCGATTATAATTACTTTTCATCTACGAATGTACGCGGCAGAGTATTGTTCGTCGGGAAAAGTATAGAATGGTTTTTGTTAATAAAAAACCTATTTTGAATAACTTAGTTCATTCAAATCGTACTTTTATATCAATTATATGTTTAATATGTAACTAACTATAATATAACAAATACATTACGTACTCTTTTAGAAGAGCTTTAATAGTAAATATAATTATGACAACTTTTTGTTAAAACGAGGCCATTAATGGGGTATCAATGTCTAGGTGTTTATAAGAATCTTCTGTATCACTTACTTATTTTTTTAAATAAGTATTTTAAAATTAAGTGTGTTATGAACAAAATAATAATAAGGTAAAGTGATATTTTTTTCTCTCTTCTTCTCTAGAAATTTGTAATATTTATTTTAAGACATTCTGTGTAGTTTAATGCTTCCCAAGTTGGCAAACTTGAGTTTTATGGATATTTCGCCTCTTAAACAAGGAAACAGCCAAAACGATATTAACTTCAGAAACAGTTGTGTTATTGGTAAACTTTGAGATAATTTACAAGCTTTAATGTAGGGTACCTTATGGAAGTTACCTTTTCATGGATAAAGGCATAAAATAAATAATTTCCACACCGTTTTTTTACTTCTAGAAAACAACATTTGTAGAAAATAAAAGAGAAAAAAATTTTAATAAATTTGCACATTTTTATGAATGTATTAAATTTAAACAAAAAAGTTTCACAAACTAATCAAACGATAAATTAATAAATAATAACCCGTAAACAAAATAGATGCCGAAATGTGGAAATTGGGTGCTTTTTTACTTCTGTGATAATTCTTTTCTTAACAAACATATTCATTTCTTTTGTTAGTAATAAACAATTTACATTCTTTTGGAGTGTTTCTATGGTTCTGCAATGCAAATTATTGCCTAGAGAGCATTTTTTGAAACCAACTTTTGTGTGCTTGTTGCGACTCAACTATTCGGAATATCCCAGCTTAAAATTGTCTTAACAGCTTATTTTCGAAGTTTCGACGTTTCCTCCTCGGACACCTTTATTTATCGATGCACCTGGTATGGATAGAGAGCACATGGAGTTCTAATTCCCAAGAACCAACGATACATATTAAAAATATTTGTTTTAATTTTCTGTGCTAACGAAATTTATTCAATATAGCACAGTCAATATATAACGTTAGCGTTGTTTACATCAAACACCTTTATATTGGGGAAGATAATTCACATTATATTGTGAAAATATTTTTTGTCGAATTGTCAATTTAAATAAATTTATTCTTTCTTTTCTTACTGACAAAAACAAGATATTGTAACAAAAATAAAAACAACATTCAAAAAATCTTCATACAAGGGATAATTTACGTCACAAGATTTTAAAAATTCCGAAAATTTCTGCTAAATTTGTTTGTTTGATGAAATCGAAAATACAGTTGAACCCCGGTGTTCCGAACTAATTGGGGTGTTGTCTGTTCGTATTATTTCAATAAATGTACCGTACATGTGAAAATACATTTAGTATAGGATTATCAAAAAATGCAACGTAGTGACAAAATGGCAACGTAGCGTAGCGATCGCATCATCACATCATCAAGGAGGTTTAGTTCCTTAGGGCAATAGAAGATAACTGATTTTGTTAAGTTCATTTTAAATTAAATTAAGTTCCTCCAAGTGAAAACTACTGCTAAATAACTTGTGATATACATTGTAGTTACGAATGCAACAAACTACAAATAAGCGTTTTATTTATTTTAATTTTTTATCCATCTCGAATTTTGTTCGGATTATCCGAAAATTTGGATTTGCAGGGTTTGTATTAGTTTGGTTCTACTGTAATTAGTTCGACTAATGAGTCTCATAAAACTCTTTTCCAAAGAGAAATTGCTGAGAGTACAGCAAAAAAATGTCAGCGAAACTAACGTATTGTGAAAAGAAGTTCAAAATAAAAATACAACAAAAGGTGTGAAAATAAAGGACCACCCCCAAAAAACTTCTAAATGATATAACACAGCGGTTGTCACAGCTAAAAATACCCAAAAGAGAACGTCAAGGGTCGAGCAATTTAGGAGGAGTAAGCAGATGGATGGAATATGACATGTATAGTAGTATATAGTAGTATTCTTGTAGTCGACAGTCGAAGTACTGGAAGAACTGAAACACATTCCGGAACTATTTATGTTTCTTTTACTTCTTAAAGTTACAGCAGCTTTAAAACACAAGAAAATAACGATATATAGAGAAAACCCGTATAAAATATTTCCTGGTTGAAGCATATGAATGGGTGAAAACTAGGACGGAATAAGTGACTTTTTATAAATTCTGATAAATCTGTTTATTTAATTCAATACCACTGTAAAGTCGTGGGGCTTTGTTTCATCATTAAAACCGCGGATTTTTAATTGTTCATTAAATCACGAAAATACATTGCCACTGAAATCACCTAATATAAACACATTTTTCTCAGAATTTCTAAAATGTCACTTGCACCATTCTGATTTTCATTCATTCATATTATTACAATTATCAATGACGGTTTTATCTCACAAAAATGCTGATCCCATTCAGCCTCTAAATGTTGGTGAAATTTTAGAATGCAACACATTAACTATCTTTCTCTAGTTTCCCTTTATATCTCTATTTGCTTGTCTCTACGCTCAAGATAGTAGATTTGCTTTCATTCTTTATTACTAAATAAGGCAATACTGTATTCTAATAACTACTAAGTAAAATGTGATACCAAAAATTACTTTATGAAGTTATGTCATCGAATTTTATTTTAATGCATTTAAGCAATTCATTTAGAGAACCGTCTTAGCTGCGTAAGAAGACGCGACTGCACTGCTGTGGCACGAATATAATGCACTCAGTATAATCCAAACAGCGACGACACGGGGTGATGTGTCACGCGATGATCTAGACAAACCTGGAATTCGCACTATTTGTTAACAATTTTATTACTAAATGAATCATTCACGTGGAGAAAGGTCTTGCAATCCATTCATTATGTAACAGAGACTATTTTGGCGGCACCCTCTCCTTTAAGTGGTAGTAGGTTTGAAATATATGTGAGCTATCGATTTTATTTCTTGGCATGGAGTTGCCACCATTACCTTTGTTATTTACTTCCATAATATAATATTTACGTTTTGAGCTCAAACTCAAAAACAATTATATAATTTCCAATATAGTTGAACTAAAACATGTCAAGGCAAAAGAAGGAAATATGGGAGGCAAATGAAAACGAAATACCTTCCATAACATGTCTATTGATCATTTCATTTTTATTGAATTGAATTTGAATTGAATTGAATGCCTCGTGGTGACGTGGTGACGTGGCGAGACTCAGGCCATCTGGCCTGCTTTTTCGTGCAAATTTCGCTACGCTCCTTTCACCAACTAGCAGAGAAAGGAGGTATTTCTTGGGCGAGAAACAGGGGATTTCAATTTAGCTCAGAGGCGTCATTTAGGCTTGAGGATCTTTTACATGCAAGTAAATCTACGAACATGGGACAGCAGGCTTTACTTCCCCTCCGAAGGAAGGCGTATGAAGGATTTTTTCGCCCTTAAAAATCCACGGCTTCGATCGGGTTTGAACCCGCCAACTCGGGTACAACAGTTCAGTACGCTAACCGTTACACCATCGCCGCCGCCGTATTTTTAAGACGTCAATACAATTCAATTCAATCAATTCAGTACAAGCAGTAAATATAATAATAATTCTTGATGTAACATGTGATTGAGGATATGTTTCAAAATAAAGGATTTTCAAATATTAATTCAACGACTAATTATGTATATGATATCAGATATTAATGCGTATTAGAAACGATGAACGGTGATTGGTCAAAGGGGTAAAATAAAATCATCTCGACAATATATTTTCGCAGTCGAATCTTGATTAGAATTAATAATGCAAATATAAATATTTTGGGACCATCTAGCATTTAAAATTCTTCTACTGCATTACCAATTCGTCCAATTACGATAATCGAAATGTTACCAATTTTAAAGTAACATGTTTTACTTTCGTCGCGAGCGGCACGCCTTGCTTCCCAGATCAGACAAGTGTGTTTGGCGGTTGGTCGTGGAC